>VWZV01016439.1:779136-1312064 GCA_013397155.1 Irena cyanogastra | reverse complement strand
TGTAATTTTTCAGGGTAAGGTTTATAGTAAATCCCTGTTTCAGTGATACTTACTCTTCTTCTTGCTTTAGGAAAAGAAAGCCAGGTGTGGTATTTGTGTGTGGTATTTGTCCAATATTATATTAAATATTGGACAATATTATATATATATATTAAATATATATATAAAAGCTGCTTTGCTTTTATTTCTCTTATTTAGTAAGGGACAGACTTTCATATTTAAAGCTAGACACCATTTGCCTAGAAGGCTGTTACTTTCCTCAAATGAGAGCACTAAAATGATATTTTAAGCCCTAGATTGATCAAAGCATGAGGAGGCATAACACTGATTGAGGCTTTAAAAAAAATAAAATTATCTAGTTGCATATTTAGAACTTACCTTAGTTTGGATCATGCCAAAACGCTGATCTCGNAATCTAAAAAAGCATATAATATAACACTTGTCTGTGCTGGCATGACATCTCTTTAAAGTAGCTGCTGAGCAGTCCCTGGAGTCCAAGTGGAATAGCAAAAGGAAGAGTCATGTTGCAGGAATCATATTCAGTAGGAATCCATTGCTCGGAGGATCTGAAGGACTTCCAGCACAACTTCATAACAGAATAAATACTCATCCTGTGTGTGGAGACACCAGTGTGAAACACCTGGTTACATTCAACATAAATTCTAGACAAAGAAGGATGGACTAGCTGAAGTTATATGTTTATATGTTATATGTTTATAACATCAGTATCTTTGTCATATGGATACAAAACTTATATATTTAAGAGAATCCTTGTTCTTTTTGTTCCATCACTGGTAAAATACAGGAACTCTGTAATTTGAGCATGTGCTCAAGTCTCATTTAGGACAGTGAAGGTTATATGCTTGCTTAATTTTAGTCACATGCTCAATCATTACCTTGAAGAAAAATATATCAAAGCATGTGCTAAAATATTTGCCTGTAGGAAGAACTTTAGTCTTCTCTTGTTTCTATTATCACCAGTTGTTTTCTCTAAGGTGAGTTAGTGGCATCTTGTCTTTTTTCTGTATGAAAAATCTTTTAGCTCAGGAGTAGAAGGGTTTACTTGGGGATGATAACTCAGCAATAGCAAGAATTCAACTGAAGGGTGTAATTTTTCAGGGTAAGGTTTATAGTAAATCCCTGTTTCAGTGATACTTACTCTTCTTCTTGCTTTAGGAAAAGAAAGCCAGGTGTGGTATTTGTGTGTGGTATTTGTCCAATATTATATTAAATATTGGAAAATATTATATATATATATTAAATATATATATAAAAGCTGCTTTGCTTTTATTTCTCTTATTTAGTAAGGGACAGACTTTCATATTTAAAGCTAGACACCATTTGCCTAGAAGGCTGTTACTTTCCTCAAATGAGAGCACTAAAATGATATTTTAAGCCCTAGATTGATCAAAGCATGAGGAGGCATAACACTGATTGAGGCTTTAAAAAAAATAAAATTATCTAGTTGCATATTTAGAACTTACCTTAGTTTGGATCATGCCAAAACGCTGATCTCGCAAATCTCTCACTATCTGCTTGATGTTGAACTATCAGAAAAGAACAGTTTTTATTTTCGTTTTTATTTTTGGCATGCAAGTTAGAAAGAAAGATTTAAGCATATTCAGATGGGGAAGATGTGACAGTTCTTTTAGAAATAGTATATTTGCACTTATTATCTTTGTTGTTTAAAACAATGAAAGCTGGGTTTATTCCATTTGTTAGGGTGAATTCTTACAGGATTTATTTCATTGTAAGATGCTCCCACCATGTTGTTGACATCCATACCAAGTTTATAATACTTAACAACGACCTGTTTGATACTTACACATAAATCTTTTTCTATATGGCTTAGAAGAATTTCAACACACAGCAAAACTCCACTTCTTCCAATGCCAGTGCTGCAGTGAGCAATAATAGGTCCTGTCCTGTGTGCTTTTCTCATGTAACAAATAAATTTTACAAGCTGCTCAGCCAGTTTGGAAGTATTGTGATCTGGCCAAGTGATAAATTGCAAATGACTTATAATGCGCTTTTCTTCTGTCTGGAAGAGAGAGACCAGAAAGGTTAAGAATTATCAGTCCCAAAACCAATTTTCAAGGAATTCCACTAAAAATTTTCCTACAGCCTCATTCTTAAAATTTTTTGTTTACTCTACCATTCTTTTAGCTTTTCATACTTGACTTCTATTAAAGTTTCTTTAGGTTTCAAGAAATGCACTCAGAAACACAGGCCTAGGAAATTTACTTCGTAAGACTTTGACTAGACATTTAAGTTACTCCGTTGCATTGAAAGAATGTACTTATGTCATTTGTTGGTAAGAAAGAAAACAGAAAAACATTTTTTAAATTAGAACATTTTAGTACTGTTTGCTAAAACAGTTTTTGTATCTGATCAAAGCCTTACTAATAGAAGAGTAGTAATATGAGAGCCACAATAGTAAAATTGTTAATATAGAATAACTTCTGATTAGATACTCAATGTGCAAACCAACTAAAAATGATTAAAAGAATAAATAAAATGTAGATAAAATAAAGAGTAATATTAATTGAATTTTTGTGCGTCAACACTTCTTGTTGCGAGTTCACAAAGCCATGTTAAAATCTGAGTGCTAATTACCTGTATTTTTACTATCAGAAGAATTTGAATTTAAATATGGATTTCTGCTGAAGCAGACCTGTGGCTTTCTGTAGTAGTTTGCTACTAGTTCAGTACAAACAGAGCAAACTTAACATGTTCATTGAAACAATCACATATGGTGTTCCATATTGCCATTATAATAGTCTTTTGGGAGGACTCATATCAAATGCTTTACAATGCTTCACACTCAGTGACATAAGGTGAATTTCCTCAAGTTGTTATCTTAATGGAAAAGGCACCAAGTTTAGTCTGGCACAGGTTTTTTAATTATGCCACTGAATAATATGTCCTGCAGAAATTTTTGCAAAGCTTTACTTAATATTGAGGCAAGATTGATGGACTTGTACCTGCCCTGTTTTCTGTGTTCTTCCACCTGGATTCTGTATTTGTTAAGTTTCTAAAAAATTGCTGCTAGATTTGTAGTTTCATGTGTGTTTGTGTCTTTTCATGAACAAAAAAAGTATCATTTGTCCTAAATTCTAAGATGAAAACTACCTTCTTCCCCTCTTTCTATCCAACTACCCTTACAGAATATGAATCCACTCTGGTGTGGATGTGATTTGATGAGAACAGTAAACAATTCTGCAAAACACTGAACACACCAGTTCTGTGATTATTAGAGGTCTTGTTTTTGAAAGTTCTTCTCCAAACGTATGTGATATTGGATCCGTTGCATATGCAATGAGCAAAAAAGAAGCACCTCATTAATCTTAATTTCATGCCTGTTATTCAGATTTTTACATCCCTAAAAAATAGTGGGCACATATTATGGAAGAAGCAAACAATACTACTTGTATCTACTCACGTAAGCTACATAATTAATTTCATCATATATGAAAGTATTACATCAACTTACCTGCTTGTTGATAATTTCTATTTTTCTAATTATGAAGTATTCCAGAATCTGGTAATTGTGTAGCCTGAGATAGAAATTAGCCATGTCTTTAGAGTTATAGGGAGATTCAGGCCAGTATCGATGACATTTGACTTGCCCTAGCTCCACTTCTTTTGTCATCATGGCAATCACATCTGATTCACTCTCCCAGACCATTTGCCAGAAATCGGCCATAGTGGATGGAAGAGGCCCTTGGGTTATAATATAAAAGTGTTCCTCTTCTCCGACATTCATTCTAATATAACTTGCATTAATGTAGCCGTTCTTTTCTCCCAGAGGAACTCGTGTCTTATCATCTGTACAGAAACAGAAAGATGCTATTTCAGCTGTGGATCTGAAACAGAGTTCTACCATCTCTAGCACTCAGGATATGGGAAATCTCAGTCTCTCCAGAAAAGCATGCCTCTGGATTTTAGAACACATTTTACTAGTAGCATTAATATTAACCATTGCAAGTAGGAATTCCCACAGATAAATTGTATGGTTCGTTGCAGCTTCATTTCTCTTAAGGTGCTTGTGTAGCACTGTGAAAAGCCTTCTAAGTACTATAGAATTCTTTGCCCAATGCTGCTTCTCATGTAATGGATAGGAATGTTGTCACTGGTTATTGGTGTTGTAAACCAGGAAAACCTCTAAGAATATATATACTGCATCACTGATATATAGAGATGCTACAAATTTTTGCATGTGTCATCCTGTTGCTGCAGTTTAGAAAGACATCAAGGATCCAGAAAGCTTTTTTGTGTTTCTCTCATGATTTTGTTCACCAAATGTATGTTCCCATTTCTGTGCATACTTACATGGAAGGATATCTCGGTATCTGTTTTTATTCTGGTTTTCTGGTGCTTTGCCAGTTCTACAGTCATCTATTGGTTTCACATGTTCTAAAGCCTAGATCAAAAAGAGATAGTCAATCCATGTTGTTTGCATCCTCAACAGACAAATTTTGTTGTTCACATCCACACAGACAACAGTGTCAGTGTGAACAAACTTTACTGCTGTATATAACCCAAGACTGGCAAATAGATTTCTTACAGAAGAGAATCAGTACATCATTCTCTAAACTTCTAGACAAGGAATTCAATTTGCTTAGTATTTTCTTTGCCCTGCACAATATTTCTGCGTTTTCAAGTGATATTTCCAACCGTCATCCTCAGACCCCATCAGTACAAGTCCTGTTGTATATTGCTGTATTATAGATGTTTGGAATGCTGTCTTGGCCAAATGTCAGCATTTATGATCAATAACACCATGACTAAAGCACTAACTATTGCACCATTAAGAGTGCAGTAATGATTGAATGTTTTTCAGTGATGGAGAAAGTGATGAATATAGGGAACAGCACCAATGATATTCATTGCAAATCATACAGTCATTAAGAACTTCACAGCAAATTTAGGGAAATTGAACACAGCATAGTCAGAAGCAGGAATGTGCAAGTTCATTTCATTACATTTTTGTGTTACTTTGACTTTTTAAATTTTTCTATCTATTTCTATCTATCCCTATTTGCTATGCACTGCACAATGCTCAGCCATCACATTCTGCCACTACACATTTATATGAACTGAGGTACATGTGACAGTTCTTGAACACTTTCGTCAGTTTCTATGGCTTTTACTCAGATAAAATATCTACTGACTTTGGTGACCAGCACTTCACTTATTAGATCTTTATGTTTTCTGTGCAGATGTGTGACTCAGCTCTTAGTAAGCTCTACCTACAACAGTAATGGAATGTAATGAATGGAAATTAATATATGCCCTTGAGCCTTCAGGGAATGTCAGCAAATCCTATACACTTGAGCCTGTGGGATTTTGTACCAAGAAAATCAGAGATATAAAGGCAAATGAAAGAACCTAGTAACACTGCAATTACTATGGAAGAGTGGCAGGAATCCATTTCACTGGTAATGAGCATGTCCTTTAAAGGAAAATCCAGTACTATTTTGAAGAATTAGGAAAGAATCTGTTCTTTGGGAGTTTGATGGTAACTTCATACTCTGTCTATGTTCTGAAACAAGAGATTTTACAAGCCTTCCTCATTTTACATTTTTTTCATTATTTATATGCAATCAGATGTAATTATGTGTTTTCATTATCTGTGGAGGTAAATTACTTTTTCCTTTGTAATTTCACTAAGACCCTGACCATAACAGCATCTTGTGGCAATGAGTTCCATGGATAACTGGAGTGTTCCATTGTGTGGAACATTTTCCTTTCAACTGTTTCTACACTGGTGAATCCTTAGCAGCATGGATTTCTTGCTTAGGTGCAGCCTCTAGAATAGTTCTTAGGCAGATGTTCAGGAGAGCTGAGGGGATAATAGGAAGAAGTCAGTCTAGGAAGAAGGGATTCCTAATCTACATTATGGATGTTATGTCATTTGTTTTCCTTCTACATGAGCAGTATCTTTGAACAGGGAATGGTGTAAGGCTGATACGTGTGGAAAGAGAGATGCAAATACTATACTATCACCCAAGCAGCAGAGTAGAAACCCCATTTTGGCAGGAATAATTGTCAGAGAAAAAGGATTTAATAAAGATATACAAGCTGAACTCCCATATAGTATGCAGAAGGCTATTAAAAATCACTTCCTTAGCTGTGCTGAACTGTTAACTCTGAAAAAGTAATCAAAGTTTACCATAAACTCCTTTAGCACCTCTTGATTCTCAATCCGCAGCTGAAGGCCTTGAATAAGACCTGTTATGCCAGTCCTTGGATCTACTCCACTCTGTGATGGTTTCAAGTTAATTAACTGAGTCAGTTCATCTCCAGAAGCAAAGGTTCTGTCTATGTATCAACAACAACAAAAAAAAAGCAAACAAAAAACCAAAACACAACAACAAAAAACCTAGAAGTTTCTAATTATTATTGTTCATAGTGCAGAATCTTGGCTTTAAAAACTAGGGAGCTGCAGTATGTATATGTATATGTTTACTGCTTATATTGTGGAAGTGAAATGTGAGAAAATGGAAGAAAATATTTTCAACTTACTTATGTTCACAGCAGAAAGAAGAATAAGTCAACATCATGGATACAACCCGCACCGCATCCCATGTTATTTGGAAGCAGATCCAACTATTGCAAGTTATTTCCTAACAGAGTTTCTAAATATAGTCTGTTCTAAATAAACTGTTCTTACAGAATTGGAGACTTTAATGCTTGTTTATACTGGTATAGGAGACTTTGGCCACATCTTCACAGAGAATCATCTTCACGTTTCCAACACTTCCATGACAATTACTATTGCCATACTGCACTGCTAGGAAGAATTATGGCAAATTCCTCCTTCCTAAAGTAAGCAAATATATTTTTCTTCTTATATTGACTCACGCTGCCCTTCAAGAACAAGATATGAACTATCTTTGGTGCACCAAAGTCAGGATTCAGTTTTACCACTTAGCTCATCCTGAAATGTATGTTCTGATCCAGTACTTAATAGATTGGGAAAATGGATAAACATTGCATCTCCGGAAATATCACTACTCTGCTGGAGTGATAGAAAAACTTCTGTTCCCATGTTGAGTAAAAACAGTAGCTTGTTATGTAAAAAATAATGGTTTGAGGCAGAGGAATTACGGAACTTGGTTTTTTTAGTGACAGGTTACTGTTTTCAAGGGATAACATACCAGCTGTCTCAAAGAAAAACTGATGATATGTCCCAGGGGTTTGTTGCAGGATGAAGACAAGAAGCAATGCTCTGCTTTCCTTCTCTAAGGTATCATCACTACGCCTAACTAATTTCTGTTACAATAGAGTTGTGCTTGCTGTGTTTTCATCTGGGCTACAACTTGCCCCTGCCTTGCCTGAGCTTTCAAGACACTTTCTGTTTGCATTCCATTCTCTAACCCTCGAAGAGGCTCCTATTATCTAGTTGAGGGTGCCAGTGAAGACAAATCCCCACTCCAGACAGAGCATACTATTTCCCATACACCTCTTTTTCCAGATCAAGGGAAATTAAAAACCCCAAACTCTGAGCAGGTGGTAGATGATAGAATGTTCATAATTTTCTGTTTGTTGGCCAGTAAGGCTCAGTAGTGTGAGGGAGTTACCTGTGTTTTACTTCTAACAAGAGCCATCAGCAACTCATTGCTTCCACTGGGTGAGAAGAAGCAAGGAGAGAGAGCAATCTGTATTTCAGAGAATCTGTGCAGCATCCTCAGTATGATTCCTTTTGCAAATTATTCTCATTTGGAGCAGAAGGAGCTTAATTTTCTTAGAGGAACAATTAGGCAGGTTCTTTCTGTAAACTCTTCTGGGTGTCAGAGGGGCTTTGGCACCTGAGCTGTGAATGTGCTTCACCACATGATTAAGCACATCAGTTCTAGAGATTTTAGTAAAATTGTCATGGGTGGTGAGATTCAGTAATTCTGGGGATAAAGTCTTGAGAGACAGTTTGTCCCTTCGTTCTGCACTTTTAAGTGTTTAATTTACTTTTTTTGCAAAGTTATATGGGAACAGTAAGGGAGAGAGGAGAGACCTCGTGATGTATGTCTTCTTTTAGAGTTGCAAAAGTTTGGATGGCCTATGTATGCATCATTAGTAAGAATTGTGTCTTGAGTACTCTGGTCTTTTAGACTGAAAGACCAAATCCTTAGGCTGTATGCAAGGGACTAGTGTTGCTCTCAATGTACATATATGGAGATGCTGGGCTGTATTGTTGAAGAAAGAAGTTTTTGCATGATTACTTCTAGGTAGAACAGGAATCCTGTGGGGCAAGACATCATCTTCATTGTTCCAGCTGCCTGACTCAGACTGTTGATTTTCTCTTCTGCAGCTTTCACATTCTTCACATTTCTGTGACCTGTGAAACAACGTCAGTTGAAGTGGCAGCAGCTTTGATAATCTGAACCATACAAAGATTTTGTGTTTAATCTATTTGTGCTTACTTTGAACTTTCTTGAGCAATTTTTTTCAAGAATTAGTCAGAACTCTGAAGATCATAAGTTCAAGGAGTTGTAGTAGCATTTTGTCTGGAGTATTGTTTGGAAATACAGCTACTGAAAAATACTATTTTCGGTATGTGATTGTTGTTTTTTTTCAGAGGTAAGAACATACTCTGAATAAAAAGCTGCTCAAAAATGACTGGAAGCAAGGTTTCTCACAGCTAGAGACCATTTTCATGTAGGACATTTTTTAATTGTTAGCCCTTACACCTGGAAGCTTCAATTGTCTTGTCTTAGTAGTTGTGTGGAAGCTGTTTACCAGCTCTTCCTGCAGGTGGAGCTGCCTTCCAATAGACCTGTGTTTCTGTCATTTTCATACCATACTAGGACAGAGCTGGAAATATACAAATAATTTATCCATACTATTTATTTTAATAGTTTTACTTCATTTGAAAGACTTACCTGTCTGAAATGTTACTGATGATATCCTTATAGTCTTGTCCAGCCAGCTGACCTTGCAAAGGAGATTTATCTGTTCTTTCTTTATCCTGCATGTTTCAAATAAGAAAAAGCTGTGAAAAATCAGTGTCCAGAAACGTCAAGAATATAGTTACTTTCATCAACACTCTTTTTTATTCCTGACAGAAATGTGTCCTTTGCTTAAGAAGGAAAGGGAAAATGTAGTAGTTTCCACTTTCAGAAGAAAGTGTGCATTGCAGTAACTAGTTGGAGTAAAAAGCCTTCTCAGCTGCATTTGTAAGTTTGAACAATACAGTCTAGAGACACCTCTACATTTCAGCATGCATGACTGAACTTTGACAGGTTTGTTGTATTCTCTCTGATCTGAGAAAAAAAATTGCAATCACAGGAATCATGAGTCACACTCTTCCCCTTCCAATTCTTGGCAGCAGGAAGCACCAGCGTCTGAGATGGAACTGCTGGTAATAATTTCTTTTTTTTATCTTAGACACAACGATGCCAATGGTAGAAGCAGGGTGCAGCTGCTCTGCTGAAGAAGCACTCAACTAACAGAGAAGGCAGACCCTTGAGGACCCTCCATATGCAATAGAAGCAATAGTATTGGTGGCTGTTTATCCATCCTAATGAGTAATAACTAGGTCCTGCATTTAAATAATGATGCAGGATGTCTGCTGTTAGTATACGAAAGTAGCTTATTCTCAGCTGTAACACTTGATAAATAATTTAAATTTTAGTTCAAGTTACAATTTTTCTGTTTTCTAATTCAATTACATTACTTGAATCAGGGTTTGGGGTTTTTATTTGTTTTCTGGAGGATAAGAAGACCTTAATTTCTCACATTTACTGAGGAGTTTTACACTTTTAAATTTAGAAATAATAGATGCTCTGAAATTTAATGTGGCATGTCTTGAAGAACTTATTAAGATTCAAAATCATAGCAATGTTTGAAGAAATTTAGATGCATTTGAATTATGAATAGTAGTGGAGATAGCTGAATAGAAATCTTTCAATGTATATGGTTTAGAAATACTGAAAGAATGGTAAAATTAATAAATTGTTCATTTCAGTATTATAAAGAATCAGAACAAGACTTGCATATGCAACCTTTCTTCCCTCCATCCTCTTAGCATATGTATTATACTTATCATATCCTCTTGTCTCAGTGGAATCCTGACTCACTCAAATGTCAGCAGCTCCAGTCATGGCAGCACACTTCCCTCACATTAATTTTTTTTTCATTAAGAAGGTGTGGTTCTTGCCCACGTTGCAGGAAACTCATGTTGTAAACAAACAGGAGTACATTGCCTGATAACTTCTGAAAACTTCTCTGATTTTACCTTGTTGCACATTTGGTTGGAGCCTTCTTCCTTGAAATTGAAAAGAGGCTGAGCTTGCAGGCTTTCCCCACCACTTGCTGAATACCAGAAAACAAAAACAAAGTCAAATGCATGAAAATATAAGTCCACTTCTTCTCTGTTGCTTAGACCAAAGGACTTTGACCTCAGATGGGGCACTGAGATACAGTGTCTTAAACTGGCATTTGTGAATGCCTGGGAGGGTTAATAGAGCACCAATGCCATATGTCACCCCCAAAGAAGCCAGCATAATTCAGACTGCCAGAAGATACACTGAAATAAAGCTTTGTATCAACAGCAGCTAGAAAAAAAAATTAAACAATTTAAATCTGCCCTCCCTAACCCAGCTCATTCCTTCACAGTGCTAAGGGGAAAATACCATAGATTAATTTTGCTGCCAGTACTTCTATAATACCATTGTGTTTTGCAGGAAAACGGTTTAAACTTCCCAGAAACTATGTAATTCACTGATGTCATGTAAGAAGAAAATGGCAATGGCGGTGTCTTCTTGACTAAGAATACTTGAAAAAAAGCCTCCAATTTGTAACCAGTAGGCCAGAAGGAGGAATTCTATATCCTTCCATTTAGGTTTCTCCACGTTATAGGAAATGTTTCAGTATTCAAAGAAATAGAAATTTGAGAACTATAAGTATGTAATCTATTCGTAATTTCATATCCTTGCTTCCACTCCTAGCTTTAATTAGTATTTAATTTTTGAGTATTCAGTAGAGCAGAGCATAGAGCACAAAGTTCTTCCATAGAGTTTGTCATGCCTCTAAGTACTGCCATTGCAAGATGGGTGTGCTCTCAAATAAGTAACAATAGACCTGGGAGCAGAAGCTTCTGGATTTGAGCATGAACACCACAGAAGAGAGAGGATCTGTCTGCCAGACAGAACAGGAGGTGTAGTGCTTCCAGGAGATAAGTAGGAGTGATGGGATGTGAAGTTTGTGGGAGAAGTATTTTAGCAACTGAGCCAAAAACAGGCTGTGATTCCATCAGTGAGTTGTATAAAATGGGGTAAAATCAGACCAACATTCATAACTTAAAAACTTAAGCTGAGTTAAAGCATCTTTGAGGGTCTTACAGCTTTGTTCCTCGATGTAAAAATCACACTTGGGCATTCCTTTTCTGTGGTTCTATGTCTTGAGAGGTTTAGCCAGAGCTGCAAATCAGGGTGAAGAATGTATTTGTACCTACAGCTATGAAACAAGCCTAACTGTGAAATTGACTTGTTTTAATACCAAAGTTGAATTCAGGCAACACATAGTCTCACTTCTGTCATATGATGAATGGATGTAGCTGCTTACCAGGCTCTGCTTTTATGTTTGGAGAGGAAGCTCTGTTGCTCTGGTTGCCTGAATAAGCCCAGTGCAAAGCCACGCTTCGGCAGACAGTGAGTTGAACAGTGCCTTGAGCCTTGCGCAGCAGATCTGTAACTGTTTGGCGTGGCAGACCAGACACAAACGTCTCATTCACCTGAAAAATACAATGATGTCTATTTCCAGATTCCTGTAACACAAAGCCTTTTTTAAAATCACATATCCTAGCACTGGGAAATCTTTATATAACTCCTTTGAACTTCATGTGTCATCCTTTTCTCCCATTTGTGGGTCCTAACTCAATTGATCCTTCATCTCTGTATCTTCATACCATGATTCCAGCAGGACACCACAGAATTATAGTTGTAGATAGTAAATGGGCTTTCCCCCATTCTTCATTGAGAAGATGAAGGAGAGATGGAAGTAAATGAAAGCCAGAAAATCAAACAATTTTGAAACTGTGGAGGGAGAGGAAAAAATAATTTGGTGTAACAAAAATGATTATTTATATTAAAAGGTGGCAGGGTGGCTAGGATAGTAAGATTTTAAATGAAGACTCAAAAGCCCTAGTTCCAGTGCTTTTTGTTTGTCTTGATAATACCTAACAGGTTCTTCCAGTAGCCTCCTGGTTAGCTGTGACCTGCATGCTTGGCCAGTTAACTCTGGTTTCCCTGAACTGTCTCTGGAATCCTCGCTAGGCACAATTACAGTCAGGAGCAGGTGCAGTTGGCTGCTTGCTCTGTGATTCTGGGTCTGCCTCTGCTGGAGTGTCCACCTTACCAGCTCTGGGGAGGCCCAGGCCCACAGGAGGCTGAACTGCAGGGAAGACACAGGGGCCCCAGGACAACCCTCTGACCACCCCGAGCCAAGGGACATCACCCTCTACGTGTTACTGTGCAAAGCAGCATCAGATTTCCAACCTGCACCACTTTTATATTGGACAGATGCTCATCATAGAGTAAGTAGAGAAAATGTAAGCCAAAGCAATGAAGAACAAACATTACCTTGAGTAAGATGTCACCAACTTGAAGTCTCCCATCTAGATCTGCACTGCTGTCTGGGCTGATGGCTTTTATTAGGATAGCCCTGCCATTTTTTCCACCTACCAGTGCAAATCCTAGGCTTCCATTTTCTGCTTTTTCCAGCTCAATCTTAATAATGAAGTCCTACAATAGAGAAGGATGCAGTCTAAAGTGGAGTTTATTCAGGGTTCTGTTTTGTTTGCATTTTTATTACTGAAGATTCCCATTATTCCCACAGTCCTCACTGTCTGATGTGGAATATGGGATATATCCTACTCTTGAATAGATCTATAGAGATTCCAGGGATCAAGATAACAGCTGCATGTATGTATCAGAATAAAAATAGTACATACTTATTTTCATACTCTGTTTAATAATTGCTGCTGGGGAAAATAACCCCTTAAGAGCAAAGAAATGTGTACTTCTGTAATCCTTTTATAATATATCAAATAAATCACCTTAATTGACAAATACAGCATTCTTATCTCCAGCATGACAGTAATGCAATACACAGTTTATTCTCTTATTTTTCTATAATTTAGATCTTATTCTTGTAATCCAAACATTCCCATCTCTTTTACTTTAGCACTTTATCTGCTTTAAAATCAGTTGCTTTTTTAGGGTCAAGCACTGTGTCAGAAATAGAAAGCTAGAAATGTTTATGACTTGCAGCATGACTAGTTCCAATGCCACAAATTGGAAATTTTTTTTGCAGGTTAAAACAGAGAAACCATCATGGCTTAAATCATACAGAAGAAGCAGTAATAGTGATGACATAATCAAAACTGAGAAAATGGTTCCAATTTTTTGGCCAGGTTGGAGGTCTAATTTTAATAAGCTTTTTGAAAACCACAATCAAGAGAAAACTAGTTAATCTAGTCACATGAGATATCAGTCCCAATTTGGATAATTTCAATTAATGTTACTTTCCATGTGTTTGCACTTTTAAGAATTTTCAAGCATTGTATGCTGAGCATGGAAATAACTTTTTTCCCCCCTAGCAACAGCATTCCTGTGTATTCAGGAATTCATAATAAATAACTTTTAAAATGCAATACTCTTGCCAAATTCAAACCATATTTGTCTGTATCAGTGCTGCATAATACTGTAAAGATTTGGGCTAATTTTTGGCATTACTCTTGCTAAATTCAAACCATATTTGTCTATATCAGTGCTTCATAATACTGCAAAGATTTGGACTAATTTTACTCTCTTTTCAAATGTCTAGCTGAAAATTGCAGAATGAAACATATTAATCTCAGTTTTCAAAGATTGTTGTGGAAAATGTTTCACAATTGCACATAATTTCCCCAGAATCCCATGCTGTGACATTCTTTCTTTTTCCTGTGCTGCTTTCTTTCTAAGCATTGAAAAACAGCAACAGAAGAGTCTGTCCCCAGGAAGTGTCCAGTGCATTCTACTCTGTGAATGCTGAATACAATTCAACACTTACAGGACACTCTCCAAGTGCATTATATTCACATTTTCAAAGAGAGGAAGAAAATGCATTAAATACCACTATGGAAAAAGCCTCACTCCATATAGCTCGCTTCACTTGATGAACCACCTCACACCTCAGAGTGTCACTTACTTTACATTCTGGAGAATTGGGAGTGTTCTGCTGAGCATCACAGTTTGTTTCCTCCAAATGTTTCTCTGTGAAAAAGCAACAACAATTTTTAGATAGTTGCCCTGGTAAAATATTCTACAGTGTAACACTCAAAATCTCATTCAGAGACATAATAAAGCATGTTATATTTTATATGTGAAATAGAAAATAAAACCTATGGATTTATGTGGCCTAAAACTCCTGAAATGTGAACCACACTGTGACCTTTTTATCTCCCTGTGAGTGAGTTCTGAAATAAGCTTTAAGAACTGCATGCTACAGAAACACCAGATGGAGAACAGTAATGTATAAATGTTCTCTGAAACTCTGAGGGAGGCAGGTTTTTTATGAAGAGTTAATCCTTCCCAGGTGATGCCATTATCACCTGTAGACTTTCTTTCAAAGAGAAGGCACCCAATTTACTAATCCTAATTGAAAAATGCAAAGTTCCTTACCATGTTGATGCAGCAGGTGCTGTTCCTGGGAGTTCAGGTTTTCATTTGACAAAGAAATATTGGCTTTCTCTGTTTCAGCCAGTGGCCCTAAAAACATACGCATATGTTTGTTCTGACAGGCCTCCTGCTAAACTTCATGTACACATGGAATGTAAACTCTGTGCTTAGGTTATTAAACAAAGCATCAATACCCAATATTGATACTGTGTGAAGCAAGTGTGAGACCACTGCATGATTAAATTTGCCAATTTGCACAGAGATATAAACATTTCAGTCATGTATTGCAGAGCTACTGCATCTTAGCCATTGCTATTTAAAAAATTGTAACAATCAGAGACCAGACCGAGTCACTCTAGACGTGTGGCAATGATCAGGCAGATGAAGGAACACTCCCACCTCTACCCAGTCCCCCCAGTTTTGTGGTTTTGCTTTATCATATTTTGGTGATCTTAGCTGTCTTCCACAAAGTACACTTAATGTGTGAATTATTGAAAATAATGAATGTCTTGTAGTTTAAAAAAAAACTTCCTGTTGTAATTGCAATTTTAGTATGTGTTCTTGTAACTAAGCCTACAAAAATGAAGGCTTCCTTTATTAATAACAAATTATTACAGATTTATCTATAAATCTATGAGTGATGATAGCTAATGGAAGACCAAATACAAAATTACTATAGGTACTTCAAAGTGCCTATCAAATGGAAGAGTCATAGAATCATAGAGCAGTTTGGGTTGGAAAAGACCTTAATGATCATCAAGTTCCCACCCTCTGCCATGGACAGGGACACCTTTCACTAGACCAGGTTGCTCAAAGCCCCATCCAGCCTGGACCTGAAGATTTTCTAGGATGAGGTGTCTACAACTTCTCTGGGCAACCTGATCCAGTGTCACACCACCGTCACAGTAAAGAATTTCTCCCCACTATCTAAACCTGCCCTCTTTCAGTTTGATGCCACTCCCCCTTGTCTTATCACTACATGCCTTTGTCAAAAGTCTCTCTCTAGTACCCCTTTAGGAGCTGGAAGGTGCTGTAAGGTCTCTCCAGAGTCTCCTCTTGTCCAGGCTGAACAACTCCAGCTCTCCCAGCCTGTCTTCATAAGAGAGGTGCTCCAGCCCTCCGACCATTTTATGGCCTCCTCTTTAAATTGCTCCAACAGGTCTGTGTGCTCCTTATGCTGGGGACCACGGAGCTGCATGCAGCACTCCCAGTGGGGTCTCACAGAGTAGTGGGGCAGAGTCCCCTCCCTCAGCCTGATGGCCACACTGCTTTTGGTGCAGCCAAGGATATGATTTCTGGGCTGTGATAGCACATTGCTCAGTCATGTTTAGCTTTTCATCAACCAACACCCTCAAGTTCTTCTCAGGGCTGCTCTCAATCTGTTCTCTCCCCAGCCTGTGTTTATGCGTGGGATTGCTCCCACCCATGTGCAGGACCTTATACATCTTGTTTTATAGGAGAGGCAGGTAACTGTACCAGTAGAGAGTTCATAGCTGTATCAGAGGTAGACTAGGCCTGGTTACCTACTTGAAGGTGTCTTGAGAAGTCTTGGAATCTGCAAAGCTCACACAAGGCTGTGTAAGCAAAGTCCTAACCAGGATATACATTTGCTGTGCTTTAGTTCTATCATGTAAACTGAGAGTACACATAAATTTATCTGTATCTTGTAGAAAATTGTTTCAGTTTATAGAAACAAACACATGACTACCATGGTGTGAAAGGAAATCTATAACTAACTTGACTTGGAATAAGTTCTTCAGGTAACTATATATGCCAGTATTCAGATGAGTGTCAGCATGTGAACAATTGTGGTCCAGGGTTACTTTTTCAAGTTATCTTTGCATGATTTAAAAAAACCCCAAATATTGAGTTATTCAGTCAGGCAAATGAAACTAGGGTTAGGCCTGACTTAATGCTGCAGCCAAGTGTGCATCGGGAAGTACTGCTTGCATAACTAACACCCTTTGTATGTGCTGACCTAGGTGTGATTCCTCTCCTTCCACCTGAGGCTGCAAGAGCAGCCTGTGCTTGCTGAGACTCCTTAAGCTGCTAGAGCAATTCTGGTCAAATCTGTGGTGCAGATGATTGCTGAAGTTTTGTATCAGTTAGAGTATCAAATATCTCCCCTCACAGGAATGCTTTCATATTAACTAACAGATACTAATGCTGCCTGCTGATTTTATATACTTTATTAATAACGGTTTAAAAAAGTGGTCTAATTGATGAAGTAGTCGCTCATATTAAATAATGGCTCAAGAAGTGCTGGAAAACTTCTTGGAGAATAGTTTCAGTCAAAACAGATGTTGAAATATGACCACATAAAATTCCCGTTTAATAACAAATTTTAAAAATAGAAACTGAATATGTAACAAATTACTTTTTTATAGAGAACTATACATTTTATTTCTGTCTTTAAACAGGCACCAAATTTTCTTCAGACCCTTAAAGTGGCCATAACAGAAATACTGAAGGGCAAGTTGCAATTTCTTAATAAGTTTGAAATGCAATTAATCAATACGTTATGCTTATTTTCAAAATCAGAAGCAAATTTTAAACTAAAACCCAAAAATATTACCCTTACTTACTATTTTTCTGCTCTATAGGAACCACTGGATTGCCATTTCTGGGGGCAGAAAAAGTGAAATATGTGAGCCATTAAGCGCTGCATGCTTTGTAAAGCACATATGGAAATTATTTTTAGAAATTAAATTGTCTAAATAGTAATTGTCCTTCTATGATTTTGTTAGTGGTGCTTTTCTAAAGAGAATTTATATCAGTATATGAAAATATTTGACTATAGTGGAACATTTTATTGAAATGTGTTGGGGAAAAAAATAAGCATGTTAAATCACCTGGCCCAATACAAAACTATTTTCTGGTACATTTTGAATTAAGCTTTGGTTACCCCCTGTATAAAGTGGGAATGCTCTTTTGTAAGTTCTTTTACCCTATTTCTGTTTACCTCTTTAGTTTGTAAATTCTGACAATCAGGAGGTGCTGCCTACTAACTTGTTGTACAGCAAGATGTATAATGAGGCAGCAGTTTCTTCTGTTAGATAAGCACAAATTAATAAAACAGTGATAAAAGTTTGAACTATGTTAAGACAGCTGTGACAGCCATTTGTCACAGGCTCTGGTTACATAACTCATTTACTCACATGTTTTGGGTTAATATATTACTGTTCCTCTGAGATCTTTGGAAGCTATTTCTGCATCAGTCCAGGACCTGAGCTGGTGTGATATCACACTGTGGAACACAATGAATCAAAAGTGCAGCCATGAACTGACAAGCTAAATCCTTTACAGCCGATTATTGTCCAGGCCTGGAAAGACTTTTTGATTAAGCTGCAGATTAAATTTTAGTACCTTTCGAAAATGTTTGGCTGTTGTAATTATCTCAGAATTCTGATCAAAGATAGTTTCTTTCTTGTAGTTGTGAATCTGAGATTGTAAGGGGAAAGTTGACACTAGTGATGGAAATACGAAGATTTTCTCTAGGGAAGAAGACATTTGAAAAATGGTTCTCAGCCTCACAATTAAAGACTTCACATTTGGCTTTGGATGATGAAATTTGAAGAGTTCTCATTTGTGTTGTATGAGTCTACTTGTACTTGCTGTTAGTTGTAATTACAGGAAGTTAAGATATCTTGTGAGTGCTATCAGGTTGCAACATTCAGACCTTTGAGATAAACATTTTTCGGTTTTGTGTTGTCTGACTTGTTGATGTAAAATTTAGAAACTTGCTTCAGCATTAGGATCAAGTATGCTCAGATTTACCTTGTGGCTTTGATTCGAACATTCTGGGTGGCAGCTTCACACACTCTGACTGCATCATCCAGGCTAATGCCCTCAGTGCACAGTCCACAGATGTAAACAATCTGATCTCGTGGCTGCAAACTGCCTTCCACACTGGCAGGAGAGCCAGGAACTATGTCTAGCACATAAATACCTTGTAACTTGCTTCCAGCTCCTCCTGTCAGCTTCAAGCCTAGAATAATGCAGAGAAAGCATCTTTTGTGGCAGAGTGTTTTGAATTTCACTGTCAGTGACTTAAAGTGGAATAAATGTGAGTCATTGAAAGATAGGCTGAAGAAATCACTGACATTATAAATAACAGTCCTGCCCCAGTAAGATGGGATGTATAAGCTGGACTGAAAGAGTGAAATGCCATTAGATGTTAAAAAAAGTATGGAAAAACTGAAATGGTGACGTCCATCTCTGTTTCAGTGCTGCCATAGTGCTTTGTTTCACCTGATGTTCGATAGTCATTGCAATAGGACACTAAGCTGCACAGCAGCAGCTCCCTCATTACCAGCACATTTAAATGCCTTGCAGTCTTCAGGGTGCCATTGGGAATGGAGGCCTGCAACAGCTGATGAGATACCTACACAGTGCAAATGACACTCAAGGAATCTCTGAACAAACTAGTTCCTACCTGGAAACAGGATGTTGTACATGAGCAAATAGAGCTATATTGTTTCCCGAGTCTACAGTTTTATCTGTGTGCAGTACTCATAACATGCTACAGAAATATCAAGATACTCACATTGTGGGGATTTCTTTTATCGTTTGTATTGTTTGTAGATAAAGCCTTGTGTCTGTGGTGAATCAGGGATTCAAGTGGAGATTTTTTGAATAGCAAACTGTAGTCTCAACCTGTGGCTCATCCTTCTTAAACTTTACCTTTTCTTCAATTTTTTTCTTTCCCTCCAAATAGATCTTTATGTGTCTCTGCAGGTAGTAGACATTATTATCCAACTACCCAAAACTTATGTATATCAGTAACATAAAAATATGAGACTGGAAATCTGCCAGAAACTTCAGTTAATAGGGTGATAATGCAAAGATCATTTCCCAGCTATCTTCATTAGTGTAATAAGAGATATTAGTCTTCCCTCTTAGGTATTGCCCAGAAAAAAGCTTTCATACCTTGGTCATGGGTTATCAGGAAGAGCATAAGGGTGCCAAGGTCAGTTTGGATCATACTGATCTGAGACCAGATTTCCTTATGACTATCTTACGCTGTTATTCCTGTCCAAAATAGCAAATACAGCATTTACTACACACCTAGCTGTCCATCGGCACCCTTTGTGAGAGTAATTTCAGGAATCTCATCTGGCCTAATTGAGGGACGTGGGTCACTCTCAGCACGACCAACCACGAGGTGCAGATCTGGAGGAGAGCTTTGCAGTAAAGTCAGGACTTCATTGCATGGTAAAGATGTGACATCAATTCCATTCACCTAAATGACAAACGAGGAAAATCATGTCATAGATCTCATTGACCATCATTTACTTCTCCTTCTGCTCTGAATTTTGCATATGAACTTAAATTTGTTTTTACTTCCTTGTTATTGCTTTGCTGTGGTATTTAATGTCAGTAAATTTAACAGTTAAGATTGCAGTAATACTTCTTTTTTGAAAGTTTATTTTTATGAATGCAGAGCTTTAATAAAATAGCTTTTTTTTCCCCATTGAAACTCAAGATCTTGTTACAAAAAACAAGGAAGCGGGTCTTATGCAAAAAATTGAATCAGGCTGAAAAAAGGTTTTATTCTTACATTACAAAGGACATAATTCCTGCATCCTTTGTGTGTCACCTATCACCTTATTACATTAATTCAGTTCATGTCATTTAATTGGGAAGGCATTTAATGTCTCACTTGTCTTGAATTGCTCCTAGATTCATTTTATTTGCCTCATCATACAATCTATTCAGCCTGAAATTTATCCAACTGAGGTCAGCAGAATTAGATTTATTATATTATTTATTTTCATACCGACATATGTGATAAATGGATGATGCTAAATGAAGAATCCCAAAGCTAAATTACATTGATCTGCAAATATTTTCTCCTCTGCATAAACTCAATTACTGTACCATAATGATTCTGTCTCCCCTTCTCAATCTTCCATCAGAAAGGGCAGGATCATTCAAGATTTCATCAACATACAGGCAGGTGTCCATTTTGTTAAGAACTACAGAGAATCCATAACCATTGTTCTCTGATTTCGTCAAAGTCACAAAGATCTCCATTTCCTATTAAAACAAGCACAGGGCATGTTTGATGTAGGCTTTTCTGTTGCTTCAGTAACATCTTCCATAATTTTTGCATGAAGTTAGGAATCAGATCCTCAGATGGTGCGAGAGTATGCAAAAGGTGTTCTGCCACATCTCAGAATTGCAGAGATTGATTGATTGATTGATGTTGATTGATTTATAGGGCCTATTAAAGCAGAGAATGCCACCAGGACCTGGGATTAGACGTTTGAAATGAGTAAAGAAAGGCTTGGAGCCCTCTGAGCTGACAAGCATTGCAATAGCAGGGTGCAAAGATTACTGTTGTCACTGCTATTGCTGTCCCACTGAAGGAAATGACTGGAGCTAAATTTTGTCCACAGTGCTCTCAAATTAGTAGGAATTCAGAGCTCATTAGTGTCGTAGGAATGCAAGATGTTCAGCATTTGGCAGGACTGAGCCTTATATTTTGAATAGTAATTAGCACAGGGATCATACTTTCTTATCAGGACATTGCAGCAATATCCCTGTAACAAAGTGATTTTCTGCATGGCCTTGAATCACGGCAGAAAAAACCCAAGTAGCTGACTCCAATTAATTGTAGAAGCTACTAGAAAGCTTTTAGGCCTTCGTACACTGAGAATAATAATGCAGAATTTTGGGAAGTTGAGGAAATAGTAAGATGTCAAGAAAAAAGAAATAGCCTTAAGGCAAATGATTAAGAATTCTGGAGAGCTGGGCATAGTGGAAGGTCTGCTTTATTTGAAGATTGTAGATATTCAGGAAAGTAGAAAAAGAAAAAAAAGTCATGTTGAAGTAGCATAGAAAATGAGTTAAAATTAATGTTTAAGACTGTAACATTCTTAAAATTGTTTCTTTTCCCTTGTATTCTACCTCCTGGTAATTTGGTGCCCATCACATACCTGAATGCATTCTTCATTTTCTTCCTTCTCTTCCTCTGGTTCCTCCAAGTCTTCCCATTCATTGTCACTGTCATGGGTCTCTCTAGCAGGCAGGGATGATGATGAGGGACCACAAACACGTGGCTGTGGGGCCGCAGTGCTTGCAGAGACTGTCTTGGAGCTTCCTCCTCGTGGAAGTGAGGGCACAGGCATTGAGCTGACAGTGAGATACTCTTCATCAATAGGGGTTAGAGAGAGAGTTTCAGGCATACATTTTGTGTTCAATAGGTCATCATGACTCTTACTAAATACACGGCTGGAAAATAAAAATATTGCAGTGCTGGGGTTTTCCTCCATATGCTGTATTAGATGGCCACTGAAAAGTCTACTGCTTATGCATTACCTTATTTTCATTTTAACTGAATTACTAGTTATGGTATTGAATTGCTGTCCAGATCCTCCAATGGTAGCATAAAAACAAATAGATAAATCAATATTTTGCAAAGCTACCTGAAAGATTAAAAAGCTTTCATTATTTGCCTTTGCAAGATCTTGCACTCTTTTGATTTTTTTAAGACATTAATTAGTGCTTTGGTTGCTTCTCAAAAAGAAGAAGCAACAAAGCCCAGACCATTAATTATTTGGAGAAATAATTTGGACAAAAAGCCCAGACCATTAATTATTTCATCTTCCATAAACAAATTAATTAACTTTTCTGGTAAGCAGTATGGACATTAAAATACCACTACAGTTTTTATATTAGCATTTTTTCTGGAAAGAGGAATGCCAGCCACAGTTCTGGCTTCTGCAGGTCTTTCCTTGCTAACTGGGCACAGACCAGAAACATGAAATATGAAGTGGTTCCTGTTTCTTCATGAAAAGTAAAAGTCCTTACTCCTCTTTGTAAACTTGCCTTTATTCTTATGCTTGTCTTGAAGCACATGAGTTGTCTGAAAACCATCAATGGACTTATTAAATTAATTGAATTTAAATTATTATTGATTCTATTCCACTATATTGCAGACAAAGTATTCAGCACATTTGATGTTCAAGCCCAAACTGTAATCATACAGGCTGTGTTTAATAGTTTTGGTTGTTGTCCTTCATAAACCCTAGTAGACAACTGTGGCATTGCCTCCCAAAAATTTACCATTAAAGCTCCTAAAAATGCTGGAAACATAGTTTTTTAAAGATATGTTTTCTTCATATCAATCCTTATTGAAATATTGCTAAACCTCATTCATCTTAAAAACACCTAAAATGGTATATTCATATCTAAAAGATCCTTCAGCCAGGATCTTTTGCTCTTTGATAGAAGTGAACTGTCCATCATCTCCCAAGCAAACATACACAACTAAAATGAAAACAAATCGCACGTCCTGTATGAAATCACAGAAGATCTCTCTAAAATTCGTATCAGAAAATTTATACATTTGCATGAAATATTTTGAGCAATCTGGAGAAATTTCTTCATTAATCAAAACGAAGTCCTTTATTAATACCTATTTCCTTCTAGGGATTTTGTGTGGTTTTAGCTGCAAGGATTTAAATTGAGATTATGTTTAAAATATTGTTAAAAATACATGGCATCCTAAATTTCTCTGGCTGCCTTTTAAAAATGCAAAAGCTGATACTAAATTATACTAAAAATGTATCAAACAAAAACATTTATTTCAGAACTTCCTTCTTGGAAAGAATCCAAAACTTTTCTTGGAATTGATCTTTTCCCACAATAAACTTAGTTTTGTTGAATCTGTATTATCTCTTGTCAAATATGTTTGCTGCAGACATATTTCTGCTGGTTTTACTCTCAGAAGTACTGAAGCAGATAATTAAGCAGGAGTTTCATTCATGAATTGAGTGAAGCTTCTGCACTTGACAAAGAGATGCTAAAATTATGAACTGCCATTATGATCCCACTTGGCTTGTAGTGTCAGGTAGTGCTGTCACTCCCAGAGACTGGACTGTCTGGGGCTGTGCTTGATGAGTGTCAAAAGTAACAAAACTATCACAAGTGACTATGTGGAGAAATAAAAATTAGTTTCTCAGTTATATTACTAAAGCTATAAGTTAAAGGCCTCTAGAAGACTTTCAGTTTATCTTTGCATCACTCCTTTCTGTTCTGATAATTTACACTTTTTTGCACTGGGGAAGATGATGAAAATAGAATGGTTTGTCTTCTGTATGACCGTGTCTGATATATCCAAAGGAGTGTAAAAGGAGACTGAGTCCACTTGCACTATATTTTATTGTACAATTCCTCTGGCTCAGGGGTTCTATTGGCTTCTGAAGACCAGATAACACAAAATAACCATTTTTTTTCCTCCTCGATCACAGTTTGTCTTCTGAGGTGTTTTTATTTCCTATGAAAAAATTTGAAATTGAGAGATCACACAATAAGAAAAAATTTTGGTGCCTATTCAAGTCAACTCTGAAAAAAAATGAATGCAAAAGATTAAATAATCAATAAAAAAATATTTGTTTCCTATTTAGGTGGACAAGTGTCTTTTCCACTGATTTCAAATGGCAACCACCTTCAGCTGAATAGCATAAATGATTACAGTGGTGCAGAACTCTTACAAGCATCTCACAATGCAGACTTATGCAAAATTCTAATAAGATGAGAGTAAATAGGGAAAGCAGATTAGGCGAGTCAGAATAAGATGATACAACAAAATCTTCAGTAATCAGGAGTGATTAGAAGCAGAGAGCCCCATACTTAAACCTAAGCAATTAACTTTCATAGTTGTAAGAGTGGAAGGAAAGGCTGCAGAAGAGATTTCAGTATTCCCTACCTTTTGGCCTGTCCAAATTCACATGGTGAGTAGCAGTTCTGCTTCACTTCCTCCTCTAGAGAGTGGAAGACTTCAGAACTGGAAGCTTCTTGATGAATTTTCCAAAGATGCTTATAGAAACTTTCTCTGGAAGTTGGGAGTTTCTGTATGGGTTTCTCTTGAAACTCAGCTTCCTGCTCTTCGTAAGCTGAGCTGTCATCCTCAGGAGGCTCACTGAAATCTTCTCCCATGGGAGAATCGAGGCAGTCTTCGAGGTCTGGAGAGATGCTACCTCCCTCACTGGTAGATTGATCCATACTGTTTCCTGCCTCTGTGCTGCCTGGCATTTCTGCCACAAAGTACTTAGTTGGAGATGGTGCTGGGGTCTATCAAAAAACCAGAAAGGTTAGTGTAACTCCTTTTTCATCTCTCATCTTTTCTCCTTCAAGAGCAAATTATTTTGAAAAGGCAATACTAACAAGCTTCTGAATGGGAAAATACCAAATGGTAGCTGGAAGGAATTAGAAAAAATAGAAGGAGGTACTCTCTCACCAAGTAACTCTTCTGTCTTAATGCTTATTTTTCATGTTCTACAAGAGTTCCAATTGAAACGACTACACTAGATCACTTTTCCCAATGAATTATTTGCTAGAGGTTCTTTTTTAATATATTTGTTCATATCATTCCTCAATCTTGTGTCTATATTCTCTTCATTCCATGGAAGTAGCTTCCAGACTTGACTCCTGTGCGACTGACCATAGAAATCAGCCAAGGGCACAGTGCAGCAGAGCAGCAGGAGTCAGTTTGTTATCTGGAGATGGTTCTGACTGTCATTTCTGTCTGCCTGTGGGGGGCTATAAATCCTAGTGGGATGGGAACCATCAGTGGGCCATTCTGAATGGAGGAAGAGTACTGCTAATGCATGTTTCTTAGAAGAGTACTTGTTATGTGTCCATGAGTTGTCTTCAAGAAGCAGGAGTAATAATGCTTGTACATTTAAAGTCAATGTAATGTATCTATGTTTTGGGGTATTTTTTGTTTGTTTGTTTGTGTTTTGTTTTTCCTGTCTGCAGATTATGCTAACTATCGATAAGAACCTGATTAACCAGTTGAAACCATTATTCCATTTAATTAACTTCATTAAGATATAGTCTAGATAGTTCTTTATTTTCTCCTCACTTTGGGGAGTTAAAATAGCCACGTTTGAGAACATCTGCAGTTTCTGGCTGAGGATCTGGTAGAGCATTTTTAGAAGCGCCACTAGAAGACCTGCTTGGGTGTGTGCTCTTTCACTCCAGTGGTAGTATAAGTACTCAAAAGTTGTGGGACCGGGATAAATATGTTTCATGTCTGCCAGATTTGTATTATTTTGGTTGCCAAAAAACTATCAGTTGAACTCTGCAAGTTGAGTTGAAACCAGGAAGGGAAAGAAATGGCATAGAGGGCCTTGGAAAAAAAGGAAAAGGTGCCTTGTTCAAGAGTGGATAGAAAATGTTGTAGTGTCTTTCCAGGTTTACAGAAGCAAGTTTCTGTCAGAAGCTTTGCCTTACCAGAGCAGTCTGCTCTATTTCTGGAAGAACACCTTTTGGTGGTCTGCAAAGCAGCAGTGTAACTTCTCGAGGAGCTCCTCTTAACAAATGCAGGACATCCTAAACAGAAAGAAGGAATGTTGTATTTCTGATGGAACAGAGTATATCATGCATGTCATTTTACCAACTGAGATGGAGAAAAATTTTATTGGGAATGCTACATTTCTGGTATTTGTGCCTCTCAGTGGTGTCTGAGGGCCAATATTCACCACTGAAGGATTGTCATACAAATGAAGCATAGTCTATACGTGAATATGTATCTAAAGTAAAGTCAGTTCTGTTTAAAAACCTCTGCTTCACCATCAGGCACATAGGTTTAGGTTAATTTTTTTTTCTTGAAGAAAACAGAATTTTCAGGCATATTCATTCAAACCACGTACGGCAGTAAAACATCTTGGGTCAACTATTTCAGCATAGCTCCCCAAACTGCCATATTCCAATGAAAAAATACCCACATGTAGACCATTACAATTTAATTTCTTCATTGAGTATAGAATTTCTCATTCCAGGTTTAAAACTTACACAGAACTTACTACTTTTGGTAGAAATTTGAATCTGGGGCGTTATATTTAGCATGACATTACAAAGCACAAATGACCACAGGGGAAAAATTGTTTTAATCATGCATAACAGCAACAAAGATTCCAACTAATTACCAACTGGCGTGCATCTAACAATAGAATTCATACATTAATGGTAGAAACTTAAAAAATTAAATAGCATAAGAAATTCGCTGTCAGAATTCATTTAGAAAAGAAATTCTACATAAGAGTTCTAGAGAAGAATCCTACTTAGAAATCAGATTAATTATATGCAAATTCTGCCTCCCTCTGGTGATAATTAAGTTTAAATGCATTGTTTTTATTAACCTGTTACCCAGATGGAGCCCCAGTAATAATACTTCCTGCTACCTGATACAGGAGCCCTTTGAGAGGTTTCCCATTCACAGCTAAAATGACATCTCCAACTTCAATTTCTCCATTCTCTTCAGCTGGCTGCCCTGGAAACAGTCTTTTGATCCTGACAATAGCTCCTCCAAGATGTTCACAAGCATCTCCTTCCATCTGCAGAACACTAAATCCAAGGCCTCCAGAATTCTTGGTTAATTTCACTTCGAATGTGTTATCTGCTCAAATCAGAGATTGGAAAAAAAGTGGGAACCATGGCATATGTACCCCTTGAGGAGCCAGTAAAAACTACACTCTCAATAGACTTTTTCCCTGTGTGCTGCAGAGGTAGATCTACTGATACTTAAGTCAAAATAAGGTTTAGGTGTTCCTTTGTCTTGTGTAAGTCTCTGAAATCTCATAGTCAGAATAGGGAGAACTGGAATCTATTCCACCATGTCTTCACAGTCTGGTACAAGCCCATAAAGGAAAAAGCTTTTTGTACCAACATAGATTCACATGCTATCTTTTTCTGACATTCTTCTGTAAGTGTGGCATAGATTTTACTATTCTGTAGCTGCCCAGTGTTAGTTTAGGTCTTGCACTAACCAGAATAAACTGGAATTGGAGCTACTGCTCTTTCCAGTAAAGAATGAGAGATCAGGCCTTTCCCAAACGCCATGATTGAAGCTGAATTCCAGTGTAGAGGAGTAAGTGTCCCTTGGAAACTATGGTTCAGACTTAGTGGTTTTGAGACAACTTTCAGTAAAAGATACAGCATTTATTTGTTGGCTAAATACTGTGTAAGTGATCTCTAAATCTTCTGCTATTAAGAAATTAAGTGATGGCAGTGTGCAGCTCACTCCAGCTTCATCACTGTCACAGCACCAGGAGTTGTGCTGGTGAGGCTCTCCCTGGGTAACAGCCTGGCCACATCGACACAGCTGCTTCCTGCCCGAGACTGCTGTGGAGTACAGACAGGGGTGTTCCCTTGCCAGCCCAGTCCCACAAAGGCTGAGACAGTGTATTTATGCCTAGGATAAATTCAGCTGTATCTAGCCACTATAACTCTATGAACATCAGAAATATTTTGTTCAGAATTGATTTTTGATTATGTCATTAATATTGATTATCATTTTATTCAGTATACAGTTTTCCTTCCAACCCACAGAAATTTCATAGAATTATTTTCATTTATTCCTTTCCTGCACGTTGTAGGAAGTCACCCTGAGTTCCTTCATTATCACTTACCATCTGTCAAAAAGCAGCAGTCCTTGCTACCATCTGTGAGGGATGTTGCCACAGAAACAACTGCACATTGGTCCTCCTTTCTGTCACTGGCAGTCAGACAAGGCTCTGCCAATTGGTAGTCTCCCCTTTCTAGAACCAGCTTGGCAATCTAAAACAGTGATTTTTTGGTTCCAGTTACACAGGACATAGTGAGTCCTAAGTCTTTTTACTTTTCTTTCCAGAGGAATAGGGTTGGGGAAGAGGGGGGGACGGTTCTTTCGGGCAAGCTTGGCTACTGTGCTTCATACCAAGGCCAGTTTAGTCTACTAGGTATCTTACTGATCTCTGCTGTTTTACAAACCTGGCCAGATTTCTTAAGGTGTTCCACAGCCTGTTTGTGGGTGATGCCACAGAGGCTGATGCCATCTACTTCCAGCAGACGATCACCTGAGGTACAAAAAAAAAGAACATCCGGTTGCTTTGATGTTCAGGTTCAAGGGTGTAAACCTTGAGGCTCCCTATGTTACAATAGGTCTTCATGTGTCAAATTAATATTAATTCATAGGAAAACAATACTGCTTGCTGTACAGCATTCTATAACCAGCAGCTAAAACATTCCAGGGTATTCTGTAAGTAAATGCAGTGATAACATCTGGTTAGCACAGTAACAATGATGTCAGAGTGACTAGCCTGATGGCAGCTATGGAAGGTAACTCTACAATGTTGGTGTGAGGCTTCTGTTTTTTTCAGTGGGATCCCTACATGTAGTAAGGGATAGGCTGAGGAATGATGGGCCATACATTACATTTCACAGTTGTAACACGTCCAATCCTAGTTGTGTTTCATTGTCACACTAACAGTGAGTTCTGCAGCCCAGGGTTTTATTGCCAGACATATTACCTATCTTTATTTGTCCTTCCTTATCTGCTGGTCCCCTGGGAATAATTGACTTCACATATATCCCACCATGACGCACACTGGTGTTAATTCCACCCTGCAAAACATGCACATAGATTAGAGTCTTCATATATTCTTCCTGTGGTGAAAATCAAAGCAACTTAGACATGCATTGCGAAGTAACTGCTTCAGGAATTACTTTCTTCTTAAAATATTGGGAAATAGGGAAAGAGGATATATTCCAAAACCTCATCTAGTTGTAATATACTTCCATAGGCAGTAATCTTACTTTATTTTCTCAGGAAAATGCAGTGTATTTCTATGTGACAATATAAAAATATTTACTAAAAGCTCATAAATTTTTCCCTCACATTTTTTATGCTCACATAAAATGGTCTTGCATCTTTCAGATATTCTCTAGCCCAGCTTCCAAGTAGTGCAATATCCATTCTTCAATTATGAATCTTTCAGACAATATATCAAGCATGGACCTGAACTTGGGCACTCAGAGAAATTCCAGATTAACCTAAGAATCATGTTATGACCATCTACATCCCCTGGCCAAATTCAGATGAAAAAAATGGCCCTTAATTACTTCTGCAGGAAATGAAATGGCTATTGCTTCACGTTCCATTTCAGCAAAGACTGTAAAGACATCTCAGCCTGGAGGGGTAAATTCAACTTAAATAGCTAGGACAAGGACTTGTTTTCCAAATACGGCAGACAGCTTTCACTGCTGCCTTCTCTAGTCCTCCCTGACCAAACTCTGCTTACAGTGGTAGATGTTGTTCTCAACTCAAGTAAGGACAAAAAGGGTTTGTACTGCCATATGCTTTATGCCAGGACACTTCTTTCACAGGTGGTGTGGAGGAGAACCAGGGAATGGGCAGAGACAGTACTTCATGCATTCTGTGTCAATCAGTTGGACACTTGGGTTTAAAATGTGCCATGCTAACAGTTTCTGGTATCAGCCTATCTTCTGTCTTTGCTCTCAGTCAGGTAACAATTTGAAAGACAAAGATTAACAGCAACACTTGCAGTCACACTGATGCCAAAGGTCCCATCTTCTTTAACAAGCTCCACCGTGTAAACTTCCTTTGAGTTGGTTTCTGATGGAGATGGTAAGTGGGAAGAATCAGCTGCCTGTCTCAAAAATGAAAACTTTAATGAGATTATAGCATCTTGGTTTAAAAAGAAAGGGGGGAAAGGAATTTAAAAAAAAAGTTAGAGTATTTCCAGCAGGTTTCATCCTGCTGTCACTGTAAACCTGGAGCCAGACCATTTATATCCCTGATATTATTGGAAGCTTAAGCTAATGCTACTCAAAATGCAATCTGTCTAAATGCACATAACCTGAGTATATATAGGGAGAATGTCTCAAAGTAGGAAATTAGACACGGCATGTTCTGTGACTGGTTTGAAAACTTAAAAGATGCAAGAAAATAATCAAAATTTTGTCCCTCCACTGGAAAAGGAAGGAGAATTTTTAAAACATTGTGTAGAACAGTTTCCCCATTTATTCATATGTTCTAGACATGTCCATCATTTTGACATTTCCAATATAATTTATTTCAAGGTTTTCTATCTTTTTTCCTTCACAGTTACTTTCCATTCTACATTATCTGGTATGTTGTTATATGTTGTGTGCTGGGTGTAACATTACTGAGCAGCATCAAAATCTCAATTACCTCTATATCCAGGCTATCAGCTGAAGGAACTGGAATTCTAGGGCCCAATTTTGATGCTAAATTCCAAGAGAGAGTCTTCTCAAGTTCGTCTATATTTGTGTCCTGTTCTTTGGGGAGAGCTGTATGACAGTCCTGAATCTTTTTTCTCCCACTGTCTACACAAGAAATCTCAGATCCACTAGTGCTGTTTCCTCTTGATAAATTCTTTTCTTCATTTAATCCTTCTTCATACATGTCTGTAAAGCCATACCAAAATAAGACATTGTTGAATGCAAATAGAAAGAAAAATAAAGAAAAATATTATTACAACCCAGCACAAGAGGACACATTAACTTCTTATTTTAACTAATTGTGAAATCAGATCTATAAAATGAGTTAGTCACTGGAAAATAGAGCACTGCTATTGTAAGTTATCAGAAATATGTTTGCCTCCTCACTGCAGAGGACTGTGACTCTCTGTCAGAGAAAAAAATGCCGAAATTCCTGTAGTGTTCAGCAAGGCAGCCCATAATAGATTTTTTCACACTGATGTAGCAGAGATGTCACATGATACCTACCAGAAGTCGACTGTTTTAGTGTGTGGCTGTTCCAACTGGCAGTAAGTAGCAGGAATGTAGTACTACATCCCAGTGCCTAACAAATATGAGTGTCCTGAGTTACCTATTATCATCCCAGAGCCAGCAGAGGCATTTGCCTTTATACCTTTGGGTTGAGAGATGATGAGCTCCACTTCATTGGGAGAGTTCTGTATGATTTTAACCGCAGTATTAAATGAAACACCCTCAAGACTAATATTATTCACAGAGATGAGTCGTCCTCCTTAAGAAAAAAAAGATAAAAGCAAGAGAAAGCACGTCTAAATAACAAAATAAACCCAGAGTAGCTAATTTTAAACGATGCAAGTATTTTAATTCTAATTAAAAAGTACAGAAAATGACCTGGTTTGATATTTCCAGCTCTGTCTGCAGGTCCTCCAGGGATAATTGAAGCGATAAAGATACCAAGGTCTAATTTTCCTACATTTTCTCCTCCAATAATTACAAAACCTGCAAAAACAAGATAGCATGAGAATGCAAACACTGGCAGTATTAAAAAGATGAATCTTAGGAGCACAAAAGGCTGTCACTCCAGTGGCATACATTTTGTATATAATCTGAAGGATGGAGAGCTTTGATTTACAGGGCATCAAGGTCTTGACTTGGGAAGCTTTAAACTTACATTATAATTAAAGTGTGTTGGTGACTTTGATCACTATTTAGATATGATTTCCCGATAACAATGTTTTCCTGGCTTGGTACTTTTAAAGACTCTAACTACTTTCTTGCATGAGTCATGAACTAGGTGGACCTGCAGCATTTAACACCTGCAGGAGGGAAATGGTATAAGAGCTCATTAGATAAATTTGAACATCATTCTACATCATGCAACCAAGAACCTCAGGTGGGCCGTGTAACCTTCTAATGCAAGAGATCTAAGAAAATTAAATCTATTGTTCAGTATTTCAGCTTCACTATCCTAACTCTGACTATTGAAATATATTCTTCTCACTTGTATAATAGTTGGGTTTGGGATTAGGATGTTACACACAGACCTGCACCATTTATAAATTTGATTTTTAATTGAATTAATGGTCATTTGTGAAACCTGATGATCTGAACTCATCCACAAGAACCTGATATAGTGTGATTGAGGTATTAGATAACAAAAAAATTTTCAGATAATGATCCAAAAGTTGAGAAACATTCATGTGAAGTTTGTGTAAATATTTTGCACCCCCACAGGCACCACCTGTAAGGTCTAAGATAAATAAAATCAGTACACGTGTATTTCAGATGCAAAACTAAACCCGTGTTTCTTTCATTCTACTCTTAGCATTTGGTTCCTTTGGTCTCTGTGGCCTTAGTTAATCCTCTGAAAATATAATGGTCTTCATTTATGTGGTTAGTCCTTTTCAGTCCTGGAAATTCTGAGTCCTTCATAAAGATTGGTACTTTTAGTCTATAAGAAGAATAAATGGACTAAAGGGGTTTACAGTCTTGCCCAGCCTGAGTCAGCAAGCATCAGTGTTTGCACCAGGATCTGATAGTCCCAGTAACAAACGTAGCATCTGTGGTCCTTACTTACCAAATCCATTCTTAGGGTCACGTTTTAGGCTGACACATATGATTTCTCTTTCTAGACCACTTAGCAAAACTTCCTTTTGGATGGCTGGTGATCCAGGGGCTGCAGAAACAAACCAGCTAGAATAAATGTAGATTAATGCTGGGAGGCAGTATGTTCATTTATTATGCAAAACTGGAACTTCAAAAATTAATACATATTTTATTCTTGATTTCAACATTACTGTTACTTTGAATCAATATAATTCTGGAAGGAAGTTCAAACAAGTGTTCAGAAGTTTTCATTCTTTTGAAAAAACTCTGTACAGAGCTGCAAGCTCATCCTACAATGTTCCTTTCTGGGAGAATATATATTTTTCTGCCATGTTTTTATTAAGATTAGAATATTTAAAGAGTCAGGCATGAAGTGCCCATTGAACCTGAGGATGCTTTGAACACAAAATCTCCTGTGGGCTGTAGCCTTAGGCCCTGTGGGCCCTTTTGTCTCCGAAGGTGCAATCCAACCAATGATTGCAATGGGGACTACTTAATTTTGAGCGATTGCCACAGTGTGTTTAAAGTACTGTTCTAACTTTTAAATAGACTAACCAGATAAGCATAGCTTCATATTCCATAGAGTGGCTCCCCAGGTGCATGCAGTCTGGCTTCTGATAGAAAATAAGATATCCAGTCCTTATTCCAGGAAATGTCATACAAGTGCAAGAGCAGAGGGAAGACCTGGAGCCTATGCTGTCTCATCCATTATTTATTGAGGTGTAGATCTCAGTTTTGAACCATACAATGACCTCTGAGCACAGGGATATTGTCTCATGCAAGAGTCTCTGGGTCTACTGAACTACACCTCTGTAGAACATCAGGCACCATTTTATCACAAAGTCCCTTACCATTGACCCTGATGCAAAGTGGGAGTTAAGGGGAAGAAAACAGCTTGTCTTGCTAAACTCTGGATTAATTTCCAGGACTAGAAGTAAAAAAATGATAGTCTTTAATCTGTAAGTAAAATATATGTTGGGCTCCTTCTATTGAAACAATAAACATGGACTCTCTTTATGATTATTATACTCACCACTGTTTGTGTTCTGAGTTGAATGGATAGAGAGGAAGTCATAACTCCTTTGCTTTCCATTCAAGTTGATATGCATTTCTGACTGGGATAGCCCTGATACAGATCTGCATGGCAGGAAAGGCATGTGTTACAATAAAAAATCAGCAATGGTATTTAGCACTCTTCATTGTCATTAGTCTGTCAGAGCCAAGTTGGGAATGCACAGGTTTTTAGTCTTTCAGTGAGTATTCTGATTTCTGGGACATATTTCATTTTAGGGGAGAGGTGGTTTATCCTTGCCAGCATTTGCTTCCAAATAGCAGCTGCCATTAGACCACTCATCATGACTGATTCCTCCTATGTTTTGCTCTGAGCTGACTGCAGGTATCAGGAAAACACAGCATAGCTTCACCATGATTCATTTAGCCCTGCTGTCCATTTAGACAAAGGCATGTCTGAAAGTTTTTCTGGTAGTTCATGTTCTCCTTGACTCTATTCTAACTCTTAGTATTCTAAAAGGCACTAGAATTCATCAAAGCCCTTGAGGCTGTGCAGCTATAGTAACCACCTACACAGCTGAATGCACCAAAACAAAGAGGGAGAAGTTCTGGCACTGTTCCCTATGAATTGCACATTTGGACATGGAAGAATCAACTAAGTAATGATCTCTGCATTCCTGATCAAAACCAGCTTCTGAGGTTTTTTAGTTCACATACTGTAATTTCCAGTGAACATACATAGACATTAAAGATGTTACATTTATTCTCCCTCATTTTTATACTTCCCCATAACCTAATCAGTGGTTTCTTCTTGAGTCTGGTACAAATTTAAATGTCACTCCTTTTCAAGTTCTTCTCTGCTAGTCTATTAACTTCCTGCCTGCATTTGCACTACTGCTGGCATCATGCAGCCCCAGACCTTTTAGTGTGGCCACAATAAGAACTTTTAAAAAAATAGTTCATATCTGAGTCTTCTTGCACACATTCAGAGAAAAAAGGCAAACCTACCTGCCAAGATTGCTTTTGTCTCTAGACCTGTTGTTGGTTTCCACACTGAGGTTATCACAAGATTTGCTCATCATCCCAGCAGAAAGGTTTTCCAGATTTGCTCCATAGAGCACATTCTCTGAGCGAGACAGTCTCTGAATAAGGGCAAGGTGTTCACGCTGAGCTGCATATGCAGAATTTGATTTGTCTATTTCCACAAATTTACTGTCCTCTGAATGAGAAGCACGAGAGGGGAAGAAGCAAAGACAAATCCACTGTTGTTATTGCATCTTTTTAAGCTCAAAGGAACTTTAAATAAAATCTTTTGGATATGCCAGAAAAAAATATTGACATTACAGATATCATCCCTGTCTTACGCAAAATAACTAAGTTGAGCTCCAGCATGTCTGGGCACTATTATAGTTTTAATTTGGGTGGAAGATTTTTCAGGTTACATTTGTGGTAAGTCTGATATATTTCTGCAGAATTCTCAGCAGCAGAATTCTCCTGAAGGGAAGTGAAATCATGCTTATTTCTTCTTTAAATCTGAGTTTAGCTACATAGTTGTTATTATTAGAGAACCCCTCTTCACCCCCTGCACATGCCTACTCACATGCACGTGCCAAATTAGACTTAATGAGACGAATTAGGCTCTTCAAACTTTGTATGTAGTAGGAGACATTATTTTCTAACTGAAGCAGAGTGAAAGTGAGGTGGCAGGTTCTAATTTTCATATTTGGTGAATGTACCTTACCTAAAACATAACCTTGTCCTGCAGTCCCAGTGACAATAGTGCGTTTATACCTCACCTGATGAAGTTTGACGAAGTTGTCTAGAATTCATCTGTGCATTGAATTTGTGCTGGGCAGAGCAGAGGTCCAGTAGGTATTTACATGTCTTCGCTGTATCAGTAATGAAGGTGTGTTTCTTGCCACTGAAGCTGCTTTCAATCATGAATTTTTTTCTCTGAAGGGGAAAAAAAAGCACAGGTTGCTTCATATATCAGTCATTACACTGAAGCACTGACAGTTCATTTATATAATCTTGTTGGTTTGTTCAGTTGTATTTATGCCTGACTGCATCCCTTTTGTGTGCAGTAAATGCCTGTTGTAAATTCAGCACTTGTAAGCCAGGTGCCTGTCATTGGGATCATAACTCTTCCGTGTCGGAAGTCAAGAACCTTAGAACATTGAATTCAGTGATAGCAGGTTGCTAAAACTGCAGAATTTGGCCCTACAAATGTTAGAACTATTAAACAAATTTAATATGAAAAGGAACATATCTTCAAGGGGGAGAAGGACCATTTTTGGAGGCTAAACAAGCTGGTAAATGTGTGATCCAGTTTCACACCTAAACTGTGCAACAGTACATTGATATACCTCTAATGTCAAAATCCCATTTAAAAATGGGTCACAATCTTGTCACCAATACTAGTTTGTTAGCAGACGTCAATATATTAAGAGATGAGGGTGAGAATAATGAGATCTGGAAAGTGGAAGACATCATCCCATGACCTGATGTAGGCAGAAAAACAGAAGAAAAGAGCAGTAAAGACAAGAGAGGAATGAATATAGAATATGCTGTAGAGAGATTTGGCATAGTCTCTGTAATACTCAGCACCAGATTATTCAGTTTTATGGTAATTTTTCTTTGGCCTCAGCATAAATACTGCAGAACTATACTCACAAAGAACTTGGTATCTTCATATCCACATCAAGATCCAGCTTTGATTTTAAACTCTTTCCAGAAAGGACTTGCTCATATAGAGTGAATCTAATTCTCATTCTGAATACAGTAAATTTATCAAAGCGACAGGAAGAAAGGCAGAGAAGTAGCAGAGTGGAGAAGAGATTCCGTTAGTTCCAACTCACATGAGCTGAAATTCTCTCTGTTTCACGCCACTGGAATCTTAAACTGGCAATTCTTGTGTGATTTTTGTTCTCATAGACGATGATGCCTTTGGCACAGATTCCCAGGATGATGTCCCCTTCTGTCCCTTTCTTCTCTTGGGACACGCGATAGAATAACACTCCGTATTCAGGAAGTTGCTGAGTCACCTTGTAGAGAAAAAGTGCTTTTACCATGCCTTACTCAAAAAGATTCATGGGAAGAAAGGTAGACGAAGGAGAAAATGCTTTGAGTGTCTGAGGAGCCAGTGTCTGCCCCTGCCATCTAACCATGCAGGGGATATTCTGAGAAACTCACCCAGAGGTTCTGGGTGTTCATGCTTGTCTTTCTACCTCCTGTTCTTGGCCACAAAAGTGTTAAAATGGCACTCAGACACTTTACAGAACTATGGAATATGACTAGGATTTACTGTCTGATCTGCAGACCAATATGAGTTTATCCTAAAACCTTATATTTTCTTTCTGGGAAGCTACTGTAGAATCCTCAAATGACTTTGCAATTGTGAACAGAGATTTTCAGTGACCAAAATAAAACACTTTAAGAAGATCTGTTTTTTCAGAAAGTAACCATAGTATAAATGTTCAGGTTCTGAAAACTGGGGCATCTATAATCACTAGCTGAATCTGGGTTTTAATTTTTAATCTCTTTCATATTTGGAATTTACATGTTCTTGCCATGGGGTCTGTCTTTCTCATTTTGTGTGATGCGTTGGCTCCTTCTACAAACTGATTCATTGAAATAGATGCTAACAAAGCTGCTTTTTCTTCATTGGATTTGCCACACATGATGGGACTGTCATTAAGGCTAAGCTTCAATCTATTTCTTCAATTGCACTGACAGTGTTAGATGAGGAACTAATATAATTAAGTGGCAACTGAACTAAAATGATGCTATAAATAGCAGCATGTGGCACTGCAGCAAAATGACTACTGGTATTTATCCATTATCTAATCCCTGATATTTTTCATTTGATGGAAAGCAGAGAGGTCTGGGGAGAAAGAGAAATGAGCAAGAAAAAAGTTAAATGCCACGTCATCGTGACACTTTAGAGCCCTAGAGAAATAGTCAAGTGAGAAAATACTTCAGATAACTGCTTTCTCACTTCCAGGTTTCACAGACACTTTTAAACAAACAATCACTACATGTTTAGAAAGTGGCTGAACAGCTGCTGTAATTTCAGAAGTCAAAAAAGTGCTTATTCTCATGTTTTATAATCTTCTGGTGCCCAGACATGTTGGTAGCATGCCAAAAATTTACATCAAACCTTAGAATGCTGCAAATACACCAAAACGTGTTATAAAAACTCTCAGTGATAAGTGACAGTATCTACAGAAGAATGAAATTCTGAGTTTTTTGTTGACTGTTCAGATTTTTTCACCATATCTAAAATCCACTGTATCAGGCAAGAAGAAAATAGGCAACGGTAAATAGAGAGGGGCTTTCTACCTCAAAATTAATAAATAGTGTTTGGAGTATGGCAAATTACCTTTAAAAATTCTAGTTCAGCTTCATCCTCAAATAAGGAGCGATTCATACGATGTAATTTAGCAAGCTCTCGCTGCACATATGCCAGGGTCATTTTCTCTATTCGGCTTACTGGAACGTAGTCTTCAACACGAAAATAGCTCTTTCCATGCATCTGTGGGGGAAAAAGATTGAAAAAACAAAGAGACAGGAGCTTTTTGTTCTTTCTTGACTTTTCTTATTCATTGCATTTCATTTTCAGGGTGACCCATATACAGAAGTCACCCTGCTGCCATTTCCCAAAGGAAAGTGGGAACAGCACGTAGTGTCCTGACAGCCAGATTGCCTCTTGCCCCTGTGCTCAGACTGCTCAAAGCACACACCACTTCTTTGGGCAGAGGGGAGAAAGGAGCTGGGCCTATAGGTGTGTCCTGCATTTAGAGCTGGCAGCAGCAGCTGCATCAGTGCAACCTACAGTGAGAGACCCATTGCCGTGATAGATCTGACCACATGGATCAGACCACTCGAGTTCAATTAACAGAGCTACACTGATTTACATAGCTGAAGATATGGAAGACAACATAAATGGGGTGTTTTCTATGCACTTGAAAACTAGGACAGTTAGTTCAGATATGCAATCAGAGATGTGCCTTTCTTTGCAGCTTGTGGATCTGAGCCTACACATAAAATAGCTGTGAATTCTGAAGTGTTCATTTGCTTTTCTCTTCCCTGTTTACTAATCCCTTTAAGCCCCGCCACACAACCAAGCTGGGCCTATGTTGGAAACTTCCTGCAGATTTTCTGGAGTTTCTAGGATATATTATCAATTGTGAAGGACCTAGACTCTCTCATCATTCTACTCTATTTCCTGGCAAATTCACCTGGCTCATTACTACTCCATCATCAGGAAAATTTTGTAATTTGTTAAATTAAGTCTGAAGGACTTATCTGGAGGATTTAACTGAAGTTCTCTGCTATTCACATTTCTTCTTTAAACACTATGTGACAAACAAAAGCGTCAAAAGTTGTAGAGAGAGACCTCTGAGAAATACTGTATTATTTCTCCACACCTCAGAAGCATAATTGCCAAGCTCTGCCTGCAAAGCCAAAGCACCGAGTTTCAGGGCAGTCTCATCACTGCAATATAATCGCTCCTCCAAAATGTCTTTACGAAGCTGCAGGTAAAACTGATGCCTTGTCAAGCCATGCCTGGAACAGAAGAGGGTTTAGGAACTCAGAAAGAGCTTTGAATGGTATCTCTAAATGCTACTGGTATTCCTTCAGTCAGCAGAATTGTGCACTTACTGAATAACATTAAAGTGGTTGACAAAGAATTTTATCCTTAGAAAGAGTGTGAAATTAATGATGGACATTTTCTTCTTGGGTTGGTCATTCCAGCCATCTGGGGCCACTTTGTAGAGTTTGGTCTCCTCATCCAAAAAGAAGAATTCTTTACCTGAAATGAGAATTTTGAGTTCTGTGACAAACCTGCATATACTTCAGCAGCTTAGTTCTGCTGTCTTCACAGAGTGCATCACTAGCAATAAAAAATAAAATGGATTGGGGATGTTAGCTGAGATTTCCTTCTCTGTGTCATGATTTAACTTATTGCTCCTTTGATGTAGAAGTTAGGACAGTATGTAATTTTGGATTACAAATGTTAGATGCTGGATTAGTATGGTATCTGAGAAATCACTCAAGGATTCATGGGGCTTGCATTCTTCTCATCCAGTCAGGTTACAGCCCTTTGTAATCCTCATGCCCTACACACAAGGTCTGCTCTTTCCCAGTGCCTCAGCTGTGCCTGCTGTCAGAAGGGGACTAGGGAGACGTGGGTCTGGTAGATGACGTAGCTGAACCTGTACTCCCTCCCACTTACATCTAGGAATAAACACAGGCAGCCTTTCCCAGTGCAATGCTTCCTGGAATTTCTGCTGGAGCTGCATGGCTCAGTATCATCTGAGTGCAAGACTGGGACACAGCCTTTTCTGCCTGGGAATATCAGCCAGTAAATGTTGTGTGGCTGTGCTGATGCACAGTCCTAGGGCAGACATGCTTTACATCAGTGCAGTGCAGTTTAAACCAACATACCTTACTTTTGTACAAGCTTTGTATCTGCTTCTACCTAAGGATCTTAAAGGATCTTACTGGATTCATTGAGAAAGTGACTACAGAGGTACTGAGGGACAGAGCTGGCACTGAGGGACAGAGCTGTCACTGTACTTAACTGTCTCATTACCTTTCAGGTAAGCCAAGCCAAAGTAGAAATGTTCCACCAAGTTTGCATACGCCACCACAGTGTTGAAAACATCTCTTGCCTTGGTCTTGATGTCACATTGCACCTCAAGGCACTGGCCATTGAGTAGAATCACATTGAGATCCCTTTGGGACAAATAGGATTTCCCTTTTTTAGTCTAAGAACATGCAAGAAAGAATGAAGAATGAGTGCCAAGTACAAGCAACACAAGTTCCACATTCAAGCATTTTATTACTGAGGCCCACTAGCAGCCAGTCTCTATAAAACCTGATGGAATTGGTCACAACACTGTGCTATTCTCTGCCTTCCTTCTCATAAATTAGTATCACAAACGTTTTTAATTTTCTTAAAACACAGAGAATCACAGCAAAACAGCTGTGATTTGAGCATACCCAAATTCTCCAGTCACCAGAGTTATTCTAGATTTGAGGCTAATTCCAAATTTGCTTTCCTCTCATTTTTACTGCTGTCTGCTGTCAACTTTCTACTTTATCTTAATGAAAGGTAAAGTATGTACTTGCAAGCTGGAGAAGTCCCATACATTGGAACTAGACATCATATTGCAGATTTGCTGTACAGTCCTTGTCTCAAAGGTCTAGGGCTAAAGCGAGCATTCTTAGCTGAGAAGGATAAATTAGGCTTTTTGCACCAACAGAAATAACTAAATAGCACTAAGAATTAAAGCACATCCTTTCAAGTCTCAATACCTCTACAGGAACCCTAGCTTGTTTTGAGAGGAGGCCATGGAAACACTACTGTCTCGAGACTCAGGTGCTGCTTACAAAGAGCCCTGACTAAAATGTCACTGGATTAGTTCTAAATTCTTAATGTTCATTCTTACCACAATTGATCCAGGCAGCTGTAAGGTCACTGGTGGTTCACTAGACAAAATAATAAATTCTGGACCTGAAAACTGCAAGGAGGCAATTTAGAAATTTAGTAAGTCTACTTAATGAAATGAAGATCGCAAACACAAGTATCAATGAAACCAATTTCTACTGATCTGTATGCTGGACCTAATTGACTTCAGTGTCTATAAGGTGCAAGTGCTGACTGATGACTTCTCTCTGTTTGGGGTTCCTCCTTTGTAGACTCTCCAGGGTCTAAGAAGGTGTAAGCTCATGCTGAAGCCTTTTCTTCTGTAAACGCACTTAATCAAGAGCCATTTCCTTTTCAAGGCACCTATTTTCATGACACTTATAGAAACTGAATTTATTCTGAGACCATTTCTCATTTGATTCCCAAATTACTCTGAGGAAAGTCACAGACACGTAAACACGTACACACACACCACTGTGATTGAATAAGCCCAGCATCCCCAGGAGCTAGACTGAAATGCAGAGCTGCTTTCTTCCCCATAATAAAGGGCGACTGATGGTTCTTATTAGCAGACATTGTATTCTTTTGTTTTAACTTCAAATAACTTCAACATTTTTTTAAGGTCTTTTTTTCTTGCCGAGTATCCCCCTCAACTAATTTTATATATTGGGTTTTCATCAGATACATCTATGCTTTTAGATCCCTTAAGTAGACAGAAATAATTAAATGTCTTCAAGTAATAAGATGTGAATCCTTCCAGCCATTCACCATGACTTAGTAACTTGACCTATTTAGATACTTTAAAAAAAATTAATATTTATTTAATAATAATAGTATGGTCCTACCAACAGACAATGCACATTGAAGAAGGACTAGCACTGTTTTGATCAGTTGCTGAACTCCTTCTGCGAAAGGTCTTTATTATCCCCACAAAAACCATAATAATAAAATTTAAAATAAAATTTGTATGAGAAAATATAATTTTCCAAAATGTCTAACTGAATCTCTTGACCAAATATTTGTCACTGGTCACTGTTGATCTTCTATACTGGGAAGAGGTGAAAGGGCTCATCAGCCTGAAACCTGTCCCTTCTTGTTCCGCAACAGAAAACTCCATATGAAGGATCATGGTGGAGTTTTCTGTGATTCAGTTATTTCTGAATTTTTGCAATCCAACTTTTAAAGAAACATTATCCTTTCCATTTAACAGAGTCCTACCACAACTTGGCAACTAGAAATACTCCGTTAGGAGAACTATTGTCTGGGCACATTCACTGCCAGCCTATGCTTTCTGTCCAGACATGCACTGTAATAAAAGATTTAATGCTTTGGAGCACCATTGGCTGGCAAACATTTGGGTACAGTGTCTCTGTAAATTTTTTTGCTGTTCTGAAGCTGCTGTCAAAGTGGTTGTTGAAAACAGTCCATATGGTGTTTGATGCTTGCAGAAATTACATATATAGGTCAGAGAGGGTTCAATTATGAGCTTTTGCATAGTCCTTATGGACAATTGCTTTCACTGCCTTCAGTTCTGACAGCACAACTGCATCATTCCTAATTTGGAGTCTGTCAATTTAGAATACTCATCTAATAAGATGACTCAGTAGCTAATATGCACATCACTGTCGAACAAAAATTAGATGAGAGGCTTCTCTTTAGTGATATTTACATTTTGAAATCAGCTTATATGTTTTTCATCATTCACCTTTTCCTTCCTGTGGAACAAACATTTCTGTGAGGCAGCAGCTGCTGAGTAGTCCTTTGTAGACACAGAGAAGGTGGAGCCCAAGCTCAGCAGGTTCTGTCGGCTGTTCTTCTGAGTTCCACCCGGGATTTCTTCTACAGCACTCACCGACCTTCAGAGGAAATGTCAGAGCGAGAAAAGTATGTAACATGCAATCAACACAGCAGCGACTTGGGGACAGACAGCTTAGGGTACAGAAACCGTGGGAATACTATGAAGTCCAGGGCAATGTCTGTTATAAGCTCCTTAATGCTGCTTTGCAGAAAAAGAGAAATAATTTAACGCGAGTAATATTACTGGTGTCCTTCATAAATAAATCTAAACTCTGCTATGATTCAACAGAGTCAGGTCTGTTTCTTTTCTTCATTTGGTGAGACAGATCCAGCTGGTTTAAGTTCGATGAGACCAACAGGCAAAGAGTGTAGCCCCATTCCCTTCTGGGAATTCTACAGGATGAAGCAAATTCCTCATTTATTATTTTCTCAAGAAAAAAGCTTCATAAAACCTTAACATTTGTTGTTACATTATTTAGAATTTTCCAGGAATGGGAATTAAATTATTTGAATACTAATTCATTAGGATAAATTAATGTCCCAGGGAACAGAGGGAAGTTAATTAAGAAAAAGGTGTGTGAAATCTCAGATCAGAATGCTGTCTTTGTACTATAGTTTTAATGTAGAAAGTAATGGTGTTTTCCATGTGAGCGGTTTCTATCAATGCAACCTCATAAAGATCAACATTTACTTAAGAAATGTGCCTCAAAATTACCTGAAGTGACTTTTGTGAGCATAAAAACATTATTAGCTCAAAATCCAAAATTCTTTGTTAAGAAGGCTTTCTTCTCCAGTGGAAAACACTTTCTGTTATTACTCCTGTTAGGTTAGAGGTGCCAGATTTGACAGTTGTGTCTTCTTTAGATTTCCACTGCAAGCTTCACTTTGTGAGATGTAAATTATGTTAATTGGGCTTCCTACAGAATGAGCATGATGATATTAGTAAGCTTTATAGATAGCAAACTCATCACTAATTTTTGTGTTGGTTGTACTTCTACATGGGAAACTGGTGATTTCCAAAGTAATTTCAACTCCACTGCTGTCATGGTACTTGTAATAGGATGGTGACTGTGGTAGAACTTCAGCTGCAGATGCTTACAACCAGGAGTGGGGTTTACAGTCCTTGAAGTTCTATGGGAAACAGCTTGCTGGAACTTTGGAGAAGAGAGCTCATCTTTCAGCAGAGAAGGGGAACTTGCCAGCATGATTTTAGAACAAGCATATTAAGATTATATCCAGGTTCTTAGTCAGAGGCATGGCAATTGCTCTGAAGTACTCAGTAAATAAATCCTCTGTTACTCATGTAACTGCTAGATATATGATGCATATATAGATGTCTGTGAACACGCATATAAATGTATGTGTGTGTAGTTAGACAAGTAGACAGAGACTTCTTTCTTGACAAAAGCAGCCACTATCCTGAAATCTGTAGATCTCTGTTGTTGCAGTTTTACAGGTGTACTGGCATATCTCATATTGTCCAGATTATCATGGATGATTTATCAGGAAGTTCAAACTGTTTACTTGGGACACATTTAATTGGGAATTGATCTAAATTGAGCATTTCCTGTGGGCCTGAATTACCCGTGTCATGGTTAAAAGAAGAAACTCCAGTTTAACTGGGTCAAGAACCCAATTTAAATGGGATGTCTGTAGGGATTACATGGTGTTTAACTATGGGATTCTGGTCTTTGTGGTGCCTAGAGGCTGACAGCACTTACATCTCTTCTTTGTTTGGAAATAGCTATGATTATAGATGTACTGTGCTAACACTCAATCTAGAAAACTCTTGTTTGGCAGCAGTGGTGTTTCCCTGGCTTCTGAAAAGGAGTTAGTATCGGTTGTGCAATTCTCAGTTTTCTTTGCCAGTGTCTACAGGGCTGCTGTCCATGCCACGGCTGAAATGAGGCTAATCCTCATGACAGAGCAGAGGTCTTTACTGCTTGTGACCCTGGGTTACCTGTAACTCTCCAGTAAAGTGGTGGTGCAGGGCTGGAGATGACTGACTCAAGTGAGAAAAATCAATCTAAGGACCGAGGTGGAAATGCAAATGAAAATTATATATTATATACGTGGTCTGGGATAACCACTCCAGCACACATTTGCTGTGACCGCACTTTAATGTGACAGCAAGGCAAAAACACATCCAAAATCTGAATGTGGACAAATAAGGACTCTGATAGAATGCCTTGACAGCTAAAGTGATGACTATTCATACCTTTTCAACAGAGTTTTCCTTTCATAAAATTGTATCATTATTAGGGTTAGAAAAGACCTCTAAGACAATCAAATCCATGCTTTCACAGTCTCTGTGGAGCAGCTTCCCAGTCGTTTCAGTCACAAAGGGCTAGTGCTGCTTCCCTGCCTGATGGAGACCCAGCTGGGGACAGCTGTTTTGGGAGGCCTGTGGCATCTGGCAGGACACAGTGCTGTGGAGTAAATGTGGAAATCCTGAATTTGCTTGTTTTGTACGCATTGTTCAGGATGAAAATTCCATTTCACTGGCGCTTTTGGACTGTTCCACTTGGAACCAAACCAAGCCTAGATGAAGGTTATTTATTTATTCTACATAATAGAATATTATGTATTTACTAAGTTATTTATTCTATATAAATCGTGTCTATTATCAAAACAGGCTCAGATGGCAATTCAGGCATTTTCTGGTACTGGCATTGCCACTCTAGTTGCTGGCTTCACTTGCTTATAAAACAGCTTCCATCTTGTAGAATTCTGAATCAAGCTTACCTGTTTATGAAGAGCTTGTAGCTACTTTGTGTCCTTGACCCACTAAGTGTGGTGTCACATGATCTGTGTGTCTCTGGAATTCTTCCTGCAATAAATAAAGGAAATTTCAAAATTCAAGTGATAGTAGCATCAGATGTTGGGACAATTATAACAGGGAAGAAATTTAGACTGGCAACTTCCTCTTTTGTGTCCTCACTTGGACATGATAAATGGCTACTTAATAAGGTTAATGAATACTACACCAGCAGTATTCTCAGTTCCCTAGTTATTGTTACTTCCTCTTCATAACCCTTTATGTGAATGTAATTTGGAAAATAGCTGTGTAGGTACAATGGCTGTACCATGGCTATATTTCCATCTGTATGAGGGTAATTTGTGAAACAGCTTTTTCTCTTCAGAAATTGTGCCCAATTTTTGTTCTTCTATTTTCAGGCATAAAGGGGGCAGAAAAAGCCATGAAACTTCTCTGGCTTAATCAGAGTAGAATATAAAATCAATGAAATGAAAATGATTGTGTCTATTCCACTGGTTACTTCCTCTGTTAAATATATTGTGAATGTTTTTACAATGCAAAACCATGTTAGGAGTTTTGGATGGTTTGTGGGTTCTTAGAAAATAAGGATTTAATTGTCTTTCACCTTCAATCATCTCTGTTGCTACAGAATGGACAGGTGTTGCATGGTCCAAATACACAAAGGTTGAAATTTAGCAGCAGAACCAGAGAGGGTTATCCAAGTGGTAGTTCTGTGAATGTTTCTTGTGTCAGCAGAGATGTTTGAAATCTTTAGGGAAGGGTGAGAAGGTTAAATTTTTCTTCACTTGGATCATTTCATTGATCTAATTTGAAGAATTGCATATCAAACTATTATGTAAGTAGGATGATAGAGGTGCTAAGATAAGTTGTGTGGAAGCAATCATTTGAATAAAACATTCATGCACTACACCCTGAGACTTCACTCTGAATTCCAACATGAAAACGTGACACTGAATTCTAGTGCACCAACTAACCAACTGCAATTTTAAACCCAGAAAATCTACAGTCGCACAGCTAAAATAAGCATAAACATGTGGGGGTTTTTCAAGCTGCAGATGGTAGTGACAAAATGTGAGATTTGAGATGAGCTAGTTACCAAAGTTAAGATTCAATCCCATGTTCTGAAACAACATGCTTTTAATGAGAAAACCTCACAAAATTCTCTGCTTGCACTGTGGTTTTAATATAATTGTATAAATATATTTTGAGAAGATCATAAAATTCCCCTTAGTCTTTCTATATCAGCTATTACAGCAGTGGAACTGCTTGGCTACTTTCAGTGGCCAGACTGCCATGCTTTGATCACAAATCCAAAACACACCTGACATTAAATTAACATGTATTCTTCAAATAAGGTGATGCTGGAGATTTACTATATGTTAGACAAGCTTCTAATGTACAGTCTTGATAGAGATATTCATTTCCTTTGATGATGGTGCTCTACTAGATGGTAATATTTCTTTTCAGAGAAGAATGCTTTTTTAAAAATATATTATTTCATGAAAGAATGTCTGTGACAAACAAGCTCTCACATTCTGTGTTTAATCATCTATTTTTAGAATCCTGTCTTACAAAATCCTCAGTATGAACAGCTACCAGTGTTTCATTGGAGACTGAGATATGCACAAAGTCACTAGAATGAGCCTTTGTCAAGTTTATGACCAAAATGTAATTTAAACTGCTTACAAAACAGACTTCTGTTCTGAGTTTACCTTCACTGTGTGAGACTGTGTATCTGACTGACATGTATGTGTCAGTCATGGAGCAGCTGCAGTGTCAGGTTTTTATTGCTGCTGATATTGATTGCAATTCTGGAGCTTCAGAAAAGTGCCTTGCAGGAGGAGAGCATTAACAGGAGTAACCTCACGTTCCTCATCCTTGGGCTGAGGGGCTATGACATGATGGGGTTTTTTCCCAGGATGTGCCTAATTTCTCTCTGAATTATATCCTCATAGAACATTCATTCTTAGGTATTATTTAGGTATAAGTAATAATTATTCAGGATAATAATGATATCCTCATAGAACATTCATTCTTAGGTATTCAACCGATTTCAGAGCTGACATCTTGGCATTGCCCACCATATGCATTTTTGGGGTTGCCCCACCCTTTCTGTGTCAAGGCCCCATGTACAAAAAACATCATGTCAAGTTTTGTGATGTGCTGAACAGCTTTACCTGGCAAAGGGGGGCATGAAGCAAGAAAGAGGTGATGGGGCTACATGGTAACCAGGGAATATATGGCTTTACTGTAGGACACAAGTGAAAAAGAACCTAATATAAAAGTATCTTTCTTCTCTACAGCTTAGCACAAATATGCCTCCCAAGTCACATAACCACAAGTTGCATAGGAGTACCTACCACCTGGTATGTGGTCCCACACTTCAGGGGACAAAAGAGGTGAATACATAATTCACAAACCTAATCTTCTAAAAAAATCTTACCTCTACTGTGTCCTCGGTTAGACAGAATCAAAGATGCACTTTCAGAAATACTATTAGAGTCACTATAATCCACAGAGAGTTGTCTGTAATCTTCTGTTGACTGACTATAGTTCATTAATCTGGGCCCTTTGTCTGGAAACAGAAAGGAAATGTGGTGAAGCATATAGGTTGATTATATGTCGTTGTATTTGCATGCTAATGTAAATAACATTTGGATTGGCTAATTTTTATATAATCCTCATCCTTCTGTCTTCTAACCCTGACTCCAATTCCTTAAAGACTGAGGAAAGCTTCATAACTTATTTCTATTACTTTCATAATAATCTTATTCTGACCAAAATTAGTTTTCATAGTTCTCAACTATTCCATAGAAAACAAATCTAATACATTAATTCTGTTCTACATGTTTAACTGAAAGGTTTCAAAGTGCAGATAACCTGCAAAGTTCTTATTCCTTGTACTCTGAGGTCCAAAACCTTGAGCTATAGCTTCTTCTTTCTGTGTGCAGGGTGGACAATGCCCAGACAGAATCCACTACCAGAGTCAGATGCAGAAATTCCATTAATGAGTCATCCTAATTCAGTAGGATGTACATCTTCTTCTTGCACACTGACTTCACTTTGTTTGCATTCTCTCTTGTCCTTTTACAGAATCTCTGAAGCATAATTTTTAATTTAAAAAAAAGGAAGAAATGGAATGCTATCTTGCAAAATGCAGCTCACACATTTTCAATGTAATCGACACCCTAATTCATTAAAGTCCTTTGGCACATGTAAGTCAAGTGACCTGAATCATGGGCAAACACAGAGATCACACCAGATACATAATCCCTAGAACCAGTGTAAGGAAACTGGCAGGAATTTGTAGCTAATATGGAGTTGAAAATGGGGTCATTCCTTTTGGCAGCAGCAGAATTTCTACCTACTTTTGCAAGTGTGAATCTACAAGCTCAATCCTTGGGTAAGTGAACCAATATGGCTTGAGGAGTAGTTTGTCTGTATGTTTCCGAAAGAACCCCCTTTTCTTATAACCAATAATACCTAATAGAAATGTTCCAGATGTATTTAAGTCTGTATTTGATTCTAGCTGATTTCACAGAGCATATGTGTGATTTGCTGAATAGGAATTGTATTGCTCATATGCCTAATGCTGAACATATAAAAAAAAAATCCTGTATAGCTTGACCCAGCTTTCCCCTTGCCCCAAAATCAGAGATCTCTGTCAAAGTGAACAGTACAGTGTAGACACTAGAAAAAAGATACAGTTATAGAATTACTCTAAAGGATAATAAATCTTTATCTTAGTCAAATGAAATAAAAAATTGGTATATACTGGTTTATTTATATAGTGAGCTGGATTTGGTCTTGTCTTGAAATCACTCCAGCAATTCATATGTGAATTTATAAAACATGTTTTGAATAGAAACTTAAACTCAGATCAAAAAAGAAACCACGAATCTTTGCTTGAATAATCAAATAGGAAAGATTAATATATATTCCTTAATGGCAGGAGGATAACCTCACAGAATCCCACCTTCAACAATACACTGGAGTATACAAAGTACAAAAGCAGTTTTGAAAGTAGAGGAGTTTTATATGCACAGGTTTTATGCAAAGTGCTTCAAGAGTCAAATCTGCACAAGGTGATTTGTTATCATTGCTTCACAGCCCTGAGACTACTGTCCTTTGCGGAAATAAGGAAAAGAAACCTCACTGACTTGCCTCAGAGTCTTTCCATTATGAAGTAATTTATATGTAAAGCAATAACTATCCTATCCAACACTACATGAAATCACTACAGCATGAAATGAAACAATCCATCTGCTTTGGAAAGACACAGAAAAGGCTGTCTGTATCCTTATTAGAGAGTTCAGATTATAGATCTTTCTTTACCTTGGTGAAGATTCATCTGGGATGACAGTGTTGAGGTGTCTGATATTTTTTCATGCAGTCTTTTCCTTATCACATGACTTCTGTTCAGCTGAGAGGCTGTGCTGTCTTCGGTGACCACCTGCTCTGTCTAGAAGGCAGTAATATTCAAAGTCAATGTTATATGATATGTGAACTTCAGACTCTCATAGTGAAGTGATCCTTGCCCTCTGGCTGTCAGAGGCTGCAGAGGTTTGCTTTGTATAAGCAACTTCATTTTCTCAGATTAACACAAAGCGGGACTGAGTACGTTGGCTCCATGCTCTCATGTAGGAGTGGACACCCTCTCTTACAGCAGCAAAGAGAGTAAGAAAGAGTGCAAGGGAAAAATTAGTCTCAGAATCTTAATGCATACTGATTGAAAACAAAAAAATTCTGGTGCGTTTTCTTCCGTTGTCATTCAGCTTGTGAATTAAACTGGGCTTTGATATTTCAAATTTTGAAAAAACTTATGCGCTCATTTTTTAAAAACCTCATGTGGTCAGGCTTGATTGCACAGCAAATATTCAGCTCCACTCAAGGACAATGGCCTAATTTCCTAACATGATGTAAATGAAATTTCTTTGAATTTCATGAAGAATGTCTGAAACCAGAATGGCAATGGAGAAATCTTTACTGAAGTCCTTTACTTTGGCCAATATGAGGTCTCTATAAAGGTTATGATTGCTTAAGTACTAACTAAAGAAATTAAGATACTGTAAGTACAAAAGCTCAGTCACTTCCTAGGAGTGTAGAAGTGGTGTGTGAGATGGCTTCATTGCTTTATTTGCTTGTACATGTGCCCACACAATTTCCTGCCTAGAAGTTTAGAACCAGATCTCACTTCCTTAATCCATACAAACATTAATTTCGGCAATCACTCACCCGTCTCTCGTGTTGCTGCACACCTCTCTCACCACAGAAAAGGAGAGGATTGGACTATGAGAGTAGTACCTACCTCACTGACACTTCCCACTGCAAACTGAACCATTTTCTTTATGTAGAATTTTGCTGGTAAGGAAGCAGATTCCTTCTGATGTGCTTCACATGCTTCCAGAATGGATTCAGGAGAAAGTCTTCTATGTGGCAGATCTTCACACAGGGTCAGCAAGAGTGCATGTAGTTGGTCACTCAGCTGGAGGGACTGAGTCAAAATAGAGGTACTGTTAAATGACATCTCCCAGGGGACTGAAATCCTATGTAAACTGGGACCAGGAATTTCTGTAAGCCTTTCACTCTGGGTGGGAAACATGCACTGAATTCCTTTAGACTTTGGGAAAATTCCAGACAAGCAGCGTAACAGCATGGAATGAATCTTCAGTGGGATCCAGGATAGCCTTGGAGGGAATTGACAATTCCAAGAACGATTGTCGGCCCAATTAGGGACTTATGGGTGACAGTTCAGTTTGCTCCAGAGCTTTGTTAATTAGACTGTGAATCAAAGATTCAGGAAGCAAGGTATGTGGTAGCATTAGCTTCAAAAAGGTGAGGAGTCTTACCAGCCCCACTGTTGTCATAGAGACCAGATACTTTTATTTTAAGGCTATTTAGCTTATAAAGCTTTTTCTCTTAGAATGTTCAAGGGAGGTTAAATCTACTAGAAACCTGGGCACTCTAAACTGAGAACAAGCAACCAAAAGCATCAATATAGAAATGTAGCAAAATGTATGTTTACAAGTCTTTGAAAGGATTCTGGGCAAGAAGAAACTTGTAATTTCAGCTAGCAGAGATACTGATAGCATTTGTTCAGAAATAAGGGGACTTGTTTAGTTTTATTCCTCCATCTCATTTTTGAAAAAGCACATAAATGTGCACAGCACCACAATCATGCCAACATGGTGTTTTTGTTTTAGTCCTGTCTACCTTAGAATAATAGAATTATAGAATAATTTAGGTTGAAAAAGACCTTTAATATCGAGTGCAATCATAAACCTAACACTGGCAAGTCCACCACTAAATCATGTCCCTAAGTGCCACAACTACACATCTTTTAAATACCTCCAGGGATGAAATTTAACCACTTCCCTAGGTAGTTTGTTTCTAATTGTCTTGGAATAAATAACCTTCACCCTTAAAATCAAGGTACAATTAATCTAAATAAGGAAAATTCTGGTTTTTGAAGGAACAGAAGGGGAAAAAAAGGAAAGATGAGCTCCAACTAAATTCCCTGATCTGTGTGAACTGGTGTTTTTGGTGAAGCACAGACCTTGACACAAGCTCTTCAATTATTTTCTAATGGTCCAAAACACAAAGCCCCTCTTAGTGGTACTTCAGCCTATGCCTCTCATTCTTTGAACCTACCAGAATCAAAGAAAACAAAAATGTTTGTGTTACTGGCCTGGTTTGGAGGAACCTGGTAATCTGCTGACCAATAGAGGGTCATTCCTAAGGAATACACCATCATCTGTCAAAACAGAAAAGGAAACCCTGTGTGATATCAATACTTAGTACATGAAAGCCTCATACTAGACACACCATTTTTTGTGTGTTTGGTCACAAAATGGCAGAAGTCACACAGATGATTTTTTAAAAAACTGGATTAACCATATCTAAAAGTAAAATAATCACTCTTGGCTTATGGACTAGGTTGCATGCAATTAGTGATGCCTTTTCCTGGTCTTAAACTGAGAGCCACAGACACGGTTAAGGGATAAGGGGTTTTTACCTCAGTATTTTAATAGAGATCCTTATGGTGGACCACCTAGCCAAGGGGGAGGTGCCCCAATGCACACACACAACAGATCACCTATACAATTTATAGACCTTACAAATTAGCATATCTAATAAGGGTGCCCCAGTGGGAGGCCTGGATGAATGGTGTGAGAGTCCCTCATCCAAGGAATTTGCCCCTGGATAGGCCAAATCTCTAGTTTACAGGGTATGTTCTAGAGAGGACTTTGGTTTCCCAAGACAGTGTAGGGTTTTCTGGCCTCCTACTATGAGGTCTTTAGGATGTTTGGTCTCCTGGCTTAACAAAATACCAGGGCTATGCTAAGTTATCAGACTTAAGGAATTACAACTATGCATGCTAAGAATATTGAGGATACATAAAAGTTATATAAAAGGTATATAAAAGAAAAGGCAAAAAAGTCATCTTGGCATCTTGGCTGACTGTTCAGCTTGAGGGCCTGAGCCAGGCTGCCCTCTGTTCAAAGATGCCAGGAATAGGGAAAGAAATTTGAGCACTTCTTAATTTTGAAGCTCTCCCATTGCTGATTAAAATTCTCCCCTACCTATGGGACTGACTAGCTGTTATATGCAGGAAAATAATTACTGGAATAAGGCTGCCTGTTCCACAGCTTCATTTTTCTGCCTAGTGTCTAAGTGGTTAGTTATGTGGGAATCTGAAAATACTGTGTTCTGCCTGAGGGGAGTATGTGGTCTGAGTGGTATTTAAAGCTTTCAGGTGCCTGAATATTGTATCTTACTGTCTTTCCAGAGAGACTCATTTGTCAGAGAGAAGAAAAATGAATTGCTAACAAAGCTGAACATATTTCTGACTTCCTGGGACTGCTTCCACCCTCTGATTGTACAGGTACTGCAGTCCTGCTGCTTCTGGGATTACAATTACCATATCTGCTTGAACACCATTTCATAGAAATATTCTTTCTTTCTGTGGATCTTTACAAATAATACATTTCTGCAGGCCTGTGGGATTGATGTTCAAAATTGATTTTGATGTTGACACGCATGCTAATCCAATGGCAAGCTGCAAGATACATGTAAATCTTTCTAACTATAGCCCAATTTGAGTAGTTTTATTAGAAATGGGATGTGACCGTAGGTGCCTGGTATGTTGCATTAAAACCCACAAGCTTGTCTTCATGAGGTGCTGTCAAGATGCACTTTGCAATATACCTTACCTTTGTTAGTCCAAAGTGCTGGTTCTTACTTGGGCGGTGGAGCAATTCTGGTGGACTGAAAGGGACAGCTTCCATCTGAGATACATTGTTTTGGAAAAACAAATTCCCTTCAGCAGACAGTAGTACTGACCACGGGCAAATCACACAGATGGCAGGGTCTGAAAAATGTTGAAGTCAATGAAATGGAGATCTTAGTGTTGAATTCACTGCACTCAGGAAATCATATTTCTGGCATCTCACCTGTATAAGCAAACTCATCACTGCAGATATACCCAGAATGACTTGCCTGACTGGGGACCTTATTGGTCCTGACCCCCAGACTGACTTCCCAGCCTGACCTCAGACTTGCCTTGTCACTGTGGCCTTGCCTGGTGGTTGCTGGGCTCTCTGACCATGGTTATCTTCAGCTAGTGTTGCTCCTTCCATGTTTTCTGTAGTGTTGTATGCAAACACAAGTCACATATTCTGGGAAGCTTGTCTGTTTTAGGAACAGCCAGCCAGCTTGTAGTTCATCCTAGTGGAGAATACCTGGCCTTCTGTAGTGCTGGCCAGCCAACGAGTGGCATTCCTACCTAACCTGGCAGTGCCTCAGCACACTGGGAATATTCTGTAGCAAGTGGTGCTGATCATCATGAGATCTGGCATGATTTATTGCATCATGCACAGAGCAGCAAATGTGGCAGTATTGGCCTTGAAAAGAGGCTGATTACAGAAACAATATAGCTGTAACTGAGAGATGTGGAGTCAGAGCTATGCCTTACTCAACTGGGATGATGCTATGCACTGGCAAGTAACCTTCCCTGTGCTCAAAGTAACTGGAGCATTGTGGATTCAGCTTCAGAATGACTCCAGCTTTGCATCACTTCTGAACCTGATCTCTCTAAAGATAAGTTTTAGCAGCCTTACACTTGGCCTGCAGCCAGCTTGGTTGTATATCCCTACTTCTTCTTGGTTTAGTTTTTATGTTCTGATACCCTAAATTTATCTGGTGTAGCATAGGGAACATGGGCCGATTATCTCTTTTTTTGAAATTTTTCGTTTTGTTAAGTCAGCAATCAGAAGAACATAGTGTCGGCTTAGTGTCTGGCACAGGGTCAATAGATGGACCTATGCTGAACCTGTCCAGGTGAGTATCTCTGTGCTTCACTCCTTTGCACATTTCTGATGCTTGTATTTCCTGGGCTATTCTATTCCCTTGTTACACCAGTTAATAGAGAACTGATGGAATAGTCAACCTATTATAGTGTTCCAGCCCATTAAAAACTAGTTGGTAATGAATTTTCACTTCTCCAGCTATAGTAGAAGTTACACGTCGCTTGTTTCCTGTATTTTGTATTTTGATTCTACATGCTTATGAGGTAAGAACACATCTCATCCATTCTCCCCTCAAAAGGAATACCCATTCACATAAACAGTTCTCAAGATGTGACAGGTTGCACAGCTGTGCTCTCTTGTTGTTCCTCAGTTGTGCTGTGTGCTCTCTCAAGCTGGCCTGCTTGGCAAGCAATCATCATAATAACGTCACACTACTATCATCAAGGATAAAAGTCTCTTACTAGCTGAACAGAGAGCCATGTGGAGTTGCCTGTCCTTCTCTATCAGTCCATGAAGGACATGAGCCTAGTTGGCACTGCACTTTCTCTGGGTGCATGTTATTTAGACTTCAGGAAGGACTCTTCTCTCTGCATATAGTTGTACTTAGATTAATTACTACTTGACGTTTAATTAAAAAAAAAAAAAAAGCCAAAACTGTGTGAAGATCTTCTATGTAGGTAGAGCAATCTGCATGTAATCCCAGCAGCACTGAAAGATTTCTCACTTTTATTAGCAAAATGCTGTTAGTGCCATCAGTTTTTTTTTTCTCCACCCCACCCCCACAAGCAAACAAACTCAAAAGAATTAAAATAACTCACGAATTAATTTCCAACAGTAAGAACTCTTAAAAAAATGCTTTTCAGCTCACCTTTGTGAAGATCCTCCAGAAGCTGCATTGTGGACAGGTACAGGAGTGCCCATATTTCTTCTTCCTCCAGAGGGCTTCCTTTTGCCCACAGGACCTCGGCCAATGTCACACAGGAACTGCTCATGCCTGCTGCAGTAGATACTGGGTTTTGCACACAGTAAAGCAGACTGAACTGCTCAAGGCAAGCCCTACTGACTGTAGCTGTACCCTTCTCTCACAGTAAGAAATGCTTTGTGAGCCACCCTGCTTTTTTTGTTCAGAATAGGTAGGTATTGTTTATCCCTGTCTTAATCTGAGTAAACCAAGGGGACTGAACTAAGTGACTTCCTGTAATCTTTTTGAGCCCTTTTACGCATCATTTGAAACCAGTCATAAGATTCTATGGAGCAAATACTTTTTACTCAGGAGGTTCCTCATGAATATGTGCTGTTCAGATTTTGTGAGTGGTTATTTGAATGACAGATGATTGATTTTGCTGCTTAATTGGATGCTCCTGTCTATAAAAACATGATAGAGTTTATCTAAGAAAAAAAGAAGACAATGCAAAAGATATGCCCTGTAACATGAAAATTTTATTAACAGCGCAACCAAGCAATTAAATTTCATTCATTGCTCAGCAGGTTGATCAGTAAAAGCTGGTAGATTCTTACTGAATTCATTGATGAGAGATTTTCTTGCTCACATATCTGAGACTCAGTGCTTGTAGTTCATCCCTTCCAATATACATGTAAACTTGCTTTGTTTCACTAAACCAAATTAAAAGATTATTCTCTTTTTGAACTGCTGAATAGCAATTTAGTGGCTCCCAGCACACTGTCCTATCTGACATAAGACCTAGCAGAAGAATGTGGATCCACACACTCATGCTGTTTTGTCTAAGTTGAAACAGAACTTCAGATCATCTAGAGAGAGGCACTCTGTAGTGAATCATAATTTCATGTCCTACCTACTGGAAGAGTATTTTCATAATCCCAGCCAACCAGAAACTGAGTTGTGACTTGAAACATCATGGCTGGTTTTCATTCAAGTGTTTTGTCATGCTAAATATTCTCAAAGAAGGCTTTACTCTTCATAAATGCACCTGACTTTTCCATCTAATGAGTTTTACGTTTCTGTGATTTACTAATTTAGTCAGAGCTGCTCTAGGTCTACACATCAGTAAGGGAAACTGAATCCAAGCTTCAAATTTCCTAAAAATTTTTGATTAGCTTTTGCTATTACTCTCCTGTAACAGCCCCACAGGTTCATTTGATGCTGTGTAAATAGGGGAATAATAAGAAAAGTTAGAAGTGGTCCATTTACTGATTTGAGTTTTGACATTGTCTATAGGCCAGCAAGTGAGGACACTATAGCCTGGGATGCTATTGTCACATATAGGATTGTAAAATGACTTCACTCACAGCCTTAGGATGGGTCTTGCCCTCCCAAAACTTCACTCTCTGCACACAGCCCACTTACTGCCACCATTTGCTCTCTGCCACCAATAGAACTCTTCATGTCTTACAACTGATTGTTTTGCCAAATTCTCCTTCAGTATGGAGTCTTCAAGGGGTAACTTGAGCATTACAGTGTCCTGTAGGACCAACTTGTTGCTGATTAATAGGCTGCTCAGACTTTGCTTCAGGGGGTCTTGTCCTGGCTCACTAGCTTGCAAACAAGGAATCACAACATAGGCAGCATGGGAAGAATGATCTCTTGTTGCAACCACTACAGGATTATAGACCAACCTAGTGACATTTTAAACGGAACCAGAGTCCTAATTTTAGTCTCTGTAGCTTCAAAGGGCATTAAAGCTTCTTACAAACCTAACCTTAATTAGAAGAGACAGACAAATCTTCTTAATCTAAGCCATCACCGTTTCTCTTAATAAGAAATTACTTTGATAGCATTTCACTTAACCCTGTGGTACTGGAACTAAGCAATAAATTCACATCCCCAGAGCAGAATGTGTGTGGCTTCTCCATACAGGTAATCCATCAGATTGTATTTAGTGCCGTTTGATTTGAGACCCTGATAGGGGAAGAAGCACTGCATCCTCTGTTTTAGATAGAACTGCTTATACCAAGTGATCTCAGTGCTGATATTTCCAACTAGCTTAAATTGCTCAATAAGAAACTACCCAAAGTGCAGGTGTTACAGCTTTATAGAACCAAAGTGAAATCAGCAGTTACACTAGAGATGCTTAACTTTTGTAGTGAATGGTTTTTTTCTAAGAGTAAAAGTAATGTCTCAGATCAATACTAAGTATGAATTAAATGAATTCTGGTATCAATTATGTCCAAACTTCTTAAAAAAATATTAGATTGTATGGCCATGGAAATCATAATCTCTTTACCAAATTATTGCTTTAAAACAATGTGGAGTTAAGTAATGTGCTATTTTGCAATTAAATTGGCAACTGCTTTTTAAACACACTCTGAATGCCCTGTATCTTTAGGCTGTATTTTTGACTTCTGATTCTCAAGACCAACATGATGTGATATTCAACTGAAGTCTAACTGCATGAATGCTTGGGGAAAAAACTATAGCCAGGCTACACTATGTGTATTATAAGGGAGTAAAAGTGATGGAAAGATATTGTTATCACTGTAGCACCGGCCATGTTCATGGTCCCTCTGTTTAGTAAAATCTGTGATCCTGAACCAAACAATTCTGACCTTCAAACAACGTACAACTCATAAGACAAGGCAGACAAACGAGGAGGCAAGAAGAAAAAACTGACAGCAACTTTGCAAAATGGGATATTTTTTCAGTAACACTACATATCAGGAAATTATGCTGGATCTGGTTGAGCCTGCAGGGGAAAATTAGAGCAGCAGAATGTATTCACCCACTTTGGAGTTTGGCTACGATGTAGAGGTTAATGCTTTTGTGACTGGAAAAAGTAGCAAAGAGCTTCCAGTGCCAATTCATGTTTTAAGGTCAAAGGTTGATTTTGCTGATGTCTGTGGAAGAAGACAGTACCATCCAAACTAGCCTAAAACATCCTACTTGTTCTAATCTTCGCAACACATTTATTCATTATGTGGCCTCTCTAAAGTCAACAGATTTTTCCCAACTCTTCTTGCACAGATATGAAAGGTTACATTGGGGTGAGGCTAACCCATTATTTTGCCAGCAACATCTGCCTATTTATCACATTTTATTTTAAATAATTCAATTTTGGTGCATTTTGTTTTATCATATATGCAAGTTTTCATCCATTGAAAACTGGAGTCAATGAAAGAAATTGAATTTATCATGAAAATTATCTACAGCTTTATTTCTGAATTTGACACTTAGCAACAATTGTGCATTAGTAATTTCATATGCCAAGGTCACTTTTTTGGATTTGGCAGTCTTATTTAGTAAAATGTAAAGGAGCAACTTGGCTTTGGTTAATCTTCATCTTTACTTTTGCTATTTTGTTTAGTGTGTAAAGAAAGCAAAAAAGCTAAAAACTATTACTCCTGTAGGAAAACTGACCTTGCCTTATCAAACACAATCAAGTGCATTAAATATCCTCAAGAGGAATGGGTCAGCTGGACTTCTAACTACATGACAGCCCTTTTCATTCCCAGTTATCAGAGGGAATTTACTGGGGAGTAAGTTCAGGTGTACAGTAAGTTTTATGGCATGAAAGTCAATCCATTATCTACATGATGGTGAAAAAAAGATGAAAGGAGATCATGGGACACACTGGTGAAGAAGATGATGAGGAAGGAGAAATCACATTTAGTTTTTGAAAATATGGAGTCAAGTTTGTTTCTGGTCTACTTGTAAAGGCATGAAGCAAGAACAAATTTGTTCCATCTGGACATCCTGAAGAACAACTGGAAGTGAGAACTTTGGGAAAATAGTTTGTGTATAAACACAACAACAGCAATTACAACAACAACAACAAAGGATTAACTTTGGTAGGAAACAAGCATTCTGTGAACTGGAAAGGCCTCTGTAAAATCAGAAAGGCCTTTCAATTTCTACTGCCTGGAAGCTGTTTATGCAGAGGTCTTGTCTTTCATGTGACTGAACTTCCAGTTCTGCTTCATTGCTCTGGGTGTATATATTGCAAAATACCTATCTGTAAACTTAACCAGCTCTTAATTTGCTGGAAGGTGTAAACAAATGTAAATTTTGTAAACAATTAGGTCTGGGAAGGCCTATTTATGGTATTGGAGGTGACTAATTGATTTTGACAAGAGTGAGCCAAAGAGGGGCCACTTAAGTAGGTGCTCTGAAAGACCTGAGAGGTTGCTAGCATTGGCCACTAAAAAAACCTCACTAAGACTGTAGGTGTGTACTGACAGAAAAGTGAGAGGGACTTGGAGTGTAACTTCTTCCATTTGTACCAAAATATCCACGGAAAGTTATCTACTTCCTAACAGTCCATGGAAGCTGGCATAAATCCACTACGCTTGAACAACCTGATGGGGTTGGCTAGTACAGATTGTGCTTAATTTACCTGCAATGCCTGAGTATCCATCAGTCATTTTCAAGGGCAACTTTAGAGACACAGAATTGCTTCTTCTAGTTGGCATTGAAGGACACACTGATACAACTACATGCAAGTCTATAAAGAGATGGTCTTTAGGCATCTTTCTCTAGACACAGTATTTTCCTTAGCCTTCCATCCCTTTAATTTGTTGTACTCCAATTTCTTAGCTATGTTAGCAGTCCCTTTTTGGGACTCAGGTGCTAACTGACAGTCTAAAAGCACCTGCTGTAAAAAAAGGACCAAACCCAAGGGAGCTCAATCCTCAGAATAGCAAAAGGCAGAACTTGTATTAGTGGCTGCAAGATGCACTGGGGAAAGAAAACTTTCTCAAAGAAGGGAATTAGCCATGGGTCCTCAGGTGCTGGTTGTCAAGACTTCAGTCAATCTGCTTTCAAGACCAGGAAATATGGAAACTTGGAGTGACACTTTTCTAGGATGTTGGAGGGCTAATAGACTGATTTTTAGTACTGAAAAGGGGTCCATAGAGACAGATTAACACAACAAATTTGCTAATTCTGAAAGATCTTTTAAAATGAAAAGTTACAAGGAAAATGTGCTTTTAGTCAGCATCCTTTTATTGACCAGAGTGCTGGACAGTTAATTACGTATCAAGTAATGTAATTTCTGACCATACCCAGGTGAGGATCTCCACCAAGATAAAATCAGTCTGGCTATCCTTTCTCTTGCTTTTTCTCTGTGATTCTCCCCATCAGAGATTAACAACTGACAGTAACACATTGTTTTGAAGCACCTTATATTTAAGAGCAGGGATAAATTTGTATCTTTACATCTTTATGACACAAAAGTTCAGAAAGTTCATCAAAAGGGGCTTAAAATGCATGGAGGAATAAATGTAAATCAAAACACAGTATCTCACTAAGGGAAGAAAAATCATTGTTTAATATCAAGTATTCCAAATACACTAAGAAAACTTCTTGCAGCCTATATCAAGACTGGCTGCATAATAAATCAAATTTGGAATACAAAATAAGGGAAATTAAAAATAGGAGGAAAATGGGATTGAGCTATAATTTTGAAATAATCTGTGTTAATTTCAAGGTAAATTTACAGAATTTATGAACAACCTGCCCGGAGTCTTTTCTGTAGTCACCAATAGAGAAGGAATGATGTATCAATCTCTCTGCCTCTGACTCCTGAGTCATGGTGGCAGGAACAGCGTTTGGCATGAACCTGCATTCGGAAGGAGGTATCTCCAGGAAAATACTTAGCTGATTTCCTTTGTGGCCTTAAAAATCATGTAGTTATAAAAATGAATCTAGAGACAATTTTGAAATTTAAAATTATCCTAGCATGCATACAGATTAAATGTTTGATATAGATAATAATTTCTGAATTAAAATGGGAAGATATTACTTGCTTTTTATAAAGGCGCAAGATTATTCCAAAACAGATATGTACGTTCTGGGTCTCCGCAGACAGTTTGGGATCAGTGAAATAATTTTCCCACACTCCAGTGTCTACACTGAAATATTCTTAAATGAACAGTTTTCACATGAGGATCACAATTCTTAGTTGCTCAAGGCTTCATGTTTTGCTTCTTAAAAAAACCCAAACACTAAAAAAAAAAACCAACCCAAATCCTGTAAATTCAAATATTGTATTGAGATTTTGAAAGATGTTGGTCTGCAAAATATTTAGGACTAGGTAGTTAGAAGATGCTGAAGAATCAATGAAAGCTGTGACCAAACTGCAAGTGAAACTCTAAATATTTTTTTTGTTTTTCATCTGATTCATAACAACCCACAAAACTGTAACATGCAAGAGGAAAGAAGATGATCACATCAGCCTGTAACCATGGGCTTTGAAAAGGGTCTGATTACATCTATTATATTGATGATTGTTCTGATTTAATACTTCAGGTGGTATTCTGTTCTTGAAGAACAGTGTTCTTCCATAAGAAAAATCAAAGATATAAAAATATAGCATAGAAATATTTTACTAAGAAATTATAACTAAATATATTTAGTTTACAGGCAATATTCATCTACAGCATGTAAAATTGAAGTAAATTATTAAAATATATTTAAATATAGTTCAAATTGAATTTAGGTAATTCAGTTGGTTGTTGCTATCACCAAATTGTTACTGATAATTTTAGGGGAAATACATAAAAAACTGTATTGAAAATCAATGTAAAATCTTAAGTATTTCAATCATAAATGTATGCATATTTTAGAGAAATTAAAAGGGAAAGACTTTGGGGAGAGAAAGTGCCTGCCTTGTGTACTTTAGACTTTCTTAAATGTCTACATTAAACTCTGAGCCTCTTCTGTATATAATACATATTGGGCCAAATCCAGTAACCCTTTTAAATATTTAAAGGGTTCTGGATACATGCTATCATTCATGATATTATGGTTGTTATCTGGATACATAAGCATAGTAACCAGATAAAAAAGCTGAATATTTTCTAATTGCTTACTTAAGTACAACCTACTGCTTGTCCATCAAATTACAACAAATTTTAACTATGTGAAAAGTTTGAAAAGAGCACATTTTTTGAAAATTATAGTTTAAAATTAATTTACATCATAACCTCATTTATTCACATGCATTCCATATAGAAATTTTATACTCTAACTCACTGTAAACTTGTTGTTATAATTTTGGAGAGAACACACTATATTCCTTATACCAGAGAGATGAATCTCATTAAATATGGAATTTAACTCTCTGAAATATGAGCTGGATATGTGTGGGTTTATAATTGGAATAAACACTTAAAATGCTGTTAAAAACTTCTGTTCGAATAAAGTACAGGTGGAGCCAAATCTGCAAACAATGACAAGTCAATAAGGGAGTTGCCTTGTTGCCAAAGCATGAACTTGCTTTAGAAAGATTTTGTCCCAGAAATTATAGCTGAAGTGAAGCCTTCATTATATGGTATTTTTTCACTCTCTATTGTAAATTATTTTATTTCCTTTCTAGAAACATGGACTTAAATCAATAGAAGAATTAACCAGACTCTTGCAATTTATTCAGCACCAAAAGGGGATAAAATTTCAGTGCTACAGAGAGATGAATTTCTTTTCTAGGAAATCATAAACTTCACATGAGGTGGGCCAGTCTCTAATCTTTGAAGGAGTGAGTTGAAATTTAGCTCCTGAATAGTGCAGTTATGTGCCTCTCCACAGGGAATGTCATAGCTGGGTGGTAAGGGTGCTAAAAGTTTGACTTTATTATAAGACTATGGACATTGTTCCTTAAAGACACAAAATGTTATTGATACCAAAAGAAAATTTAGAAAAACACAGCATCCTACAAAATCAGACGTGCAGGGTCTAATTCCCATTTCCTCTCTGCTTCAAAAGGAACCTACCAGTGAATTTCTGAGGAAAATATTACTCTATCTGCAGTCAGTTTGCAAGTAGATATTCTTTCAACGGAAGTGCCTAAAAACATGTCACTGGATAACTGTAATCAAAAGAATGTTGTACTATGTTCATTCTTCCTAAGTTTATATGCCCCTTCTCCTCTGCTCCGGCTGATGCCAAATGCCAAGGACCTCATAGAATATCTGTCTATGATAGACAGCCTCTAAAGTAGCTAGGGCTACTTCTCTTTGCTTTTTTTTCATGCAGCTTCCATAAAAGCTCATTCTACATGAGAGTAGACTGGACTGGTGGCCCAGAACTAAATCTAACACATCTAATACATTATCTACATTGTTCTAGCACTTCAAAGATTGAATCTTCAAAGTTCTGTCCTGCTGCAGTGCCAGAAATAGCAGGACAGTAGAACTCAAGCACCATGATAATATTTCTCTTTTATATTTATTGATTTATGTCCTTTTTAAGGCATTATTTAATTCTCTGAAATGAGGCAGCCTTGTGCCAAACATAGGAACAGAGAATGAAGGGTCAAATGATATGCTGATGCTGAGGTAAATAGGTAGCACCACAACACAGGTAAAAGAAGCTGAGCAGGTTATACACCAGCTTCTTCAGGTACCCAAGAAAAATGTAGTCCTAAATGAAAGATGAAGAGCTAAGATTTTAGATTATACTGTCCAGTCTTCCCAGAATCTCTCCATAGCTTCTCACAGCTAATCCTATTGTAGTCAATGCTGCTGTGGTTTGCTTATTGTTAAAGCTAGTTCTTGAGTTCTGACAGTGCCCCAGTTACACCTTTGCTTGCAGAAGAGAGATATGCAAAGCTTCTGATCTTGATTCTGATGTTCACTGGTTCACTGGTCTTGACAAAAACTCAGTCTCTTATTTTACCACATCATTGAGGATGATGTGATTTCCCATCATTAACAATACACTTTACATGTAAATAGTAAATTATCAGTATTTGTATTCCTCTGGTATCTATGTCTATAAATTTCTAGATCAGTAATGATTATGAAGCCTATGAAAAAACTTCCAGAAAATGAGGTTGCTTTTATTTTAGAAACTGCAAACTGTAATGTAAAACTTCAATGTCTAAAAACATTGGAGAGCAGTAGAGGAGAAATAGGAAAGCAGTTTCTTAGTTGAGAGGCTTTAATCGCAGGTTGTAATCACTGGTAATCTTTCTGCTGTTTGGAGTTCAGTGCTCTTTCCAAAATAATAGTACTTAGTACAAATCAATGAAAAAATAATGTACTTAAACATGTTTTCCAGAATCATGTCAACTCTTATGCAAACAAAGACTTATCCCTGCCGTAAGAGCAGGAACACTTTAATGCCTTCTACTTCTTTGCCTTCAATAGAAAACAAGAGTATGCTAAGGTACCCTGATTTTTTAACAGTGCAATTCTGTTGTAGGTGAATGTTTCTAACTCCCGAAGAAGGGAAGAGGGACTGAGCACTGACATTCTGGATGACAATCCAGTCAGCTCTATATTATCATTTCTCATACAAACAAGCAGCCTTCTAATCAGAATTAGCTTATGATTTAAGAGAAATGAAATGAGAATGTAAGAACCCCAAACAACAAGGTAAATATTAGATACTGCTGTACAAAGCCAAAAATATGAGGGATTTAATACTTATTTAATTGATAATGAGATTAAGAGAAATACGTAAGAACCTACCTGTACAAGTTGGACAGATGCCGCATCCAGAATAGTCTGTAATCTTCTATGTTTTTGCCCAAAAATGATTGTTTAGACCAAAATAGTTGTAAATATAACATTAAACATGTTTGGGTCTTGATTGGACTTCTATTTCTTGGTTTTTTCTTTCTCTTTCTTACCTTCTGTCTTCTCTCTTTCTTTGCCCCTTTCTTCCTTTCTTTCTATCGCTTTGTTTGTATCTTGTAACTAAGCACTGTGTGGTCTGGCAAGTGGCTAAGCAAGTAAACAGTGAGGTTCCTTCTCTTACTTGCAAGCCAAACCTAGCAGCTCCTGGTTCGAGGTTGAGGGCAACGTCATGTCTGCTAAGGCTGTTTACACTCCTTCTTTTTTCTTTCTTTCTTTTTTCTTTTTTTTTTTTTCCTGGTAGTTCACTTGCCAGGTAATGAGAATCAGCTTTTAGGAAGTGGCTCAGTATAAATCTCTGGGTCTGTCAACTTACAAGGGCTCAATTGGATTACCTGACGCACACGGGAGCATTAGATCTAAACCCCCTAGACTGATGTCACTTTCAGCCCCCGGCCAATCCAGGGAGCAACAGCACAACCAAAGCAGAGACTGATGGTCTGAGGGGTGAGTGTGTCTTTTATGAGCAGCAAAATCCTTCAGAGTCAATAAACAATGCAGATCAGATTTTGGTGGGTCTACCTGGCAGGAAAATAAACCAACCCAAAACTGAAGGGATTTTTTAATATTGTCTAGTCTGAAAATTTTTTGTTAATTATAGCAGGATGCAGCTGTGCTCAGAGCAGGGAAGAGGGAGCTCTTGGGATGCTGCGGGGCAACTGTGTGGCTGTAAGAAAGTGAAGAGAACAAAACCTTAGTAACACAGAAGAGAGTTCTATTGGACTTATTCAGTAAGCTCTTCACCTTAGTTATTCCTCCATTTTTCCCAGCTCTGTTTCTCTTTAATACTATTTTTTTTTTAGTTTTTGTATAAGTCCACAAATCTTCATTTGTTTAATTGTTCTCCGTATATTTTGTCCCTGGACGATGGGATTTGCAAATGCATTTTCATCTACAATCCTTATGGCAATATCTCACAGATGATTGAAGTGTAGATTTCTCTGTTCACGTTAAAATAAAAATATTGAATTTCTTTCATTGCCTAACTGCATGCAACTAGTCATTTAAGTTCAACATGGAAAAAAAAAAAGATCAAACCAGCTTCATATTTCCTTTTTTCTTTCTCAGTCACTGTGAATATTGCCACTGTTGTCCCTAGCCTCCACTCTGATTTCACATTCAGTTTGGTCAAGCCTTCCAGTGTATGAGTGTTGACGTCTGCTTTTGAGGAACATATACAAGCTATGGTCTTTTATTTATCTTTAAAGAAAATTTATTCAGGTTTTCATCATCTCAATGGCTGTAAATCCCTCTCTTTTGACACTTGGAAGTGCAATATTGCCTTATCCAAAATGTCACAGAGAACATATATTTTTCTGAATTCTCCCACTGGGTACATCACCCATCCTTTCATATCGTTCTCTGGTCCCTTTAGTTTGTAGCGGCAAAATAAAACTGTTTTTTATAAATTGTGGCTTGGTCCAGAAGTCATAAATCTGATCTGACAGGCAGTCTGACAGGACTGCAGGCAGGAGTAAAACTAGATAGAAAGGTCTCACATCTGAGATGTCCCAAACAAAACATGCTGGAGTTGGAAAACCAACATTTATTGACAAACTTTACCAACTGCGCAAATGAAACTGTTTGTTGCCTTCTCCTGTGATCATTAGACTGATATTGCTCTTCATTTTTTCAATTTGTGGATCAAATTGACCAACAGATCAGCAAAAAGGCTATTAATGAAAAAAAAAATAAAATCTGAGCGTTGATGCAGTTCAGGAAGCATTTTGCTTACTGTCTGATACAGTCACACTAGCAACACAGAAGTTTGTGACTGCTCCTTCCCCAGGTAATGAGTGGGGAGGAGATAGGAAGTTATTTTTAGTAGCGCATTTGTAGCTACCAGATTTGATTTAAGTAGGTGTGTGTATAATGCTGTTTGTGGAGTTAACAGGGTGTGTGGCTTGTTGAATCATTTTGGTAGAAATAATGTGTTGTGTGAACATGCGCCCATTAAGTCTGGTAGAAATGCTGATTTGATTAACTAATCAAAGTTCCCAAAGACTTTATGTTCTATTGCTTTAAAAAAAGACTCGATGATTCTTCTCATGAAAACATGCAATTGCAAACCTGAGGTAGTTCAGTTGGCATAAGCAGCAGTTGCAGATTTGTGAGATCAAATTCTCACCCATAGTTCCTTCTTTATTCTAAATAGTCATTGAAAGCAGCCATTTTAAAAAATCACTCACAACCTACTGATTTGAATCAAAGCAGTATTTCAGACTCATAAACTCAAAATATACAGTATGAGAGCTTCAGTTGCATTCCTTCTGTTCATCTATTGAATCCTCACTGTGTACAGGTGACACGTATGTAATTGCAGCAAAGTTTATGTAACTAGATCACTATGAAAGAAGGTTAACAAGATGAAAGGCTATTTATCCCAGTGAAGGAACTGCTGGATGGAGGCTTAGGATCTCCCTTATGTTCCTTCCAGCTTTCTGAGAACCAGCAATGGCTAGAATCCAATTATTCTCTGACATTAATGCCTTTTTATCCCACAGAAGCTGAAGTGTGGGAAGCTCTTAAAGTTTACATAAAGGTGAAGATTACTATTTACTTCTCAGCTGATGGTGGTACAAGCAAGCTGTCAAAACTACAACCACAGCTTGGGCCTGTGGTTTCTGTTAAACAGAGAGGATTTCTATTGCTTCTGTTAAGTTTTAACTAGTTTTACTTTGGAGTCCCGTGGAAAGGGTCATGGACTGCTTGAGCTGTCAGAGCTTGAGCTTTCAGAAAAATCAGGGAATCCCTCTTTTTGTTTTGCATCTTCTCAAGTCATACAACAGGACCTAACCACTTCTGATAGTGCACTTGCATTCATCATCCCTTTGTCTACTAGATGCGCAAATAAAGTTTAATTTCCATCATGTTTTCTAAGCAGATGGTCCAGTCATCTATATTTAGCTTAGCTAAGTAATACAAGGAGGTGAGTCTATGCTCTCCTTTTGGTCTTTGCTGTCAGGGGTGTTTCACAGCAGTATCTTCGGGGGAATTACATCTGATTTTTTTAATCCTAAGCTCAGTCAAAAAAAAAAAAAGGCAAGAGGCCAGGATCTGAACCCTATCCCTTTAAGAACCCCTTTCCCTTTAAGAATTAATTCCTAAGGTTATTGAAAAATACCACTAAACTGGGAGTGGGGGTGTATTGGAGTTTGTTTCTAAGTTTGCGTTTGAAAAGTGCAGGAAGGCAGCATAACTCGTATTGCCTTTCATGACGGTAACCCATTTTCCTTAAGAACAATAGCTGGCAAAGTCTGGCTCAAACCTCTGAGAGTACTTAAATCTTTAGAAAGTTCTAAAGGATGAGAAAGGATGAGACCCAATTAAAATACCACTTTTAATTCAGTATGTTTAATTTGCTTTTGCTTCTTACACTGCTTTTGAGATGTGATGTGAGGTAAGAAAACATTATTGAACAAGTAGCTCCTGTTTGTGACACCTGATTACAGCTCTGCTGATCCCAGAAGTAATTCAATGGGAGGCCAGTATTCCTATGATACATCCCCCAATGCATCCCTCTAGGATACAAGGAGAGAGGTTGTGAAGTGATTACTACTTAATGCCAAATGCTCTCAGACTGTAATGGAACCACTTTCTAAATTACAAAAGTAAGTTCAAGCTATTAATCTGGAGAAAGAAAGACCGAAGCTTTAAAGGTTTCTGGGATATGGGATGGAATTCCATGTATATACTCAATGCATAGTTTCATGAAAAATAGCCATTTTACCCAGCAAGGACATGGATGCTGGTGGTAAGGGGGAAAAAATATTTTCTCTCTTTTGGAATAGAGATTTTCTATTTTTTATGCTATTTGTCACCACAATGAAACCTGTGTACATTAACATATACTTGTGTATATCATACTAACACTTTACTTATAGAGTGACAATAATTTTTCTTTACAATGGCTGAAGTGATCAAAATATATCTTAATTTCAAAATCCTAGAATAAGTGTGCATAAGTCATCACAGGGTACTATTCCATAAGGCAGAGATGTGTGCAGGCACCAAACTAGCATAAAGAGATACAGTTTCACCCACCAGGGATCATTTACTATTGAAGTTATCCTCCTTATTCTGCCTAATGTGGTTCACTGAGTGCTATGTAAGGTTTTGCGCAGTATAGACTTAACACATACTATTAAGCATCTTCAAAATGCTTTGGTAAAATCGTAAGATTTACCAAGTCAAAAGAGATTAAGTTGTCTGTGTTCCTCCTCTATCTACCATTTATCTCACTGTCACTTGTCTTTCAAAACTGCTTTGGCTGTACGTGGAATTATGGCAGCTGAGGAAGAACTTTTCAGGAACAACAAAGAAGGGGTTAATAGCATTAATGGTATTTGAGAGAACAAAATTTCTTGACTAGATGTGCAGAAATGTCTGAGCTTCAGTATCAGCCCTGAGCATGGCCCCACCTTCCCATTCCCGTCTGTAACCTGTCGCATGGTGCCCCATGGTGGCTGCTTGCCTCCTCTGACATTTGCTCCAGACAGCAAGTACTCCATTCAGTTCTGTTACCAATAAACAATAATATTTGCTCCAGTTCATCATTATTTGCTAACTGTCAGAATTCAAGTGTATAACTGCATTTTGAACTACTGTCTGTTTCCAGATGCATTTAAAGAGGGAATGCAGGTCCCTCTAGGTGGCTACTTGGAGTTGCCTTCATAGTGCTTTGCAAGACATAATTAATTTTAAAAATCTAGCTGTTACAATGTTTCTTTCACGAGATTATTTTCATTATTAAAAGTAAACATTATAACATCAGCTGTATTCATCAGCAATTAGTATGTGTGATTTTTTGTACACCTTTCCAGGATGTAATATGTCTATTAATTTGGGGTTTGCTAGCAAATTTCCATTCCACTTTCTTAGGTGAAATGCAGCTTCTTTTCCACAACCAATGATGAAAAAAATGTTTCAGAGATATATTATTACCAAAATTGGTTTATTTATTTCTATTTGTATTACTTCTGGAATTTTCTAAAAACTTTCATAGTCGGTATTGTCTTTCCACACATATCTATCTTCCTCAGCAAACAATATTTATCAATCTGTTTGCACAAGAGGATATGGATGTTGATCTTGGCTGTGGCTTCTCAAGCCCTAGCTTGGAAAAACTGGGACCCCTGAGTACCCACAATTCCTATTGATCTCTTCTTGATGAAGTGGCTCTTTCAAACATCTTCCCTTTGACTGAGAGGATGGATGAAAAAACTTGCTTGTGCTCCAGAGTCCCTTAATGCTGCTCCCAGGGTTCTGTAATGCCTCTCCATACTCCTCAGACTGTTCCTCTCTGTACCAGAGACGCCCACAGGAAAATCAGCAGCAGATAGCAGCCAGTGAGCAGTACAAGGCTCTGAAGTGTCTCAGTGACATTCCTGGGAAGGAGCACACCCCTCTGGAGAGCATGTCAGGTCAGCAAACCAGGGCCTCCGTGCCTCCAGAAGAGTCAGCTCCTGCTGTCACCTGCCACTTTTCTTAGGAGCGCTGGTGGTTGTTCAGGGAGCAGATGGGGCTGCCTCACCCAGCTCCAGCACCTCTCCTGATGTGACAAGGACTTTCCTCCTCAGTCTGCAGAGCAGCGAAGTGGTTCTGCAAGGGCACATGCCTAGGATAACTTGTTTCTATTTTCAGCTTGTCTAAAAGTGACTATAGACATAATCAGGCATTTACTTGGAAAATAGCTGTTGTGGTTTAAGCCACCTTGTGTCTGTTCACCACAGTCCCACTCAGCTGAGTTACTATATGTATTATGCTAATCCATTTTGGTGCAAATAAAAATCACTGCTCTTTACTGTGGATGCTTTGTGAACAAAAATGACTACTCTTTCTATCTTTCGACCCATTATTTTATGTTACAGAATCTTTTGACATTCTGATTTTTGTACATCAAAATTTGTGTCAGACATTCAGATCTATTTCCTCGTCTCCAAATATTTGAGTCTGAATTTTTTGCTTTGCAGTTTATAAACATCAATATGCTAAAATTTTGTTTACTACCCCAAGTATGGTAATTGACAAGGTAATGAAAATATTAAAAAAAGACAAAACTGTTGTGAATGTAATTTCATGACTGCTGAATTCAAACACTTTAATGTTCATAAACCTACTTGTATACCAGTGCAGGGGAGTGAGAAAGTTTGCAATATTTTGACATAATTCAGATTTTACTGACACTTTTTAAATCCAAATATTTATTAAACATTCAACAACTGCTTATTTTAAAGCAGCAGTTTAAATCCAAGACTATTGCTACATAAACACTGAAACTGAGGAGGTAAGAGAATGATTACCAATTACATGTAGGCAGAGGTTGATTTTCATGCTCCAGATTGTTCACTGATTTAATTTTTGAGTTTCTATTATTAATAAACCTGCTCATCAGATTCTTCTCATATATACAATTTCACATTTATTTTGAAAAGGAAGGTTCAAGTTCTGAGGTTGGAGATTCCCAGTATTTTTCGAAGAGACCCTTAGCACCTTTCAGCTTTTCTCACTATTTACTATGCACCTTGTCAAACCCATCACCAAAAATCCTGTCAAGTTTGTGTCATTCCAGGGCCTCAGCAGGGCCAGTCCTTGCTGGAAAGACCTGGCCACTGCAGGTAGCCAGACTTCTTTTCACAGTCTTCTCTCTTTATATTGTTCTCCAAAACTTTTCCCCTTTTCTGCTACTGATTCTCTATAAAGAAATATGAATCTTCTGTCTGGTTGTCTGTATGCTCTGTCCTAATGAATTCATACTCCTGCTCTCTACTGTATCCTTCTAATCTGCTGAGAGGTCCAGAGAAAAATGGTGGCTTTGTTGCAGCCTGTTTCAAAATACCTGTTTACTTTCATGATTATCAGGAATTTAGTTTTGTATTTTCTTGGATATCAGTCAGGACAATCCAGAAAACAGTTTCCACCTAGACATATGTATAGAGGAGTTTATAATGTAGCCATAATGTTTATAAGAAAATACTTCTGCGATGCTTGAAAATATTACTATAGTGATGCTCAACGACATTCTCAAATTCTCATTTTCTTATATAGGGACTTGTTTTGAAAATTGGTTATACACACAATCAAAGGAACTTTTTGTTCTTACTTGAAGAGTTATTATTTCAATGTCTTGCAAATTTTCCATAATGTACAGGAACTTTATAGCTTATCTATCATGTTACCTTTATTTTTAAAGCAATATACTGGTAAACAGCAAATTTATAGTATGAAATTCTTCCTTTCAGAGTTTTCCTTCATACTACCTTTACGTATTTTCCAGCCTCTATTATCATGCTTTACAACACCAATCTGATCTTTTTGTATAATTTCTGCATCATTATTTCTGTGGCTTATCAGCTTTACATTCAAGATGGCAATAGATGCTGATTGTATATAAGGTTGTAAGGACTAGTTTTAAAAAGTCACTCAGAAATACATCTCTTTCTAAAAGCATTAACTTTGTAAACTATAAGATCTTAAGGAGAGTTTGACTATCCATTAAAGGAAAAAAGAAATGTGACAAACTTAGATCCTCAGCAAAACACCATATTATACTTTAAAGGGACTGTTGTCCTTCACTTGCAAATTTCAGTGCAATTTTACATCAGATAGCATGATCAGGAGCAATGACTCTCTCAAAAACATTTGGAGTAACATCAGTTCTCTAAGGCCACGGGACTTGTTGCAGATAACTGAACTGAACATGAAGTCACCTCACCTGTTTCTTACTGAGCAGAGACCAGAAGTTGACACTGGAAGTCTAGGTGCCAACACACATAAACATCTGAAGGTGCCATGACCTCAATCAGCCTCAGTCTGCAGGCTGTCTTAATTACCTGGCCAAGATGAATATGACCTATCCACATTAAATTTTGCCTGCTGTGTACTTAGGGCATTTATACTGCCCCTTGTGCTTTCTGAGCTTTGCCATTGGCATATGTATACATGGAAGGGAATGCAATGTCTGGGTCAGATCTAAGACACTGCAATAAGAAAAAGCCTTGGAGCTAAAAGCTGGTTAATTCTGTTTGGGGGCTGTCCCACGGAAATGATCAGAGGTAATGTGGGAGGTGTGTCTTAGAGCCCATACGCACCTAAGGAGGTCTTGTGGCAGAGTCTGAGCAATAGTTTTTGTTTCATTGGGGTTTTTCATGTGTAGATATAAAGGAGGCATCATATATTTGTCTGTGGAAACCAGTAAAAGAACTACTTTAACATATGGAAAGCAATTGCTTAAATTAATTGAGAATTTTAAGGGCAGCATACAGTGGTCTCACCAAAATGGGCATATGAGTAGTATATATGGACAGAATTATGGAGGTGAAACTTTTAACACCAAGACAATGAGCAAAACAGGAATATTCTAAAGCACTGCCTTTCACATGTAAAAGTCTATGCTTATTAAAGAGGGATAAAAGCTGTTATCAACAAAAATCTTGATAGATTGGCATCTTCAAAAATGTGACACAGGCCACATGTTTGACAGTGAATTAAACATGAAATGTCCATTTTCACAGTACCCTGCGCCTAACTGGCAGATTTCATTTATTTTTAAATACTGCTCATCGGGCTTTTTTCAAAGTAGAAAGATACAAAGACTTGCTACAATTTGCTGAGTGGCCTCTTTTTGTCTCTAAGCAGGGACCTTCCTGAAGGAAAGAAAAAACAAAAACAAACAAAACCCCCCAAACAAACAAACAAACAAACAAAAACCCCCACAATAATACACCAAAGAAAATATTTAAAGTCTAAGGAGAGAGTACTCAGGTGCCAGGAACCAAAGGCAATGGTATGAAAAACTCAAAGAGATTTCCCCTAAAGATTTAGAGGAAAAAGTGCACCAAAACAGACAGAACCAGGAAATGTTACACCACTCCAGTGCCCAATAATGAGATAAAGCACTGCCCTGGCAGGCATGCAGCGGGAAGCCTGGAGCTGCCAAGGCCGTGAAAGATGTCAGCGAGCAGCTCCGATGCCAGGGTGCGAGGGAGGGTGCCAGTGCACTGGCACAGAGCGCCAGGGCAAAGGCCTGAAAACATGCAAGTATTTCACGAAGGCCTCAGTAGGAAGAGAGGTCTGTCTACCGGGCGCAATCCAGGAAAGGAACTGCTCCAGGGAAAGGGCGCGGAGGAGGCAGAGCGATGCTGGCTCCCAGCAGGGATGCGCGGGCCCGGGGCACCCGGGGCGCCAAAGCCCCGCAGGGACGCGGTGGGAGCCAGGCGGGCCGGGGGCGGTGCGGACCGTGGGCAGCGGGAACCGGGCGGGCTGGAGGNCCGGGGCCGGGCCGGGCGGTTTTGTTTACGTTTCGACGGGCGGGAAGGGAGCCGGGGCCGGCCGTGCCCTTGCCTGGGGGCGGGCGGCGGTGCGGGGCACTCCGGGCCGTGACGTTCCGCGCCTGCTCGCGGCCGGCGGGTCGGGGGAGGGGCGGGGGGGTAATGGCNNNNCGGGGGCCTCTTTGTTGGTGTGGCAGGAGGGGCAGGAGGCTCGGCGCGGGGCTCCTCCTCCTCCCGGCTGCGGGGGCACCCGGGCAGGCCGGGCTGGCCGCTCCGTCTTCGGGGAAGGAGTGTTAAAGGGCGATGTGGTGGGAATGCAGCCCTCCGTGGCAGCTACCATGACCTTGCTCTTAAAAATGCCTCTTAAAGCAGAAAATACTTCTCTGGGATAATGTAACTGCTATATATGCACGGGCTGGGGGTGACCGGCAAGGTCTTTGATTCTTTTACCTTTTTGTTCTTAAATTTCTTTCAAAGGGAGTGAGCTGTCTCTTTGCAGAATTTCTTTTGCTTTTGATTTCTGTGTCGTTACATCCAGCTTTCCTTCCTGTTTCTTTATGCCTTTCTGTCGGGAGCAGCTCCATCAGTGAAGTTTGACCTGAGTTCCTTTAATAACCTACAAAAACAAATTCCTCTTGATTATTTCTTCCACTCCCTAGCTACAGTAATGGTTTTGCACATATGGTGTGGTTTTGAATCTCAGTGTTGTACAGAACAGGCTTGCTGAAGGCTTTCAGGGAATCGACAAATTCTACACGCTTTGGCCTATCTGATAATACAAACACAAAGGGTGTTATGCTTGTTCGGGGATGGAAAGTATTACTTGCCTTAGGGCATGTGCATGTGGAATTGAGCAAGTCTACTGATTGCAGCTGGGTTTTACTTACAGGTGTGGAGACCTAACCAGTGATGGTGTTGCAGGTCACGTGGGACCTGGTCTCAGTTCTGGAGATGCCAACATATGCACTTCCAGGGCACAGTAGTAACTGACGTGCTTCAGTCCGTGTCTGTGGGTATATCCGTGTGTTAGATAACTTGGAAATGGTTTAAACTGTAACATGAAATGAATCTGGGCCAAACTTATTTAAGGGTGCTGTCAAAGTGATTTCACTGACTTACTTGAGTGTTCCTTGTATATAATGAAGAGAAGCTCTTGATTCTTCTAATAGTAGCTGAAAAATATGTTGAATTTCAAACAGTCCCCTGCTTTGATCTTGGTTTCTCGGCACAGCCATCTTCCCTTTTTGCTCCACTTGATTCAAAGATGTGTAATACAGGCTAGTTTGACAGTAGGATGCATAACATAACATGTTAACAAGTAGGGCAGGGACCAGACACATTGCAGACTGCCTGCAGATCTTGATAGTTTTCAAGGCTAGCTGGGCAAAAGTGTGATAGGAGAAGAGAGAGAGAAGTATCTGCTGAACCAAAACTAATTCAGAGCTGCAGAGGATGTAAAAAGTTGTACTCTGAAACAAGGCATTTTAATGTCTTCCACTGCAAAAGTTCCCAAGGTTTTTGGACCACTGACTTGCATAAGCATTCAGCATAATGTTATGGGCTACCGTATACTTCATGGAGACTTCTAAATCAGAAGTTTTATTAAGGTGATCTAAGAGGGTTCCAGGTCCTGTCGTTTTCGGACTCTATGTTCTAGGCAGAAATAAAGTTGCCTTTTGTGTGTGGATTTTGTATTTTACTTTTAACCCTGCTCTTTAAGGACCAAGGCTTTTGATGGGTTATTAGGTGTGCAGGTGTAACCTTCTTTGCAAATGCCTTGGGTAGAATTGTTACGCAACTATTAAGGAATATATGTTTCAGGATGGTAACAACTGGTTTTATTTTCTGCCTGTTGTTTATCTGAAATGGCTATTTACTTTATATGTGTTTTGGTTTCTTTTTCATCCTTCCTCAGCTGCCTAAGTTATTTGGATGCTCATTGTTTAAAAGATGCATGGAAAGTAGACATTTAGCTCCTCATGTCTGAAGACTGATCCAGCATTCTGGACAAATGCAAATGTTGTTCTTAATAGTCTCCTGAGTAGTAGGATGTGCTATTTCTTAACCTTCATTTCCCACCCTTCCAATCCCTCCCCTTCGCAACAAAAGTGCTCTGTATGTATAGAGTTTTACCGTATTTGTTATTTTCAATACATATGGTGTTTCACTTTGGAAATTAGACCAAACTTGTTTTGAGCCTGTTTTTTTTTAATAAAGACTAAATGTTTATTACTGTAAATGCTTTCTTTAAAAAAACCTATAGCCCTTAATTCAAAACCTGCAGAAACAGGCTTCCATTTGTGTTATGGAAAGATCTCTTGGCATTTGAAAGCCCTTTAAAAATCCGTTTGGGCCTGCTTACGTTGCTTGCCTGCTGTGAAATTCACAACAGTTTTGCCGTGGATTCTGAAATACTTTTTAAGGTATTCTTGTGTGTGAAGAGATAATGATCTCAGTGTACCAAGATTATAATTAACAGCTACACATTTCTCCTTAACTTTAAATTATTTTTTCTTTTAAGTTATTAAGGACTAATTCTTGATTCTTTTTCTGTTCAAATTGATTGCCTGTAAGCTTGATACTAAAATTGTTTTTGCACAACCTGTCATTTTTATTGTTGGATAAATGCTGCTTGATATGTGAACAGATGGGATGCTTATTAATCATTCTTAGCTGAATATTGCAGACTAATGGTAAAATGAGGACTGACAGAAAAATATACTTCAGCTCAATGGTCAGTTGTGTTGCAAACAAAGCAAATACTGTATACAAGCTCATTTGTGTGTACACTCAAACCAAAAGGGCAAACATTGATTCTACAGTGCTACTGGACAGTCTGTTTGCTGTAATTATTGATTTTTGAGTATTAAGGGAAAAAAAGACAAGCACACAACTCTGACAACCTTTCATTACTTTATTGAAGCTATACCAATAATTTTTTTATTTTATATATATATTAAAAAAGGTGTGCAGGAAAATGTCTTAACCCAGTATTTATTCTTCTAACTATGAACTATGGCTAAAGTGTCCCATCATTGTAGTCTGTATCCATTCAAGCATTTACCTTTCTCCTTATCTGTTGAACAAAAATTGAAATGTCTTGAGTCTGGCATTTCAGTTTTGTGAAATAAGAATGATGAACAGTGGGTATCCTCTTTCTCAGTTGAATCTCAAAAGTCGTGGAAATGCCCATGTTTATAAAATAAAACAGATTCTTCAGCTGTTGGTTGCTGGCAGAAGAGGGGCTGGGGCTCCTGCTGGGCAGGAGTCAGCACTGTGCCCCTGTAGCCCTGCAGGGTAATCACTGCCTGGGCTGCATGGGGCAGGGCCTGGGCAGCAGCTGCTGGGCAGGAGCTGTTCCCAGCTGTGACACTGCCCTGCAGAGCTGCTCCGGGCACACACACCCGCACTGTGGGACACCAGCGGGAGTCCAGCCCTGCGTTCTGCAGGTAGCTGGGGGCTCCAGTACCTCAGGGCGCACAGAGGACTGGGTTTGCATCCTGAGGGAGAATGTAATTGCTGCCTTTTACCAGCTCTAAGCAAGGGATTGTAGAGGTGATGGAGCCACTTATCCCTCTGAATGAGTCAATAGCTACCAGACATAAAAATGGAAATTTCAGTAGGTCATGAGAGAATGAATATCTTAGTGTAGCAGTCACACCCTCTTATGGATCAAGAGCCCAGAAGGGCCATGGAGTCTTCATCCATAGTGACTTTAGACTCAACAAGGTCCAGAGCAGCCTGATGGGAATACAAATTCGAAGTTCTACTTGTTTTGTAGATGATCCACAGAGGTTGCTTCCAAGCCATATTATAATTCTACTGTTTATAGATTTTAAAATTTCTATTTTCCAAGTCACTTGAGGACTTGGCTCACTGTTGGCTAAACAAAGGCACAGTGATTTAGGTAAACCAGGTTGCTCACAACTGTGTTAGAAATTGTGAAGGGAAAAGTAATGAGATGTGATAAGCATCTTAGTTCAAGTCTAATGGTGGCAATATGGATTTTTCTGCCCTGCATTGAACTTTCTGACTCGGCCAGAAGTGCTTCCGGGCTAGCATAAAGGCCAAAAAAAGGCTTATAGTACCTGTCATGCCTGTGATCACTATGATGAACTTAGAAACCCATCTCCAAAGAAACAGCAGGCAGTCAGCAGCCTGGTGTAGCCAGCCGAAGTTAGTCCAGGTCTTGCTTTCTGTATTGGAGAAAGAAGTTGGCAGCTGCTGGTGCAGGGCTTTGATCTGCTAGGTGGGTGATGGTTCCTTATGCTTAGCTGGAGTGTGGTTATCCCAGCAAGCAGCTTCATAGAGCAAAGCAGCTCTGAGTTCCAGCTGGTCACAATAGCAGCCCGTGACTGCAGAGGGGTCTAAGACTATTGGCAGCTGGAAAAAAGGAAAAGGGCCATGGTAGATCCATAAATCTCTCTTTAATGCTTGTGCTGCCTTGAGAAAATGTCCCACATCTCATTTGTTTCTAGAAGTTCTTACATATTTGTCTATTTAGCAAAACCAACCAGAGGTCTTAGTGAAAGTGAGGTGAGCAATACAGACAGTTACAACTCAGAGTAAGTGTTTTGTATCTTAACAAAGCAGCTGTCCTGGTATGAACCTGTAGTATTTTAATATGTGAGTACAGCTGCTCATGTGTAACCCTTGAGAGAATTGTGTAGGAGAGCTGGTGTTAGGGATGGCACATGCTTGAGAATCCTAGATGTATTCTTCTTTAACACCTAAGGTGATGTTGGAGTAAGTATGAGTCGCAATGCTGACTTGCAGTACCATGCGAAAATACATAGTTTTGAAGATGTAATCCTAATGTTAAGTTTTACTATGGAAGCAGTAAAAGTGAATGCCATGGATGACATGCCAACCAGCATAAATCTTGGTAAATTCTGGATTGTTCATTGTGTTTTGGATGGTGACAAACATCCTGGTTGCCTTTACAGAGAGAAGAGTAGTAACATGGTAACCTGAAAAGGTTTATTAGAAAGGTGTGGGCTAGGTTCACATGTTTCATTTCATGCCAAGAAGTGAATACTCGGGAGACACGCAGTAAGAGGAAAGTCTTTGTGCATGGCAGTGGCTCATTTAATGAGCAGCGAAGCCTTCCAGCAGTGGGTGACTTTTATTTGCACAGTTGCAGCAGTACAAAACTCATCCTTGTTGAACAATAGACAGGATTTCTTTTGCTGTTTTTTTTAAAAACATTACAAGGTTCTTGTGCCACTTAAGTCTCGAGATGGTGGAAGAAAAAAGACAGTTCAGTTTATAATAAGATTATATTGAACATAAAAAGATTTTGTTAATACTAGCATGGCATTGTGGGAAAATCACAAAACGTTGATGTGATGAGGGCTACTTTTTTTCCCCGTATTTTAGTTTATTTGACATTCTTTCTTAGTTTTCTTGAGAAAATTTCTCATCACAGGTCTTTGTAGGCGTATCAACCAATGGTAGTGTACAGTGCACAGCAGTACTTCTGCGGGCTAATATTCTTATTTAAAGAATGGAAATTCTCAAACTCTTCCTGTTTTTGGGAACTTCTGTCGTATGGTAAGGAATATTTCTTTTTAATTTGGGTCAGCTGGCCTAGTTGTGTGCCCTCCTAGGATCTTGGCCAGCCCCTTGGTAGGAGGAATGTTGGAGAGCTGGTGCTGATGCTGCCAGCTGTGCTCAGTAATAGCCAAAACTCTGGTGTGTTATCAACCCCTTTGTAGCTCCCAGTGCAAAGCACAGCACTGTGAGGGCTGCTGTGGGAAAAGGAGCTCCAGCTCAGCCAGGCCCAGTACGAGCTGTTAGCACAGAGGTGTTCCCATCATTCGTTCCTGACTGGGCCGCCTTGGCCAGCGGCATGTTTGTCTTGGCCCTGGCTGACATTGGCTCCGCTGGACATGGAGGAAGCTCCTGGCAGCTTCTCACAGAAGCCACCCCTGTAGTCCCCCTGCTACCAAGACCTGGCCATGCAAGCCCCATATACTGGGGCAGAGCATCAGGCACTGCTGAAGTCTAAGAGAAACGTGACAACAGAACAGACTGTCGCTATCAGTGATTATTGGTGCAGTTTCCTACAAATTACCCAGAAAGTAGTTGCTTTATTTTGAAATGTGCTGCCTTCCTTCCCACCCCACTCCCAAGAAATTATTGTGCAAAGTATTGTATTGTGTTACAAGAGGTATCTCTGAAGGAATTCTTAGTGCTGAAGTTGTCATGTGTTGGAGTTTTTTGTTCCATTCTAAAGCTCTTATTATAGAGGTATTTTATGCCAAGTACTTTAGACAGGATTTCATACACATTAATGTGCTTGTATTTCACAGATAAATGCATGAGTTAACAAAAGTAGCACAGTCATAATTGGATTCTTAAGTTTTTGTAGCTGGGATTAAAAGTTAAAATTAATGTAGTTTTAAAATATTCTGAAAACTTTTTTCCCGGCTGTTACCCAAATCCTTCCTTCCTCTAATGTTCTATAGCTATTGTCCTCTTGATCACTGATATTTAATTACTATTTTAGGTCACTTGGTATCTTTTGTTTGCCGTTGTCCTTTAAAACAATTAGAGAACCATTTTATTTGGTTTTCTGCTGAAACATTTAGCTTTTATATGCTTTTTTTTTCCCCTGCAAAAAGAGGTTAAAGAGCAAGCATTTCCTCCTACCCTGAGAGTAATCCTGGAGTGGGATTTTGCTTCCAAATTTGTGCAGATCTCCTTGAGGTACTCTGGGTTATAGTCACTGGTTTATTTTGCTGATGGGTTGCTTCTTTGTTGCTTTGCCAGTGGTCATTGGAAGGGCAGAGAGCTCCCACATGAAGCAAGCCTTTGTGGAATGGTGGGAATTAGCGGTCCCTTAGGTAGTCAGCTGGAACTGTGTTGTGCCCAGATCAGTAATTTATTCTTTTCTTGTCAATTTCAAGTTATATATGGTTAAGCATTTTCAAGTACCTGAGTGAGCTGAATGGCCCCTGACACATGATTCTGCAAAAAGGGAGCTACGTAAAGCAATGTGGAATGGGATTCCCTAGATTGGAGGAGTTTCAGTTGTGGTTTAGGCATGATTATGATTAAATGTGTTTTCTGGGTCCAGCAGCAGGCACTTCGATTGCACTTCTGACAGTTAAATTGGATGCTTAAAATAGAGCAGCTTGTTGAACTGTTGCTTTACTGAATTTTCACTGATTTCAGATTTTAAGAGCAGTATTTACAAAAAACCAAAACAAATTAAATTGACAAATTGTGCCCTGCAATAACCTGAATATTTTAAGCTTTTTTAAAAATGTGTACCTTGATTTTCTCCCAATTTACCATTCTTTTCTATAATCTTTTATTTGAGAAAATATTAAAGAATTGGAAGATCCTTGTCTTATCCTATTATTTCTGAAAAGGAGAGTTTTGCTAAGAATAGTCTTTTAATCTGTTATCATAACAGCTTCTTTGCCAAAATGTAGAGTTACACAAGTTTTCTTTTGTTGAAGCTATTGTGGTTTATGATTTCTGTGACAAAACTGACCTGGAAGACACAACATCTTATACTATAATATATTGTGATAATAGGATTCATCATGGAACCAATCTGTAGTGGAGCTTCATATGACATTACACTGAAGAAGGTGTAGAGATGCTCTCCTATGAAATGTAGCACAGAATAGTTTGCAGAGTGATATTTTTTCTGTAGATATAGCACTACTCATTCTGATAATGCTTGTTCTATAAAAATGCTACCTAATAAATTTCTTCATGGTTAATTAAAGTCATAGTTCAGGAATCCATAAAAAAAATCAAGAGGAAAGGCAGGATGAGAATCTATATCATTAGAAATGCCAGTTTACAGGCTGTTTAGTTATGCATGCTGCAGCCTGTCTGCCTCATTTACAGCCTCCTGGCATTTGAATCTAAAACCTGTTTTAAAGGGAATTGAAGATACTTTTCTAAAACGATCTCTGCTGATGTCTAGTGACTTAATAAAACAAGAATATTTAAAAATATAGGAACTCTGCAGTGTATTCCATTACAAATACATCATTTCACTGTACAACATCCTATGTTAAGCTTTGTGTCACATGTAGCCTTATCACAAAATACAGCCCCCTGGAAAACATGTAATGTGGAATACCATATTGCAGCAGAGTGGCACTGTAGTAAACTAGATTAGAAGTGATCTGTAACTTGGTAGGAATTAGTTAAGTGCTATTAGCCACAGATGAGGGTTTTCCAGAGGGTGCACTGGTATTCCAGAGCAGCTGTGTTGTAGGAGTTGACTGTGAAGAATGCTGGGAAGTTGTATGTGTTGCTCTCTGACTTGCTGCTGATTTGGATTACCAGGACTGTGTCTATCACCAAAATCAACTTGAAAGCCTCAGATAAAGTTTGGGTAAATCTTAAGCTATGTAACTCTTAAGTGCAGCTTTCAGGAAGTGTTTATGTTGTTGTCTTTCTCTAGAGATAGCTTCATGTTTGGATTATGTACCTTTAAAGATAGTATATTTCAGAAACCTGGAAATCTGGATAGTACCTGGTGTGTAATAATCACAGACGATGAGGAAATGTGAGGTTTCATTTCCCCATCAAAAACTGGCAGACTCTCCTTGCTTAGAGGGGTGAGGGAGATGGTTGAAGAAATGCTAGGTGAGTGAGCACAAATTTTCACCTTTTCATGGAGCTGATAGCATGCATTCACTTATGCATCTTTCTTTCCTTGCCCTCAGGCTACTGTAAGTCTCTGTATTTTGACTTATCTTCTCATTTTTCTGTTTTCTGAATCTTAATTTTGTTTAACTTTCCATGTAATGGAAATTTATATGTAATTTATAGCTGCTGGTGGCTGTAATGTGTGTTTTACCTAATTGGTAGGCAGGCCCTAAACCAAAAGTCTGGGTAATTTCTTCTGTGATCACCTGAATTTCTTCTATGACCAGCTGCTTTAGTCACAGTTGTAAAACAGAGATAAAACTGAGTAGCTCAAAGTGCCAGAAGTGACTCAGTTGCCTGACTGGTTTAGGTAATATGTGTGTGTGTGTAAGATAAACAGAAACATACAGCCCATGTAGCTTTTTTACTGTAGCTTTATGGCAGTCTCTTTAATTGCCCTGTGCCATTAACAAATAATGCTCTTCATGAACGACTATTACATGCATTTTTTTTTAGTATTTTTTTGTAGTAAAAGGGCTGTAATTTATTGACTAATGGCATTATGGGACAATGTCTTAGAGTGTAGAGAAATGTAGGTGCAAAAGGAAGAAGGTGGACTGAGTGAAATCCTCTCAATAGGAAGTTTACTGATGAAAACCAAAAAATGTCTGTTTTGAATAGAGAATCGCTGCAAAACTTACATTGTTTGTAAGTAATTTGCTGTGGTGCATTTTTTACTTGGTTCTTCGTTATCCTGCTTGTGCAAGGTATGTTATGTGTTTTATCTGACTATAAAGAATTCAGTTTTCAGATGAATTGAATTTGATATTAAACAAAGCTAATGTTTTAGTGGTACCAGAAGTGATTTTCTTATTTCGGATGTTTTGCAAGAGATGTTTCACAATATGAGAAATTGCTTTACAAATGTGCGGTAATATTGATTTTTATATAGAGGGTACTCAGAAGCTGTGAATGCAGGTTCAGCGGTTCAGCTGACCCTTGTTCAGCAGGCAGGATGAGAAAATACTGGTATGTTTTATTTGGTTTGCATAATGCTTGCTTTCAGCTTTGGAGGGAAATGCGATGTGGAGGTGCTGGCTCTGCCTGGGCTCCACAGGGAGCAGTGTGTGAGATTGCTTTTGGTGGAGCTTTGGTGGTTCTGTCTATTTCAGCTGCCCCAGCAGTGCTAGGAAATGGCTCACCTGGAGCGCTGTTTAACAACAGGAGCTGTTTCTTGTGGCTCCCTGCATATTTGCATGTGATCTTACACTACCTGTTTATAGACAGTATCAATATTCTGCTAGTTACACTCTTAATCTTATTGCTGCCAGTCAGAGGTCTTTCCTTACAGTTAAACAGCCTCCAAATCATTAGTTCCTTCTGGCAGTATATCAGATTGCTCCAAGCTTCTTGAGACATGGAAGTGGAAAAGCTGAAGTTCCAGTTGCCTTATCCCTGTCTCCAACATCAGGTTTCCCTAATTTCAGGTTCAGCTGTTAATATTTTGGCATTGATGACTGCACCTGTGAGTGATTGCTATTTCAGGCTGAATAGTATTTGAAGGTAATTTGATGCAGGGAGTTCCAGCACTGGTGCAAAGAACATAATGTTGAAAATTAGCTGTTTGAGCTCATTCCCGTTTTTGTTATTAACCTTTTATTGTGAGTTTTGAAACCATTTGAGGTGAGGTTCCCAAAATAGTGCAATCTTTAGTGGAAACGTTTACTTTTGATTAGATGTTGTAGTATTGATTATAGAAGTCTGACAGGGGAAGCGCTAGAGAATATGCCAGCTTCAAGTTCCTGTCTGTGTGAGTAGCTCTGCAAATATAATCCCTGGGGCATCCCTGCTTCAGTGACACCACAGAACCTGTCTGTCCTCAGTGTCAGTGAAATTGGCTTTTTCACGAGAGGGCGAGCAACAGCATGAAAAGGAAAACTCAAGGGGCTGCATTTGCCAGCAGCTGCTGCTGGAAGCTCTGCATGGGAAGTAAGTATGTTCCTCTTTCTTGGAGAGATTCTTGCCTGGCTGCCAGTGATAATTCCCCTCTCCTGTCCCTCCCTTCAAAGCAAACAAGGAAGCTCCCAGTGTTGGTGGTGGTTGGAGTTCAGGCTGTTTACCTGTGCTCCACCCAGGTGCTGTAGCTGCTGGTCCAGCCTCTTTGTGGGCTGACTGAAGTGACTGCAGAAAGCAGCAGGTCAGTTTAATTAAGATGAAAAACAAAACATGCATTTTTTGCATGGATAAAAAAGGATTGGTTGTTTTTTGCATGTATGTATAGTTTCTTTTAATGACTCCTAGTCTGTCTCTGAGCTGGAAGCTGGCTTTCAGTAGATGTGAAATTTTATGGACTCATTTTGCCCCCTTCCATTGTCTATAAAGTACACAAATGTTAGGGTGGGGAAGATTTAAAATACAGGAAGCTTGCTAAGTGTAATTTAAATAAAAAAGAAAAAGTTGCTGGTTGTTTTTTCTATGAAGTTTGCTCCTTTCCTGCCCCATAAATTCTACTACAACAGTATAAAAAGCGAAAGTTCACCTGTTTTTGTAAGAGGAAAAAATAGTGGGCTGAGCATGGAGCCTGTTGAAGAATTTTTGACGAATTAGGCAGCATTTATCAGTCCCCCTGGTGTTTCCCTAGAACATCCTCAGGGCACTTGGATTCTAATCTCCTGCATCATCTTCATTGTATGTTTTACAGATGGGGTTTAAAACCGCCCACATGTTTCTCTACTAATTCAGGCTCTGCTTTGTTGTTATTTTTGTCTACATTTTCTCCTTGATAAATTTTAAATATTTATTTCGGTTTTGATTCAGGATCTGGAAAAGCTCTTCAGTCACTGCTAATCAGGGTGAAAACTCTTAGAACCTTGTGGCTCTTGAGGCGCTTTATGCTTTTTATATACTTATATCGGGAGCTGAGCATTGCAAGGAAGCTCCCTCTATGTAAGTTAGTAGGATTACTTGTCTGTTCCAAACAGAACTGGTATCTGGGGAAAGACATCAGTTGTGAAGATTAATATCAGATTGTCAGACACTGAATATGTGCTGTTTAAGTGGTAGGCACCTCCTTGTTATAAAAGAGCCTCCAGGTGACTTTTGGAATGTATAATTAAGTTCAGTCCGTTGCAATTACCTTCAAACAGATGATCATCTATTTTATGGAAACTGTAATAAGGTGACTATTGGCCAAGAAAAGACTGCTGGAGTGGAGAAGGGGGTGGTTTATTTCCTTGTATGTCCTCCCCTTCCAGTAGACTCCTCGAATTACAGTAACTATCTTACTAAGGTGAGATGGCAGATACATATGAAGAAAACTATATCTAGTTTCCTAGATGACTAGAAGAATTCATCATGTGATCATCAGCTGGAGCATGCTGTTAGTCACTGTATGAACCTGTAGACTGCACCATTAAATTATGCCAAAGGTTGTATTCGTATTAATCGATTTTATTAATTCTTTATTAATTCAGGACTCTACATAGTTGTTCCCTGTTAAATTGTACAGAGGACAGCGTTAGACTAACACAGAGGGCTCTAAATCTTTGCAAGAGGTTGATAAATCTGGCAACAATGTTTGCCAAACCAGTGAAGTAATTCCTTGATTTAAACAGCCCATATTACATTTTATTAAGTTTAATTTGCTACTGTGTACTCAGGAATATTTTGCTTTATAGCCAAATTTATTTTTCTCTACCAAACCTGTCATCTTTTCTGAAATTGCTGTCTTTAGTGGAGAAAGCCATCTGTTTATTGTTAAATGCTCAACAGGTTCTGGGAAATCAAGTAATTGGCTTTGACTCTTCCATATAAAAATGGCTATAAAAACTGTAACACTCCTAAAGCTTAAAAAAGTTAAATGTGCCTTAAATTTCTTGTCTTTGAGCAAACTGGAGTGACACTACCCTTTTCTCTTTGAACTTGAAAGCAGTAGGCAAGTCATAACACGGAAATCTAAATGTGCCCTTGTTGTGTTTATGCAGGTTTCCCTAGCCTCAGTACTTCTTTTCTTGGTGAACACTGAGGTCTAGTGTTCACCTTTTCTTTGCTGAATCTGTAACTAGTGAAGTTTGACTTCTTGGTGGACAAAACATACGCTAAAATGTAGTTATTTTAAGAAATGTACCTGTGCTGTGCTTCAGACTTGAGCTATACAAGAATCACTCCAGTATATTTGTGGTTTTGTTCAATAGTTGGAAGCAGAAAATAGCTCCTGAGATTGGAGCTGTATACTTTCAATTTGTGCTGTGCCACTTGAGCTTTGAGCGGTGTGAGCAGGGCAGAGCTCTGTGTGATGCAGGTGTGCAGTAGCTGAGGGGAGAGGTGCTGCCATGGCCAGTGCACAGCAGCTGGAGGCCTCCTCAAACACACCTCAGCACTGGGAGTAGTTCAGGCAACCGTGTGCAGGTTGTTCAGCTTAAACCATCTCATCTGGGAAAGCACCCTTTGAAAGCCATGCAAATCCTGGAGTCATCAGTGAGAATATTCCATTTTAGAATAAGCTTCAGGTTTTTAGAGATCTTTAGCTTTTGTAACGGTTTAGTAATATCTTGCTGCAGTTTTCACCCAGCTAATGTTAACTCCTTTTTCCAACTGCTGTATCTGCATTAATATTTAACAGAGCTGGAAGTATTGCAAAATACAACATTCAGTTTTGAGGGCAGCATGGACAAACAAAACATTAAAGCCATCATTACTTCTGAGACTAGCTGAATGAGCTATGAAGTTACCTTTGGAAACAATTTTGTTTTCTAAATTTGAGCCTTTGAAACAAGCATATGTGAAAACTAGGCTGTGTTTGCACTATCCATTTAGCCAGGTGTCCAGAAACCTATAAACATGACAGCTGAAAATTAGACAAGCATTCAAAAACACATGATGCATACAAATCAGCTATGTGTGAACTGTATTTTCACAAAGAAATTAAATAAAATTCATTAATGCAAGAGCTTTATATGCACTGTCCATTTGTTTTGCATTCAGTAGCAAACTAGCATATACTTGAAGAACTGTTGGATTTTTCTAGGTCAGCCACAGATTCCTATAGAATGTTCATTTTCATAGTGTTAGATGCCTTCTAAATGAAGTTATTGAATCATCATTGATAGGTAGCTTATGTTATATTAAATCAAATATATTACAATTTAATGTGTTTTTGTAATTGTAATACAAATACAAAATAAAACAATATGTAATTGTTTTATTTTAAAATTGCCTTCTTCCATTTCTGCATCTCTGTGACTGTCATGGTCTTCATTTTTTGTCAGTCCTACTTCTGAGCAGCTCCTGTAGTAATCTTTCGATGTAGAACAGTTTTTGCCAGCACATATGGGCAGTTTGCTGTTAGTTGGTGTTTGTGTTGTACCTCAGACATGTCTTGCCCCAAAGACTGCTGGCTTAGCATCCAAAGTTTCTTCCAAGACAGCCCACTTGATGCTTGCCTGTTTAGGAGAGGATTGCTTTAGAAGTCACGATCATGAAAACCAACTCTGATTTAATGCAAAACTTGTAGTTAAAGATGATTGTTCTCATCTCTGTTTTTTCTCAATTCTTATGTTTTATTGTATTTCACAGTATTGGGGTATGAAAATATCTTCTCAGCTGTGCTTCTTCACTGCAGTAGAAATAAGCTGAGTATGTATAATTTCTTACATAAAAGGATACTCCTAGAGTGAGGGATTCTGCATTATAGCATAGGATGAATCCAGGATTTTCATGTTGTATTGTCTAATGAAGGTATAAACCAGCACTTAAGAGCAGTCTTAGAGACTGAGCTGTACAGGGTAAATGTTTCTCCGCCCTTTTAGATGGCAGTATTCTGGCCTATTCTCTTTCCATGTCCCTAGTGGGAAAATTATCACTGGGGTTCCATTTCTTTGTGTGAACAGAAGAGACGCCTCTCAAATGTATGGGTTTTGTCAGTTTTTAATGCAACTTTTGAAGCGTTCCTGTTCATTGTCAGTATCTCTAGTGATACTAGAGAAAAGTGCAGAAGAGGTTGTAAAATATTTTGTGCTCTTATTTAAAGTGAAAGAGGCTTTCTTTCACAAGACCTGTTCCATTTCTGTTCCTCTGTGTTCCTGGAATGCCTGCTTTCAGGTCACTGCCTAGGCAAAGTAACCTCGCGCATAATTACGCGTTGTTTTCAAAGTGATCTCTGATTTCAGCAGCACTGTCTTGGTCTGTATTTGATGTGAAGGCTAGGAGGTGTCATAGCCAAGAAAACACTCTTTCATGGTGATGCTGTGCAGAAGGTAAATACTCAGATGTCTTGGGGAAAGCACGTAGTTTTCCAATTAATTTCTAGCTGTGGATACATAAACTTGCAGTGCTTAATCAGGGGCCCATGAGCTGAGCAAGTTTTTAATTACCTGCTGTTTCAGCTAAACTTCTTGGAGTCCTAGTGTAGATGAGCCTGGACTGATTTTTAAAAGTAAAATTTGAGATTGCCCAAATGCAGCCAGAATGACAGGCGTGGTAACCGTCTGTCCCACCAGCTCTGCACAGCTGTGAACCTCAATGGAGCCACGCTGGTGCCAGCTGTGGTCCAAACATGTCATGTTCATTGCACTTCAGAGCGTACTCTTCAGAGTTAAAGCTTTCTGACTCTGGAGGCCCCTTTAGAGCACTGACCAGTGGTATCATATGTGTAAAAAGCATTAAATGAAACAGGGTCTGGAATGAGTATCAAGCCATCTCTCTCTACCTTCTAAAGAAAACAATTTATACGCTCCGCAAAGACAAGTTTGCCAAATATATTTCTGTTTATATAATTTTCCACTGCAAGTTTTTGTGGTTTTTGGGTTGTTTTTTTTTGTTTTGTTTTGTTGTTGTTTTTTTTTAAATCGGGCCATTTCTAAGGTTTTTAATGCACCTTCAGTAGGGCTTTTAAATTGAAAGCTATATGAGCAAAGAATTAGCTCCTCCCTCTCCCATGGTGTCTTTCTATCCCAAACCCATCTGTTTCTCCAATATATTTAGGACGTACTGGAAAAACATTTTAACATAATACTGTCCATACATTGTCCTGTATCTTGATTAATAAATTGAATGTTTTCTGTATTAGGGATAAAATTTAGTGTTGAAATACAGCATTATGCTGTCTTCCAGGTATCTTGAAGTCAGCAAATTTATGAAGAACAGTCTTGTTGAGACATGCTAAAGGTACATGCCTTTCTTTAAGCGGTAGCAGATGGCAAATGTGTGCATATTTGGGTATGAACAATGCTATACATGGTTTCTTTACTGTTTTAAATAAGCTTGTTTTAAAGTTGGACGAAGACTTTCGGTCAAACTTCATTCTTAGTATTATTCACTTGTGGAGGAGGAGGTGTCAGTGAAACAATTTATAAATGTCCATACTTTTTAAGGTTAGCCATGATACTTTCATAGATAAATGCTACTTGCATTTTCATGGAACTATATGTTCAATGCATCCATGTTTGTTTTTACAACTGTATCAAGCTGTGCAGAACTGAGGAGTGGAAGTTGTTGACTGCCTAAAGTCTCCTGAAGAACTGTTGAACTGTAGTTGCTGTTAGTGAATTCAGAGTAAAACTTACACCCAGCCTTGCAGATCCCCTGGGGGATTTGACTCTGGATATAGTGTTAACTTTCAATTCCTACATTTTTCTTGTGCTTCCTTGGATAAATAGTACTTAGGGCAATATGAAGAAGTAGTAACCATAGAGGAATATCTTAGAATTCAGTTTTGAAATATCCTTATCTTGACTGACTGCGGGCTGCCAGTAAACGGTTGCCACGTAGTGTAATTTGCTTAGGAACAGTATTTTCAAGGAAAAGCATGATGGTTGATGTGTGAGAGGAAATTGAAGTTTTCTGTGGGATTCTTTCCAGGCTGAGAGTTGCCAGCATTCTAGCAAGTTGATAGTTAATGGGACAAATGTATTATTAGTTTCCTTATTAATAATAGAAATCTGGAGTCTCCATCCTCCCTCTCTTTCCTTCTGTGCTTCTGCAAAATTGCTAGAAAATGGAACAAAGTGTCAAATTTCAGACAGGTGAATTTATCTGATATAGCTTAATCATGTTTTAATGAAGGACACGGCATGCATACGTTGTGTAAGAATCTTAAAAGCATGACAGTTTCTGAATTTAGACTTGCTTTAACTTAAAGATAGGATTTTTGGTGTTGAGAATCTTTGAAGCTAGGCTTCCTAAGATTAGTCACCAGTAAATTAACAGATTGGGAGAAAAAAGTATTTGGCCTTCTTCTGTGAGCTGTGTTCACAGAGCTGGGCAGGACCAGGTATTTGTGGGAATGCTTCCTTTGAGATGAAGAAAGGGGGATTACAGTGGGTTCTGAGCTGAGTGGAAGCAAAGCACTGGACTGAAGTAAGCTTGGTTATAAAATGAGAGGCTGACACTCTCCATGGTTGGTGGACAAACCTGTAGAAGTTACGAGACATTGAGGCAAGGGGTGCAGAGGAGATGGATGTCAGGGCTGGTTCTGTCTGAGGAAGCTGTAATTAATGGCCAGATGAAATGTCATAGGGTTGGAGGCAGGGATAAGGCATATGTAATTTCTCAGACTTTGCTGATCTGAGTGCATTACATCCAGGTGGCTTATTTACATCCCCACATTTGCATCTTATTGACACACTCACCACACAGAATGTGCAAGGAGAAATGGCTTTCCTGAGGATTGGCTCCATGTCTTCTGAAGCACTGAGTAAATCTGTTTTATGCTAGGAGAGCATGCATTTAAAATGAAGAGACAGACTGTACCTCTTGCTGTCTCAGTACAGACTGATAATTTTTGATGAACGCCATGTAGGGCTGCACAAAAAGGAACGATAACTTAACAGCAACTGGAGACACTCCTTCCTCACTTTGGGATACCTCTCCCTCCTTCCTCATATTATTAGTAAAAATAAACAATGAGTTATTTTATGTGCTGCTGTATACTAAAATACTGTTATGAATTATAAAATGGTTAGTAAATACAAGTTTCCTTGTACATATTGGCAAGCGTATTTTACTGTTCTGAATGTGTAGCAAATTACAAGGCTTCAAGGCAATGAAATTTGCTTGATTATAATACTATGTATGATATATATGTGAAATCTATTACTATAAAGGAATTATTTTCTCAGAGAACATTATCTCTCAAGGTCCTTTTTTAAACTCTACTTGCTTTGTTTCACTCTCTGATTCTATGAAGTTTGCCAAAATGAAAGAAAATGCAGTTAAACAGTTGGCTTTGGCTATTCAAAATACTGACTTTTAATGGAATGGTGTCAACATTCAACTGTAAACCTTGGAAGGAGGGGAGCAGTCCTTCCTGCATTTGTTTCTGGAGAAGTACCCAAAGTGAAGTATTAAGCTTTCATTATCTTGATGCTGATATCAAAGAACAGAGATCTGTCTACTAAACTGTTCCAGCTAATCCTGCAGTATTCAATGTCACTAGATCTTAACACAGTTTTAGTGGATAAACTCAAGGTACTGGGCTTTTTCTCAGCTGACGATGAACAAATGTAAGATTACATGAATCAGTGTCTTTGTTCTTTGTTTTCTGATTTTCAAAAATGTGTTTGGCTGATTTCATACTGTCCACAACAAATTTTCTCTTTTGTAATTCACAGGGGGTTTTATCATTATATGTTGTTGGGCATTTTTATTCCAAAACTCTGTGCAAGTGCATCTGTGAACAGAGTGTTGAGGAGGTGGCAGAATCCAGACTTAGTGGTAAGATGGATAGGGAAGAAAGACCTGGGGTTGGTGTCATGTATTGCAGTAAAATTAGGCTTTTGGTCTTCCTCCAGTAAGCTGACCTGTACCCTACCAGTATGGTCTGGACACAGATTTTTTTCTTGTGTTAAGGAACAGTTACCATTGCCCAATTATGCCTCCCATGTCAACTAGGGAAGGAAGCCTTTAACGAAACTGCCAAAACACTGAGACAAGCTGCTTTGGTACTTAGTTAACTCTTTATAACAGAGATTTGGTTTTTTGACAGCATTTTGGAAAATGGGTCTTTAAATTTCTTTTGAGATAAATGCCAATTAAGGTAGTGCATTTTTAATTAGTAATATATCAAATAGTTAAAAATGTCTCCTTTAAAGAATGTCAGTGTTTTGATGGTACCTCTAGCTGTGAAATGAATGCAGGTTAGCTAGTTAAAAGTGGAATACATAGATTCTCAAAAGAATACTACTTTGCTCTGTCTATGTTCTCAAAGCTTGCTTAAAATTTAAGAAATGTTTAGTGTTGTGGCATATGGAAGGCAAGAATCTCTTTGGGACTGTTGAATAATATGGGAAAATGTTCCTTAAGTTAATAGCAATGGAAGACAGCATGCTGTCACTCTTGAAGAAACAAAGACAATTCTTCTAGTCAAATACTTGCACTATTAGGCATCTCTTATAGCTACACTCAAAACCTGTGTAAAGACAAAGTTAAAAGTGCACAGTTAGCATCAAAGAAATAAGAAATATTACTGTAAAACCCAGGATGCAGTTTTATTTTTTCTTCTATGGACATCTGCATTGAGGTGTTGCATTTCTTTTTTTAATACGAGAGGATGTTGGTGGAATATGCATCCTTTTTTTTTACTTTTGTTTTCTCTGTGATTATTACTTTTCCTCATGAAAGATGCCTGACAAGGCCAGTTCTCCTTTTCTGGCTTCAGTTGACAGTATGTGTTTCCGTATCAGTGTCAGGTATTCCTGGTGGTTGTGACCAAGAGTATTTTAATGATTGCAATATCTGGGAGACTTACTCGTGTTCTGTCGCTCTTTTATTTGTGGATTTATGCAATAATTCAGGTTGAATGGGGCCTCTGGAGAGTGTCTGGCCCAAGCCCTGCTCCCTTGCTGCACATGTGTGTATGAAGGGATGGTAGGACTCTTGGAGCTCTCTGGATGATGTGGAGCTTCCTGCCTTTTGATCTTCTATCATTTCCATCTAAGATTTTTGCTACCATCCATTAACTTTCAGTTTTCTATTATTTTTTACCTTCTAGAATCTTACCTTAGGAACACTCCTAAAAATACAGCATTTCAAACACCTGCCATCTTACTCCTGCAGTCATTAAAAATAACTTGCATGTGCACTTGGGACTTACTTGGACACTTGTCTGGTGTGTCTTTAAAGGGAATTTTGCCTTGTGTCAGCTTACATATAGTTGTAAAATCTCAGTTTTTCAAATGTTATATCTTCATAGGCCAGAAGCAAAATTTGGATGAAGTGAACTAACCAAGTTGCCGTCATGAGCAGGAGCAAGCGTGACAACAATTTCTACAGCGTTGAAATTGGAGACTCAACTTTCACCGTATTGAAACGGTATCAGAATTTGAAGCCAATAGGATCAGGAGCACAAGGGATAGTATGGTAAGATTTCTTTAAAATTTAAATGTACTTTTAGGTTTCCTTAACACAGTTTTTTGAGGTGTTGTATGTTACAAAGTAGGAGTGTGGAGAATTACCTTTTACAGGCAAAACAGCAGTGGTAACTGGTGGCCATTTTTTCTCAGCAAGGGCTTGCTGTTACTTTTTGACCTGTTCAGCTTCAGAACTGTGCAAATTCAGCCAGTTGTGCTGAGTACTGTAAATTAATGAGAGAAAAGAAACTGGATAAAGAAACTAATCCTAATCCTAAACCACACTGCTTGCAGTGAAACAAAAGCCAGAAATACTCTATATAGTATTTCCTGCTTGTAAGTGTTTGCACTTCTTGAAATGGTTTGTCAGGAGTCCGTTTCACTTAGTTTCATAATTTGAGTAGTCCTTGATACCAGTGAGTAAGCATCATATGTAAGTGCCTGATGCAGTTTGGGAAAGTATGACTTGACAGTGTCATTCTTTGAATGAGAGCTCTGCTGTGTGGAGTGAAAAGTGTCCAGTTGATTTAAGTTGTTGACAGCTAGGTGCTTGTCAGCACTGTTTCCTGGGCAGTGGCATTGCCTCAAAGAGAAATGTTGGTTTAACCTTCTTGGAAGCTTTTTTGAAGGTTGAGAAGGATGTAAATATCACAGGACCTTGCTGTTTTTTCAGTTTATTGTAACTCTTAAGATGTTAGCCAGGTACATAAAAATACAAAAATATCAAGGAAGAGAAAGTTAGAGGAAAGCATAATCTCAATTCTGCCACCTCTTTACTATCTTGATCTTGTCTTGATCAGTGTAAAGAGACTATGTGGTATATGTGGGTTTTCAGTCCATGTTTGTGTTTTAGCAGCATTAATAAAACAGTGTAATAAGTGCAACTGGAAATTTGAAGAAAGAACTCTGAGTTGTTTTTGAAATGGTAGCTTCTGGTATTAACTAGCAGCAACAAAATAACTGATCTGAATTTTGTTTGTATGTGTGTTAGTGTACTGACAATGTAGACAGTTGCTTGGCTAGTTTGTTTAGTTCCTACAGAAATGCCAGTAAAAGCTTTAGATGTTATTACTGTCCTTCTGATGGTCAGTCATATGTTAACTACTGCCTGTTTTCCAAATCTGTTGCCCTTCCTAGAGTGGAGATCCCAAAACTGACCGTGTAATTACTCTAGGGCCATTCTGTAATTGCTGCTAGTGGTGTAATTGAAGCCTTTTTAGTTAAATTGCAGCTGACCCTGATCAGGACTATGGTTAAATCTTGCCCATGTATCTCCATACAGTGCAGTTCTTTGGATTGGAGTTTTTGTTGTCAGTGGTGATGATTTGTATTCGTTTCTTTTTTGTTGTTGTTGTAACTGATCCATCTTGATTTGGAGGAATGTTAAGTAGATGGCCTGATACTGAAGCAGGCTCTAGGCTGCTATTATGTACAGGGAATGCAGAAGTTTAGATACTAGAACAGGAGTCCCATGTTGGCAGCCTTTCCTAAAATAATCCTTATCTTTGGGTGGGGGAATTCCAGATACAGTGGAAAATGTACATCAAAGAAAGTTACCAGTACATGTTGTTCCCATTTTTTTTCTTCAGTAGTGTCTAGAGGTTGTATTGATGATAAATTACAAATCATTCAAGCCTACATACTACATAGACCATCCACTTCTTAAAGTAGTGAGTTGGATTTAATAGGTGCTGCTGTTTACTGACAGATATTCTTTATTAAATTGGAGTACCATTCTTGAGAAGAGACAAGAAAATAATATTTTCCCTACCGAGACTTTTTTAGTAACTGATAGATATTTCCTGAGTCTGCATGGCAGTCAGCTGTTGTATTAGCTCTTACAGGAAAAACAAGCCATGCCTTCCTGTCCTGGAAATGTAATGTGTAAGGGAGCTGTCTCCAGTAAGTCTTCATCAGTTAAACAGCCTCTGTCACTGAATCGTTTGACAATGTTGGCATTAGTCCGCAAACAAAATGTTATTTTTTTTCACCAAGTTAAAGCCAGTGACATGTAGAGGTTAAAGCTTTCTTAACATTTTTTTTTTCTTCACTTTGATGCTGTCATTGTCATCAGGATATTAAGCAAGTACATAATTGAAAGCATGGGACCTTTATATAACCTACTTTTCCTGCCTTCTCCCTTTTAGTGTGAAGATTTTATGAAAAATTGATGTGCTTTTTATATTTAAAGTGTTTTGCATCTTTTCTAGATGGTCTATTCTTGAGTGTCAGTGAGTGGCAAGAACACAGAATCTTTGGAAGCAGAAATGCTGCGTTATATTGTAGAGATTGTCATGTGTTAATGCTCTGAAGCTGGAAAATATTTTTAAATTTTGAATCACTCAGCATACAAGAGCACTTTGCTATATCATATTCCTAAAACTGGATAACACTGGAAATTTGAGTTTTCTGCAGACATGATAGAAATTAGCTGAAAATGTTTGCAACTGCCACACTTTAAAGGACCTCGACACTAGAGATGTAATCGTGTTATTTTTAATTACAGTGCAGCTTATGATGCCATCCTTGAGCGGAATGTTGCAATCAAGAAGTTAAGCCGACCATTTCAGAACCAAACCCACGCGAAAAGAGCCTACAGAGAGCTTGTTCTTATGAAGTGCGTTAATCACAAAAATGTGAGTGCAGTCTTCTGCTTCAGATGTTGAGGAATTAACTGGAAGATTATCCTTTGTAAAGGTCTGGAAAGTGACTTCAGAGATTTCCATTGCGTGGTTGTATCTCCATGATAGGTACAGAAGGTCTTGCAGAAGAGCTGTTACTGACTAGTTTTAATACCTGCCCAATCTTTAAATACCCCTTCAAACTCAGCAAGGGAATCAATGTTATATTGCTAAAATTTACAAGCAGCTGTCAATTAAGAGTACCATGGCTGGTAAGTGCATCCTGCTACTAGACACATAGGAGAAAAAAGAAATAGGCTGTAATACCTTTTTTCCCTTGGTGGATGACTAAGTTTAGAATCTTGTGTTGTGATAGCAGTAGCTGTCCAGTATTTATGAAGCTGTGCAGTAGACAAGATCACAGAAATGGGAAGCAAATAGGTGATAAATTTATTGGAGTTGAACTAGAGAAGGCTGATGTTGGCCGTTTTCTTCCTTCAGAGTCAGATGTGTGCAGTCTTCTTTACCTTCTCTTTTAATCTCTCATCAGGAAGATAAAATTTCTCCTGGCTGTTAGGGAGGGAGAGTGTCATAGGAAACTTACTCTGTCTTCTAGCTTTTTGGGAAAATTCTGTAATTTTTCTCAGATGGGGTAGTTTATATGTGGATTCTCTGAAGGATGTTCCACCTAATAGCATCATTTATATGATGATAAACTGTTGCAAGCCTGCCTGATTCTTGATGGAGTAGTTGCTTGGCCTCTTTCTGTACAGCCCATCCATTCCTAGTTCAAAATGTCCTAAAGCATGTGTAAGAGCCTGTTTTTCTGTTTGGATGAAGTTGTTTCTTCAGCTCTGTTAGTGGCAAAGTGTTATCTTTTAGGGAGTCAGGTGTTAATTTTATTATTCCTCATGTACAAAAAAATCTTACCAGATCTTCAAACTGAAAGTAGGAGTAAGGGGAAGAGTGATTAAGCTCCTTAGGTTTTAAGATTTGAGTATCATCTTGTTAACACACAGAGTGTCTTTAGATTATGTGATTTGTAGAGGAAAAATACCCCTTCCAAAATCATTTGTATCTGTTTTCATCATGTTAGGCCTGGTTGAGCTACTGAGCATCTTGAGCTTCACTCTATACCAGGAGGTTCATATCATAATAATAGTTACCAGTTTTGAAATGTTGACTCTGCAACTTTGTTATTGCTGTGGTGCAGTTACCCTTCCTCTCCCCCTCCCTGCAGATAATCGGCCTACTGAATGTGTTCACACCACAAAAATCCCTGGAAGAATTTCAAGATGTGTAAGTCAGATTTGAGCTAAATCCGAGAATTTATTTTTAAAGTATTCATATTAAAAGATTAGCAAGAGGAAGAATACAGAAAAATGGCAATATTATCTGATTATTCTTTTTTTTTTTCCTTCGTAAGCTACATAGTGATGGAGCTCATGGATGCAAATCTCTGCCAAGTGATTCAGATGGAGCTAGACCATGAACGAATGTCCTATCTTCTTTATCAAATGCTGTGTGGTATCAAACATCTTCATTCAGCTGGGATTATTCATAGGGTAAGTGAACTAAACTGTGTAATTTGCATTGCATCTGGTTTTATCTTGAGTATTTAACAGATAAAAGAAGTTAGGAATAGGAGCATGAAGGGCGTTTCATAGTCTGTCTCATAGGCAGGAGAGAAAACTGAAAGTATATATTCACACCTTTTTCCAGGGTAATTCTGGAATGAGCCTTTTGAATGTTTAAATGATTTGATAACGATCTGCACAGAGTAAACTGAAGATTTTTGCAGTGAGTTGCATTACCTCCTCGAATCCTATATAATGTTCTACGTCAGTAGTCATGGCAGGAAGGGATATCTGGAAGCATCTCTGCCTTTATTGTTTTGGAAACCAAACCTGAAATCCCATCTTTTGAAAGAACTGCCCGTTTTATTTCTGCTCCTTTACTAGCAGAGTAATGAATAACTATCTGAAATCTCCAGATAAGATGATGGTAAAGACTTGTAACTGAAACTTGAATAACACCTGTATGTCACAAATAATTCACTCAGATGGTTAACAGGCAAAACTGACTACAGCTTTTTAAATGGCATGTGTGTGTTGCAATCTAGTCAAGAAGTTTTGAATTTGAGGTTGCCTGTTAGAGTGAAAATCTCATATGTAATGGTATATAGATTAAAAATAGCTTGAGATTGTCTGGTTATAACTTTTCAAATATAATTTTATCAGTTTGGGAAATGATAAGCTTGTATTTTTATGTTACTACATTTTTCATTGTGACTTTTTTAAAGAGTTTGAGAAGTTTTCATTTCCGAAGCAATAGAAAAGATTTAATTAACCTTAGTGATATGGGATGGTTTCAGTCCTTACTACACAGTCTTCCTCATGATGTCCACAGGAAAGCTTATCACAAATGGCAATCCTGTGCACTACCACAGGAATTGCTGTGTTAGGATGCTTGTCCAGGTCAGTGGTCCACCACGTTATGACTGGAGTGTTGAACGGTCTGCAAGCTGGATCTGCAGTCTGACACTCCTGTTCAGTGTGCCATCTTTTCCCCAGGGAAACAGGGACAATTACTTGAATAGAAAATGCAGCTTGACTGGGCAAATATCGCTTTTGCTCAGCTGGATGCAGTACTCATCAGCTGCTTCGTTCCAGTGAGGAGCTCAGGGAGTGAAGGTGAAACCTTCCTTCTTGCATGCAATTTCACTGAACTGCTGTGTTGGAAGAGATGGGCAGAGGAGGAAGAAGCATTACTTGCAGCCGGGCATTGCACCTCATGCTCCTTGGTTTGCTTGTGGGCATTTGAGGTAGGTCACTTGGGCTTTTCGCATTATTCTGGGAATGCTCAGCAAAAGTAAGTTGTTTCACTTACTGTCATGGTATATTGCCTGTGACTGAAAATATGCAGCCCATGGTGTTCTAATGTATGTGCCTGTGGGTCTGAAATAATGGTTTGTGTGTAGTTTTACATTTCCTCTTCAATACTCTAGGTATGCAAGTTTGATGCTGTGGATTTTCCTAGGTCTTTTTTAGTTTTGGAAAACAGTATATTTTCTGGACATGCTAGAGTAGGTAAAGTAAGAATGTCTCTCTGTGGATCTTAGCACAAGCTTAAAGGAGCTTCTAAAACCACTGCCTCAGGGTGGTTTGTGCTCCTCTTAAGTGGGCATTGATCTATAGAAGTTGTGGATAAATTTAAACATTTTTACATTTACAGAAAGGAAGTCAGTACTTGGGTAGTTGGGCAAGAGTAAAGACAGCTTTGAGGATAGAATTCCTGCCTCTGTAAATATGGGTTAAGTCTTTAAAAGGCTTCCTATCATACAGGGATAAACTGTTCTAAAGAAAATAAATACAATTGCTATGTAAATAGCACCATATGTATGCATGAGTGGTTTTAAAGGACATGTGCAGATGCTTTTGAAGGACATTTCACTTGCATGTTTTCCTGGTAGATTTTCAGCTGACAGCTTCTTCTTAGAATTTGTTAGAGGATTGAGTATATTCAGGAGCAGCATTTTTTGCTGTGTGCATTATGCCTTTTTACTTCAAGGTGCAAAGTATCAAAGTTTTGTTTCTCTGTGGAGGAACGTGAAGAAAACCTTGGAGTGCAAGGAAGATATCCTGTAAAGGGGCATGTGTCACACAGACCCTGGGGCTACAGTGGTAACTGTACCACTCTTCTGGGCTCTCAGCACCAGTCTAAATGTCCAAAGCTAATTACTTTATTGAAAGTTCTTAAACATAGATTGCACTACTGTGGCTGCCCAAGGAGTGTTCTGGATATGAATCTAATATTCCACTTTAGTGATCTCTTCAAGCTTTTTTTGGTGTTGGTAGTTTAACATTTGGTGTTGGTAGTTTAACGTATTTTTAACTGTGTTCTTCAGCTTCTAACATAGCTGTGCTAATCTCAGCATCTCAGTAACTTTTTCAAAGCTTGTTGAATGACTGAAATCACAGAAATCTGTAATTGTGCCTGATAGCACTGGGTACTACTTGCCACAGAAATAAGTGGGGATTTTTTATAGAAAGCTAGAGGCATGGAACAAAGCAAAAATCAAACACGAAGAGTTTCAGTCAACTTGATCTTGAAGTTGTAGGGGCAAACTTAGTTGCCATATCAGTGGGTAAAGATTTGACCATAACTTCGCACTGACTTTAACAGATGTTGGCCAATCAACATTACTGTGCTCCAAACATTTTGCAGAGAAGCAATTTCCAGCCAGTATAGAAGTACGTGTTCATTTACATTTCATAGTCTGAGGATGAACTATCAGCATTGCAGAGTTGTGCCTCACTGACTTTCTGAGGGACACAGAGTGTCTCATTAGTCTCGCATGGAGGCTCTGAAACATTGAATTCTGCCTGATTTTGAGTACTTAACAAAGGGGCCTAATTACAGAAGCCCTTCACAAATTTTCTGTTAGAAAGAGAAAAGCCTCTAAGAAGCCATGAATTACCCTCCAGAGATGTCCGTCTCCTTGTTTGGCTAATGGGGAGATGGCCATGCAAGAATCTGTTTCTTAAGCACTGACATTGTACATTTGCAAGCTTCAGTGAGAGATTTTCTGCTATACGTTCTGGTTATATTTATCCATCCTAATTAATTTGATCACTCCCAAAGGAGCTTTTGGGTTTCTGTTTATTTAAAAGAAGATTTATATAAGAGATGCAGGTTTTGCATCTCTGCATGAATTTGAATGTAGTGTAAGTCAATTCATCATTTTGATCCTAGGCTTCATGACAGCTACATGGTGTTCAGAAATAAGGATAGACAACATTTTGTAAACAAAGAGAAGATCTCTTAACATTTTGAGTGTTAATCCTGCAGCTTTGTGGAGGATGAGTGTAGTTAATACCACGACATTCTGCACTGAACATCCTGAAAATAATAGAAGTGTGCAGAAATAAAGCTGATAATATAAAAGACTGCAGCAGAATCTGAAACATGCATATTAAATGGCCAGAAGACCTTATAGAACTTAAACTAATTTGTGGTATTTGAGAATGTTTTAAGTGAAAGTTGTCTGCAGAGTCTTTGTGTGGAAATTACTTTAAACTAGTCATTAAAATTCTGTTGTTCTGGAACTCTTTTTGTTGTTTCCTCTCTATAATAAACACAGTTTTCTTAGCATTATGAGGAGATTACTGAAAGCTATCCAAGTACAAATGGAGCTACGTAAATCTTGCAGATACCCACCTTTAAGTCTTTAAGAAACAATGACAGGTAGGGCTACTTACTAAATGCTTACTGCTCAAGTGCTGGAGTCCTCTGTCACATTTCAGGTTTTTCTTTCATTAATCTCAGTAGAGTGTGAGCAGGAAGTATCTTAGTCTTATCTGTGTTGCCCCATGTGCTGTGAATGATTTTATGATTAAAAAGTTATTCTGAAGTTACTGTGTAACATTTACTCTGTGACATTCAGGTGTGTGTAAGATCCTGCTGAGATGATGACAGAGAGTGCCTGTGCAGTTTTTGTGTAAATAAGTGTTGCAAAGTCACTCCTGTCAATAGGGATCAAGAGAATGGTTACCATATTGCTAACTAAAATGATCTGAAGCTATGTCAGCATTTTCCACTCCAATTTAATGATTGTGTTAATTTTTGGCAGTTTTTCAATGGTGCCTTTTTGGGTTTGGTTGCCAAACTTAGTATAAAACCAAGTCATAAATTGGGAACTAAAACCATGTGGACATGGAGATTTCTGTTCAGAGAAATATATTGATTCAAAAGAGGTAATGTAACCTCAACTAGCAAATAAACCTTTTTGCATTCATTATAATTCTAATAATTCTTGTATCAAGATGATTATTGAATCAAGTGATTGTCATGTTACTTGTGTTCTAGATTGTAGTAATAATTATTGTTTCAGTGAGGAGTTTCTAGACCTTTCCTAAGAGCTAACACTTCTTACTAACCTCAATTTACTTCAGACATTGCTAACGTATCTTGTAATGCTGGTTGTATTTTCCTTCTTTATTGCTATATAAAGCTACAAGCATAGTAAAGGAATTAATTCTGTAATCTGCTGAATGCACATAAATTAAAGCAAGGGGGAAGAAGCTGCAGTTATAGCAATAACCTAGTTGTGTGCGTGGGATTTAATGTTAGCAATATTCTTTTTAAAATGTGAACCACAGGCTACTTTGTGCTTGTCTTAGCAGTCATATATGATGTTTCTTTTTAAAGGATTTAAAGCCCAGTAATATAGTAGTAAAGTCAGACTGCACTTTGAAGATTCTTGACTTTGGACTGGCCAGAACTGCAGGAACTAGTTTTATGATGACGCCTTATGTAGTGACTCGTTACTACAGAGCACCAGAGGTCATCCTAGGGATGGGATACAAAGAAAACGGTCAGCAAATATAGTCTTTCTTTGGCATAGCTTTATTATTTTTGTTTGGCACACCACATTTTACGTGTTAATGTTTTTTTCAAGCTGTAGAAATCTTATAAATTAGTCTTGTGACCAAAATACAGATTCTGGATACACCAATTTATTTATTCAACTCAACCCATTAGAAAATGTTTGCATTTAATAGGAGAAGAAATTGAGGGCCTTGTTTGTTTAAAAATTTAAATAACTTCCTTGTTAGATTACACGACATCCAGGAAGAACTGGAAATATATTCATCTGACTTTATTCTTGGTGAAGATGTAAATTGTAATTCAGCAATAGATATGTGTACTAAATTCGATGCTAAATAACTGTATTGGGTGTGGCCTTTCAGGAGGTAGGGAGCATGAAGTCTACTGAGGAGCAAACAAGATTACCTGCTGGGGCATTGCTTTTTATTAAAATCAGCCTCTTAAAAAGCCTTTTGCACTAAGTTCTCAATGTTGCTGAAGAAAAACCTCAATAACATACTTGGGACAAGCATACAGAGAGTATGTCATGATGACAGATCATAGATTCTTGAGGTCCGTGACAAATTCCAAGAGAATTTTACTTTGCATACACTTCCTCCTCACCATACTTGCTGTGTGACCAGTCTGCCTCTCAGTATCTTCTACAGGAAAATAAAAAAAAATCATTTGAGGGAAACACATCATCAAATACATTGCACCTTCAAGGAAACAGCTAGTGGTACCTGTCATTCCTGACACTCCATTGGAGTGGCCTGATTCTGCTGCCGTTTCACTGCTGTACTGTCCCCAGGGTCAGGAAGCTCCCTGCTTTCACTTGTCAACACCTCAGGCTGGTGGTGCCCACAGGTCACCGTGTATGTTTCAAACTCTGCTGGCCAGGCCTCCAGGGAGGCCCTGAGCTGTCTCCTGGGAATGTGAGATGTGACTTCACACCTCCTGACACAACTGGAGCTTGCTCTGCCTGTCAGCATTCCTAATAGAGTCTGCAAACTTGCCTGGCAACTGCATACCATTGCAGCAAGTGACTTCAGGCTGTATGTGAATGGTGCTAGCTATGAAAGAAGGCGGCTCAAAGGAATGAGAGTGGATCTTTATTGCAAGACTGAGATTTTTATTTGTTTGAATTGTTAGTGTGCATGAGAGGACCTACATTTCTTCAAATATCCTCCGTGGTTAACTGTTTTTCCTATAATTTAGGAGTCACAGGCTGAGTAGGGCAGGTTAGTTATTTCTTTTAATTCCTTAAGTTTTCTAGATTTGCAAATTTAAGTTTGTCTTTTTTTTTCCCAAGACTTTATATTGGCTATTTAAGGGACATTAAAGAAAAGTATCTAAAGCTGTAGTAGTGAGTCATGCAGCTGCCTTACAGAAGGAATTGATAAAATCAAAGTCACAAGTTTTCTGACTCAGCTTGCCCAGTTTAAATTTTACTCTTAGATAGTAAGTAATTTTGGGTTGCAAAAGTATGAAACATTCTTTCCACTACTGGAGTTAGATTGTGTTCTGGAGTATCCTATCAAGCTTGTGACAATCGTGTTCCTTATGGAAGCATGAGTTGTGTTGTGCATCATAAATAATAATTTACTTTCATTTGAAAAGCTGTCACGTCTTCCCAAAGCCAAATACATGGTCATTGAAATGAGAGTGGCACTTTTGGAGAATGTAAATGTATGGAGTGAGTCCAAAGACAATTGCATTTCCGTATGTACTGCTCTCGTTAAAAGGCAGTTTACATGAGGTGTTCAGTCTTCTCAGCCAAGGAGTTTGTGGAGCTGCCATGACAGGGAGATGGATATCAAGGATGCACTTAGAGCGAGAACCATGGGCTGTGCAGGAGCCTCACTTGTTAATATTGATGCCTATTATAGCCCATTACACCCAAAGTTAAATTACTATGAACTTACTTAATGTGGAGTTAAAGATTGAAAATTGACAGTTAACTAATGGTTACAGGGTTGTCAGGCAGTTTCTTGCAGTTTGTGCCCTGCTGAACTTGTGTGAGGATTGCAATATATATTTGGATGACTGAGATAATGTACTGCAGGGTAACATTTTTTTGGTGCTATACTACACAGATACAAAATCTTCAATTGTTTTAAAACTAGGGAGCCCGAAGCGTTAACTTTTACATAGGGTTTGTTACTGGAGGATGTTTGAGGATGTCACATTGAGAAACCAACTAAAGGACACCAGAACTGTTGGTGTACATGCTCCTTAACAGATCTATGCACTGTTACGTCCATGGTTATCAGGAAGGAAACACTGACAAACAAGGAAAGCCCTAGACACTCTGAAACATATAATTCTACGTTTCCTACTAGGTAGATTTGGTTTAAACTTCATTTTCACATGGTATTTTTACTCCTAGAGTTATAAAAAACAGTAAGTTGACTTTATGGGCTTGTTAAGAATAAAATGGACTCCTTATTTCAGAATTTTATTTAAAAAGTCAAATGCAAAACATGGCTTCATTGAGTCTCTAAGACAAAGAATATGTACTTAAGTATTTGAGAAAAGTTTTTAAAGGAAAAAAAGCACTAAACTAAGGTGTTGACAATATTTTTTTAAATGAGCAAGGCCCTTAATTTTGACCTATTAATATGCACAACTATGATCTCCTATCATATTATCTAGATACTATTTTAGAGGAACTTAAAGGAGAAGGAATATTGAAAAATATGAAGCAATATTGTTTGCTTGACATTGTTGAGCTCCTTCAGAATATTTACATATAATTCTTACTATATGATTGTTGTCACTTAAATCCCTCTCTTGTCTGCTTAATTGAAATTCCAGTGTCATATTTGACGTAAAAGTATTTATAATAATAAAATTTCATTGTTACAACTTCATGAAAACTTTTGCATAGGGAATTAACAATACTTCTGAAAGTAACTGCAGAAGAAATTGGCTTACCTGTACAAAGTAAACTTGTGCATCTTTATGTCTTCTGAGTGATTTATTTTAAGGTAATGTAGAAAATGCTTATTTCATTCTTAAAAATTGCTTTTGAGTTTTTCTTTTGTATAAAATGTTATTTCAGTATAACTGGAGACATACTTTAAAACAAATTATTTGAACTGAAAATCTAGGAGCATACTAACATTGTCATTAACTGATCCTCTAAAATTCTAAGTGATCTTTTACTGATTCTGTTTGCTTTTTATTTAAAGCAAGAGAGAGATGCATGGTAATCTGACTTCTAGGAAATAGTTTGATGTCAAATTGTAATTCCTATGTAATTCTCCTAAAAAGGGTGAACTATTTCAGTAGGCAATATTTTTACAGGTCAGTTTACTTAGTTACTTTTAGAATTATTCCTACAGCTACAGTGGAATTACTTTCAAAGAATCAATCTGTCTTTGGTGCTTGAATCCATTCTCTTGGCAGAGGTAGCTTTGAGGCCTCCAGCCTTGGAGAAGCACTTTGTTCTGCTTGATTCGTGTCTCTCTCTCTCTGCTCAAGCTCCTGCTCTAGCACTATATTAAACAAAAGGATGTTTTTCTGCCTTGTGTTTGAGACAGTTAAAAGCTAATCCTTACACACGGTGTATGTTAAACTGTTTTCAGTGGTTAATACAAAGACTTGCTCTTCTTCCTGTGCTGTCTCTGCAGTTTATAGGATGCAGTCATGTTATGCTTCTTTTAATTTAAATGACCGTTTGCTTTGCTTTTCCTTCTTTTTGTGCTACAAACATAGTGGATTTATGGTCTGTGGGGTGCATTATGGGCGAAATGGTTTGCCACAAAATCCTCTTTCCAGGAAGGGACTGTATCCTTGTGCTGCTGCAGCAGGTTGAATTAGTTAGGAAGTGATTAACCTTTTTATTGATGTTGTGTCATGAAGATGCATATTGTACAATTTTTTTTTTATTAAATGAACATGGATTTTACTTGTGATACACTTAAAAAAATCATTTCTATTCAGGCTGCACCTAGCAGTAGGACATAGTCTCTGCTGGTCCTGTAGTTAGCATACATTCACCTTCACTCATTTTCATTGCACATGCTTTTTATAGTCACTTCATGTGTATGTGTGTGTCTAGATATTTTTATTTATTTTATTTTAATAACTATCTTTTATGTTAATATCATTGCATTTTGTTTTCAGTTGACATTTGGTCAGTTGGGTGCATCATGGGAGAAATGATCAAAGGTGGTGTTTTATTTCCTGGTACAGATCGTATCCTTACCCTTGGCCTAGGATGTAGTTGTAAAAGGTCAAAAGATACTGCAGTGATACAGTTCCAGATTAAGGTGGTTCTAATTTTTAAAATACTGATTGTAAACTGCCTTTTCAAATATCAGTTTGCAAGTTCATTATATACCACTTAGGCAAACAGACTTTTTTTTTTTTTCTTTTTCCTTTTTTTCCTCTCTTCTTTTCTTTTTCCAGTGTAATATAGTCACTATCCATTACTTTTGAATCTTGTCACACTTAAGACAGACTTCTTTTTGTTTAGGTGGTATTTTCTTGGTTCACATGCATTGGGTTTTACTTTGGAATTCTTTTTTATGTAGTAATTTATTAATCTTGTTTAGTACATGAGCATGTTAGTAGTTACTGTTCTTTGCATTTTATAGAAAATGTTTACCAGAATTCCTAACCATCTTCATTAGTTACACTTTGGAGATTTATTTTTTATATGCAGAAATGATCCCACAAGGAGCTTTCAGAAATATCTGGTATTTCTGTCTTTCTATTCCATGAATGGTTGGGTCGTGTCTATATGGGTTGTCCTGTGAACAGTATTTCAGACAAAGAGTCTGCTCCAGACAAACAGAACTAAAACCTCCAGATCCTTGCTAAAAATAGTGAAAATAATTGGACTTTGATATCCTATTTGTTTCTCTATTATTTACAGAGTGTTTTTTTAGATGCCATCAGAAATGTTTCCTGCTTTTGCTGCCAGTTACTGTTTAACAATTGATATAGTACCATTTAGGGGTGAAAATGGGGTGGAGATTCTTGAGCCATGGTTAGGAAATCCAGAGCATCCTTCCTTTCACACAGCTCTGTCATTGTGTGAGCTGCACCATGCTTTGCTTTGTGCATGTGGTTTGCTGGCATGGCCTTTCAGTTTAGACTTGGTGCCATAAAACGTAAGTAGTTCTTTTGTCAAGGCCTGTACTAAAGCTCAGCAGAGCTTGAGAATCCTTATATAGAGATCTTATAAAGATATCTGCTGTTAAATTTTAAGAATTTAAGAGAGGATCTGCTTCAACCCACTATGGATTTAGGTAGCCTGGTGTCCAGTCTTTTATGGCAGCTGAAAAGAAAAAGTTGGGGAGAATGTGAATTAGTGTATATAAAATTTTAACTGAGCTCTCCCCCAGTATTTAACCATCTACAACTAGGAATTCCTGAGCCAAACTTAACTTTTTTTTGTTTCAATAAAATGTATTAAATTCTTCTGCCCTGAAGTGGTCAGTCTCCCTTTACAGTGTGTAAACTTCTCAGTTCAGATGTTCTTGTGCATCCTTGAAACTCTTAACTTCATTCAAGTACCTGATAGTATTGTCACTGACCTGTGTGGGCCAAGCCTTGGTGCTTTGTGTGCCCCCTGGTGCTGAGTGTTGCACATCCTCCATGAGAGGTTGCCCAGGACAAAGCACCCACTTGGGGTCATTCTCAGGAGCACCTTGGTGATGTGTAGTAGCTTGAGTGCTGTGAATGTGTGTTCAGATCAGGGAGTGAGTTCTCCAGGATCCAGACAAGGAGTTAAGTTAAATTGGTTGTATTTAAAGATTTTGTGAGTCTTCTAATATTCTGTTTCTCAGAATTATATCCTTTTCTAGCCAGTAATGATTTTGAGTGAAATATGTGTTACTTTGACTACGCTGTCATTGTCTTTCTTTGTTTCACCAGTTAAGAAAGTAGTCCTAAGTCGTGATGATGAACTTGATACTTTATTATAATTTCCTGTGTTTTCTCTGTTGATTATTTCATGTGGTTTTAACATAAGTTTCTAGCTGAAAACCAGACACAGTGTTTTTCTTAGCTATATAACTTTAGATATTGATCAATGGAATAAAGTTATAGAGCAGCTAGGAACACCATGCCCCGAATTTATGAAGAAATTACAGCCTACAGTCCGAACTTACGTGGAGAACAGACCTAAATATGCTGGATATAGTTTTGAAAAACTCTTTCCAGATGTCCTTTTCCCAGCTGACTCTGAACACAATAAACTTAAAGGTAAGGTCTGTCTTCTGTGTGTTGTATGTTTTAAAAGTTTTAAAACTCTGATATAATGAACAGAAATGTAGCTTGGTTTTGTTCACTATAAAATCATCTTGCTAAGGTTCTAAATATTTATATCATGAGAGCGGATGAATGTGCTGACATGTGTTTGCCTCCACTTTCATATCTCCATGAGACAAATCCTATTCTTGGAGCTGTCTTTATAAAGACAAGTAAATATCTATATCCTTTTCAATGACAGATGCCAACAGTTTAGAGAAAAGTGGGGGGAGAGGTTGGAATAGAAGTTCTGTAAGCAGAGCGGATCTTTGTTCTCTGGGGATGGGAATAAGGGATTTATGTTCATAATATATAAATACCTTGTAGTTACTTCAGTGACTTACTGGTTCTGAAGGCCACCTACTCAGTGGAGTCCCTCATGGTGTTTTCTGTGACTAAAAGCACGTGACAGAAAGAGGCAGTAGGTGCTTGCCTGCTGCTGTTCGAGACAAGGCAGCACTGCCACCTGAGCTATGTCACATAAGGATGTCACAACAAGGGACACTGTATGCTGAAAATAGATAGTGAAGCAGGTTTGACCCCTTTACCACCTGTGTCAATCTCTTCAGGTTTTTTTGCCATCAAATGCACCACTCTCCTAAACCTCTTATTATGTGAGAGTTGTATAGACATTTAATTAGAACTTGATTATTCTTTAAAAGTTTGAAACACTGTGTTATGTGTTCTATATATGGCAGTAATCTAAGCAGAAAATTTTCTTTTTGCAGCAAGTCAAGCAAGAGATTTGTTGTCAAAAATGCTGGTTATAGATGCTTCTAAAAGAATCTCTGTGGATGAAGCCTTGCAGCACCCATACATCAATGTTTGGTATGATCCATCAGAAGCAGAAGCTGTAAGTTCTTGTTTTAGGTCTCTGATTAGGAAGCTACTGTATAAAGCCATCTTACTGTGATGCTTGGTACAGCTGCTTGACAAAAGATGGTTGCATATTTCATTAGAAGCTTAACTGAGCCATAATTGTTTATATTCATGCTGATAGATGTGCTTATTAGAAATATCATCAGGAATGGGCTGAGGTACCTGTCTCTGTGTTGGTATATCTCTGTGTTGGTGTATAATTGCATATCATCTCCTGAACATGTAGTCATGCATCAGAAATCTTTTCTATAGAGTTCTAATCTGTCAAGCTTCAGTTGTTTCAGTGTGATTTGATTGCCCTTGATGGGGTTCTGAGGTATTTATTCCTGGGGAAGCAAAATGCTTTCATTAGTTGTAGGAATTCATCCTATTCTTCAGCTAGAAATAAGTGTTTCAGCAAAATCTGAATACAAGATCTTGAGCTTTCAGTTATTAAAACTAATGAACAAAGGGATTCATATAAATTTTTTCCTTGAGAAGTCAGTTTCAGGATAATTTCAGCTTATGAGAAAAGTGTTATTTTTTTAAAAAGAAAAGTTTGGTAATGACCACTAAGAATAGAAAAAGCTACTTGTTGTAAACAGAACAATTATAACTCTGTTGCTCTGTAATAGCTAGATAGAAAATGTAGTAGTTAACAGTAAGTAGCTAAAAAGAGCTGCTTGTGCTGGAGACTGCTGCACTTAGGAGCTCTTCTACCGGACTGATCAGTTTCTCTGTTAATTATTACAGTAATGTAAGCAAATTTGTTAATCAGAAGAACTTCAAAGACTGTGGTAGCATCTGAAAAATAGGCTAAGTCCAAGTATGAAGAGATATATAATGATGTAAATGTTACCTTTAAATCAGGTTCATGTTCTGAATGGTTAATTTCATTTTTAATTTGTACTGGTTCTGTACCCTTTTGATTGCTCTGTGATGAGTTTGTTTTGTTTTTCAGCCTCCACCAAAGATACCAGATAAGCAGTTAGATGAGAGGGAGCACACGATAGAAGAGTGGAAAGGTAAGAAAGGCATTTCAAGTATAATAAGCCTTTTGGGAGTATGCTGGGCCCCAGTGATTATTGTTATTAAAGTTCTTCTGAGCAACCTAATAGTATTTACTTCATCTGCTTAGATGTCAGGGGAACAGACCAGTGCTTCACAGCTCCTCAGTTGTTGGGACACAGACTTTTCCTGCAAAGGAGGTGAACCTTTGAAGTGAACTAAAGACCTGCTCATCTCAGTCACCTTTTGCAATCCTTAGGACACCATTTGTAGGGAGGGTGACTCTTCTGGATGAACTGCTACAATTGAAAAAGATGCAGGAGCTTGAGCAATGTAATGCTGAATTCAAAGTGTTCAGGTGTTCCTAGCTCTTCCGTTGAAGACTGCCGATCAAGTTTCCCTTACCAAAGAAGCCATTGATAAAAACTGAGTGGACCTTAAGACTCAGCTTAGCCTCAGGTCTCCAAGCAGCCTGCAAAAAAGAGCCTTAGAGCAATGCCAGTGTGTTCTCTGAAGTGCCAGGCCACTGTAGCTCCAATAGAAAAAAATGTACTTTTTTTATATCACTTGCCAGTTGTTGTGTAGCCTATAACCTGTTGTTCAAAACTAATTCTGAACAGTAATAGACCTGTGAAATTTAAGTGGATATTTTAATGGGAGATGTATTATTGATCTAGTCTTCGGGTTGCAAATTCATTTTTTGCCTTCCCTTCTCTGTATTTTCAGAGTTGATATACAAGGAAGTCATGGACCTGGAGGAGAGAACCAAGAACGGGGTTATACGTGGCCAACCAGCCCCTTTAGGTTGGTTACAATAAAAGCACAGTACAAAGCTCCACTGAGTTCTAGGTCAGGAGGGAGTAAAGCTGATCAAGACATGCAAAAGTAACCTAACTCAAAAATATGGCTCTTAAATGACCTAACCTCTTGAATTGGGATGTTGTATATTTGAGTGGAATATACAGGGCTGGCGTATTTTTATTGATCTGTTCAATCCCCATATCGTTGTCCCTGTGTAATTGATACTTCATTCATTTCAGTTCCTGACACACCATCTGTTAAGCCCCACATTAAAGACTTGTGAGTTTTATTTATTTTGACAGTGGATTGAGACACATCTCTTCAAATTTGCCAAAACAGGGAAAAGTAACAGCCATTAGGAAGAGAGAGACTAATGCAAGTACTGAACTGTGCAACTGTATCTGCAACTGATTTGCTGTTTTGTTTCTCATAGCACAGGTGCAGCAATGATCAATGGCTCTCAACACCCATCTTCATCGTCATCTGTCAACGATGTGTCTTCAATGTCAACAGATCCAACATTGGCCTCTGATACAGACAGCAGTCTAGAAACCTCAGCTGGACCTCTGGGTTGCTGTAGATGACTACTTGGTCTTTTGGGGGGTGGGAGGGGGGTCCTTTTAGTCATTAATAGGGCACTTTTAAAATTTGGTGGTATTTTTGAGTGTTTTTTCAAAAATAATCATGGAATTCATCATAAAGTGCTGTAATTTCAAACTGTAAGTTGTGTTATAAGCAGCCACTTTTTTGCTGTAATTAACTGTAAAATATTAAACCTCGTAATTTTTATTGTGGTTTTAAAATCTGCATATTTGCTTTACTATTATGCTGCTGATCTTTTTTTACTGAATTTGTAAGATTGTTTTATCAAAGCACATATTAATGTTGTGGTCATTACCATATGATGAATTATTTAAGATTTTATAGGTTTTCAATTTTTTAATTAGAATTTATTCCAGATGTTTTGTTCATGATATCCTTCCAAGTTTTATGCTTGGTCATACATCTGTGTCCAGGTAGAGAGAGAGAGAATTCAGTGCAGCCAGCTGTAGTTTCAGGCATACTACTGTGGTGCTGGGTATTGAACAAAATCCTCTTTTATTTTGGCCACTTGCCTATAATACTTCAGCAAAAGCAACAATTAGTGAGGTTTTTTTAGAGAAACAGAAAAAAAATCCTTTGTAAAGTTACATTACCTGAATGGGTTTATGAACTTAAGAAAGCAAAGCATATCTTCAAAGCTGCAGAAATATCCAGCCTAGCAGAGTAATGTGATGTTTTCTGCAGAGTTGTGGCATGCCAAATCTTGTGATCACCATAAAACATGAGGATACTTCATGAATAATACATTGCAATGCCAATAAACTGTTTACTTCTAGCTTGTAGCCTGTTTTTGTACACACAAAATGAAGTGTATCCAGGATCTTTAGACTGACAAGAGGGAAAATGAATATGCTGTGGCTATACTTTCATGTGAGATGGGATTCTTGGGAGTTCTGGTTCTTACTAGTTTTGTCTACTAAGGCAAGTGCTTTTTGAGTGCTTTTTGGGTCAAAGAGGGAATGACATGAATGCAATAGGGGCAAAACTTCAGCTACTCTTTCTCCACCAAAAGTAATTGATTGCTAAAAACCATGAAGTGGTAGGAGAACCTCAGGATTTCTGTAGCTAATGCATTAATTGAGCAATATATGCCATCCAAAGCGGGGAGAAGTAGTGCTGTATAAATTAATATTTATCTCTTTCATTTCACCAAGAGATCAGTATAAGCAGCAATCTTAGCAGTGGTTCATTTTAAGTCATAAATACTCAGTAGTTTTCATCAACAAAGTTCCAGGTTTCAACACACTTTTTAAACAAAAGATATATTGAGATATATAGAACAGTTAATAAATAGTCATGTAAGATGGTGCTGCTCCTCACAGAAGTATTTTAACTGTTTACATTTTATATTTACAGAATGATTTATGTATAACTGACTTAAGTTTATGTATGAGTTAAACAATCATTCAGAATTTATTTCTTTGGAAAATGCAGATTTTTAGTGAAGCTAGGCTGTATAATTGATTGCCTTGTGTAGATGCATATTTTGTGTAGTGAATTAGAATGTGAAGAGGAATTCAAATTAGTAAAGCTCACAAAAATGGGCATAAAAGATACAGAAGTCTTGCCAGGCGCTGAGCATAAGCAAACAATATAACTGCCGGCAGAGGTCATCCAGGAGTGACTGGTGGTCTTCAGTGTGGTTCCTTCTGCTTGCTGGGTTAAATAAGCATCTTTCTGAAGTTTTAACTGGAAGAGGAAAATTTGTCTTTGCAGTAAGTTTCAGAAAAATCAAAGTGATAGTAATGTCAATGTCCAACATGTCTTTTTAAAAAACATGCAGGATTGCAAGGAATGGTAATGTCTCAAAGATAACTAAATTGATAAACTGCACAGTTGTTTTCCTGGCCTGGATAGACTGCTGGTAAGTGCTGTGTGTGTGTAATTTTGTTTTCCTCACTTATATGTAATATTTCAATATTGCCTTCCTAAGCCACATTTGTTAAGGCAGTTATTTTTGCAGGATCCTGCCAAATTGTATATTACTTCAGAACAGGCAGGACAAGTTTGGATTCATCTAGCACTGGAATGTAGAAAATGTTGAACAGAGACCAATGGAACAGTCTATTTTATAATTTTTTTATCAAAGTTTAAGCTGTGAATTAAGCCAAAATTTTTGGTCAAACAACAGTACTCCATTGTTATATAGGGTCAAGTGATGGTGTGGTCAGCACAGTGTAATGAAGTTAAGACTGACAAAAGTAACTTCTGATGCCTCTCAGTGCTGTTAAAAACAAATTTGTAAATATAGTTCCTATTTAAATTTATTTTAGACCCCACTGGATTACTGTGATAATTAAAATATCTTTAAACTTAAAAATATTTTTTGCTATCCTTCCCAGTGTCCGAAATATATAGTAACTGAACTGAGCTCGTAGGGAGAACTGAGCTTTTCTTCTTTCAAGGTAAGGTTAGTGAATGTGTGGAAGTGCCCATTGCAGCTTGTTGCAGTGTGAGCAAGCTGTGCTTAAAGGGATTGTTTCAGTAGGGTCAAGGCTTTGCCTGTGGAAACCAAGAGTTCACTTTTGGCACCAACTTCACAGGAGTGTTGCTTTTTCTTTTTTTCAGTTGCTTACATTTTAGGCAAATTAAAGCGATAGCAAATTTCAAAGACAAAATCATATTCAGTAATGAAATTATCACAACAGCATCCTAGTCTTAATTTCCTTTTTTATTTGTTGAAATATAAGCTTTTTTGAGATAGGTGTACACTGCCACAGATAGCAAACAAATGGGTAACTGGAATTTAGCTGTCTTTGTCTGTTGTTAGATTATATGCTATCCAATACACTGTACAATTTTAAAGTATTGTTAAGTTTTATTTTAGACTTTGATTTGGAATCTTCTCAAGACAACAGGCTTCACTAAAGTGCATGCAAATTTCTAGGGCCATTCCTATCCACTGAGAGTTGATATGGATTGAATTACCATGAGCTGTCTGATCTCTTACCGCAGGTGAGGTTCAAAGTTGGGCAATGAGATTGATTTCTGCCTTCTCTGGCCAGAGCTGTGGCATGCAGCAAGGCTAAAGCAGCTCTCTCCTTCTGTAGAATCAGGTTGTTCAAGAACTTGAAATAGCGATGGGGCGGAGGGAATTAGTACCCTTACGGTGTACTGGGATGCTGTGCTGGGAAATCTTTTGTGGGTGGAAGACAGTGGGTTAGAGCTGATGTGTTTGTGTGTGTGAGCAGCTGTGCTGCCCAAGTGCAACTCCCTGGGTCACTCTGCTCAGCTGAGCAGACATGGCACTTTGCCCTGCCCAAGCTTGGGCTTCTAAGTTTGAAGAACTTATGCTTTGTGTGATGCAGCAGCATCTTCCTGGGCAGAATTCCAGCTGGACATAGCGTCAGCACCAGTGGTGTGGTGGGAGTGTCCTGTGTCCCCAGCATGAGCTGTGCCATTAGGGCCCTGCTGCCCGGGGTTGGTGGGGCCAGCACTGAGCACCTGGGCTGGGGCTCTGTGGGGAGTGGATGAGTGGATGGATGGATGGATGGATGGAGCATTCAGCTCAGCAGTGCATGAAGGAAAATGTCAAAAACCTCCTACAGGAGGATGGTCCTACCCAGCCACTGATCCAAAGTGTATGACAATAAATGTTTCTTGATAAAGATCATGGGCAAAAAGGGAGAAAAAGGTTCAGCTTATACTTGGTCTTACTCTTTCTAGATGCTAAAAGGAATGAATTACAGTTTCTAGATCTGTTTTTATTTGCTTTTGGCAGCAGCTTGTCCATGCTGTTACATTTTGTTTTCCTGTAAGTGGTTTGGTGCAGTTGAAGGGAGAGCCTGTCCGTACTTTTCAGCAGAATTAGAAAGAAGTTTTTATTGAAGCAGTGTGATAAGACTGTACTACCGACCCAAATTTTCAATTTATTTAATTTATTTTTAGTTAAGGGCACTGGATAAAAGTAGTATTTTAAGTGGTCTCTCTCTCTCTCTCTCTCACTCCCTTCTCGTTGTGTGTCTGTGTTACAATCAGATCACATTGTGTTTCTACTTCTGCAGTTCAAAATTTCAGCTAGGTTTTCTTGAACTACCTCACACAAACTTTCTACGTTTCTTAAGTAAGCAAAGCTAACCCTTGCTATTGGAACTACACTGAATGTGAATAGAAAATACACCTCCTTTAGAAAAACAAACCTGTTGGCCAATGTTGAGACAGTATCAGTATGTTTCTTATCTATTTCACGTAAGATGTTCATGTGTAATATATATAGAGTTTGTGTACAGTAATGTACATCTAGATTATTGTGTTAGCTGTAAATTGGTGATTTTATTATTGTAGTCTGGTTTTGTAGGGTAAAAATAGCTTACTAGTAATGTCAGCTCATCCTTTACATTTTACAAAAGGAATAACTCTTGGTAAGCTTTGCATACAGATGAATTACTTTTTTAGGCCCAATATCTAGTCTATTTTTGAGAGTTCTTTAACTTTTATTACTAAAGTTGAGAGAAAAAATCCCACCTCAATTATTGTGATCATTCCTTCTGCCCTTCTTGAAGTATGTTCTTGATTTTATTATGTCCCAAGAAATATGAAGGAGAAGATACACCATTAAAAATACTGGGGAAAACTAATTTTTTTTTTCTTCGTGGTCTTTGATACCTTTTCCTGCTTTTCCTTTATTCCCTCCAAATAAACTGTTGGTGGGCATTACTGAGAACATTGTGGGGGTTTTTTAACTCATTCATGCCATAGGTCATTACATGTGCACCACTGGAATGTATACATTGTTATCTAGTATGTCAGTTGGTTATAATGATATTTTAAATAAAAAAAAAAAGTTTGACCACCATGCATTTAATGTTTCTTCATTGCCAGGCTGTGATGGGTTTCATATGGATTGCACAATAAGGCTACACTTGTAATCTTACTAGTGAGAGTCCTCCTGAGAGTTCATGTTTTTTAATGGTAGTGTCCTGTCTTGTGTGTGAGCTCGCTTGTGGGCAAAGCCAGGTTTTACTCCCTTCCCCTGCACTTTGGATGTGCCACAGGCTGTTAACAGCCATGTGTTCATTATCCTTGTGACCAGTGGGAATCCATTTTTGCTTCCTTGCTGCCAGCTCCGACCACCTTCATTCGTGGAAAGACAGCTGCTGAGAGCCTGTGCTGCTGAAAGAGGTAAGCCATGGGCTGCCTGGTGTAAGGGAGAATCTCTCAGAACTGCATCTTGGAGAAGCCTGAAGAATCTGACTGCTGGAGAGCTGACTTGGATGCCTGGGCCACTCACTGCACTGGCACTTCTCCCACAGGTAAGTCCCAACATAATGCATTTGATTGCCTTCACTTCCAGCAGGGTTTTGGTGCCTCCTTAATGACTGCAGCTGCCCTTGAGCTGTGCCGGTTGGTGCCTTTGTGTCAATGGAAGGGGACTGTGACCATGGTGCAGCCAGCTCTGTTTATCTGGGCCACCATTTGTGGGATGCTCTTCTAGGAATGTGGTGGGACTCAGAAATGCTCTTGTTTATTTGCATATGTCAGCATAAAGTGTGGCCAGTTTCCAGTGATAACATTCTTACAGAGCAAGGCAAGAGAGTCATAGCTCTCCCCAGGATTTGTCTGGTGGCTCAGGACTGAAACAGTCCATAATGCTGCTGGCTTTAGTGGAACTCTCTTGTGAACGTAGATGAGTCATTAAGCTCTTCATTCATTTTCTTTTTTGTGTTAGAAATGCCACAACCTACCGAAGTTTTCTCTGTTATTCTGAAGTGTTGCTGTTTTGCTTTTTTTAAAAGCATATGCTTGCGCTGGGGTTTTTTTTGGGTTTTTTTTTGTGCCTACATAATACTGGAAGGGATATTCCAGGCTGGGAAGATGGCACAGGTGAAGCTGTGGTAAAAATTTATCTATTCTAGGAACCTTCTGTCACATTTAATTAATAATAACCAAACCTGTATCTTGTAAACACTTGCTAAAATCAGGGACTGTAATGAATGAAAAGTCTACAAAACAAGGAGTGTTTTCCAGTGCTTGCTGTGGGGAAATGCATTGATGAGGAAGAGGAGGGAAATAGGAGTTAAGGCTAGGAAAGGCTGTATCATCTTCCTGACATAAGGGCTTAGTGTTCTTTGAAGCTGTGTGTAAGTGGATCTCATTTCTTGCATAATTGCCCATATCAGGAATTTAGCATTATGGTCCTGTTGCTGTACTTGAGGTTAACTCACTGTGGTAAATGCACTCACTTGAGCTAAATGCACTGTGGTGCATTTTAGTGTGAATTTGGTTGTTTGCAGCTTCTTGCCAGGTTTATTTACTGCAGTGGCTCATTTCAAAAGCAGCTGAAATTTATTCCTCATGAAAAAGGGGCAAATATGTTGCTGGAGCACAACAGCCAGTCTGGAACTGGTTTGTTTCACTCCTTATTTTGAGTGGATGGAGTTTCTTTGTATACCAGATTATGTAGTATTATAGATCTCATGATCCTATCCTGGATCTGCAAGTTTGGGATAGGTGGGTTTGTTAACAGTTACCTAAGGTTAAATACTTAAGAACTGAGCCCTGCTGACTGGGAGACTAAACACCAAATACACCAGACAACAGGAACTGCTGGTTAATTCTCTTGAGTTTGTAGTGTGAACTGAAGGGAGCAGTCTACACTTGATACATACAGGAGATAACACAATATAAATAGTGTAAGGGAGGTGTGGGCTGTCAGGATGGATACAGTGAAAGGCTTCTATGTTTTGGGTAGAAATAAAAGAAGGCATTAAAATACCCTGCTTGCCACTAGTACTTGGATTGAATGTTGCTTTGTATCAGTCCTGTTGTTCTACTTCCAAGCTATTCAGACCACCCTCCAATATTAAAGTTTATTTTGTGACAACTGACCTTGTACTCCAGCTACCTCCCACACTGTGCTTGCTCTTCCAGCTCAGCCACTGTTACTGCCTCTCTCTGTCTCACATTATGCATCTGATGCTGCTGTTTTAAATGGCCATCTTATTCCTTAAAGGATCACTCGTGACCATTGGTAATGAATCCAAGGCAGAGGTGGGAAAAAAAGACGGGGATGATGCTCATGCCTGCAGGTGGCAGGCAGCTGCTGCTGAGCATGCAGTACTTGCCTCATGCAGTAAGGAATCCAGGGCACCTGGAGAGCCAGGGAAGTAGGCAGAAGGTTTTGAAGTAACTGAACCTATCCACATGGTTTTTGCTTGACATTTCTTATTCAGGAAAGATTAGGTTAAAATTCTGCTTTTTGCTTGCTTTAAATGGTTTACATTTTTTGCATTTCTGTAGGAAGGAGAAGTGTTACAGTGCAGTAGAAACAAGTTACCACCTGGATGTTTTAAATATTGAAATACCTGGATATCTGTGAGATGATGAGGAGAAGGTATATCTTTCAGTGTTGACTATCTCCTGGTATGTAAAAAACCCATTCTAAGGTTATTTCCAGACAGTGAGTCATAGTCTTCTCTAGTAAGAAATGAGATTCAGGGCACTTTTTCAAAATACTTTAAATAAAGCAATCTTCTTCATTACAGTCTATACTTCCCCTTTAGCCAGTTCATGTTGCTGTGGCACTTTTTTGTTAAAATTCTTTCTCCTTAGAGACTGCCAAACTACCTCAGGATGTCAAAGAGTGCCAAGACAAGAGTGAAGGGTGCTGGGCTCGCAGGTGAAATTCAAGCTGAATCTGCTGAAACAACTTTCAGTGTCCACGCTCTGCATGGCTCAGAGTGTTAAAAATGCTATGCAGAACTTCTTGAAATCATGTGGAAGGAAGTCAGCCCTGGGAGAAAATTACCAGAACTTACAGCTTCATTCTAATGATTTTCTAATGATGGGATGATGAGTTGTTTGCAGTATTCTTCCTGTCCCCTCATCTCCCTGTAAGAACTAACAACAAAAATATCAGCTGGTATAATGAGGAGTGTTACAAGGCAGGTAAGTGTACATTGTCCAGGAAAGATTAAGGATAGATCTCCCTCCTCCCCCCTTTACCACCCTGACACCCCCATCCCAATTGCAGTAATTCCTCTTACCATAAGTTTTGCTATTAAAGTTCGGATGTGTTTTGATGATAACAATCTTCCGTCTTCTACCTTAATACATATATCAACTCAGGAGATTTTTTTTTTTCTTGCAGCTAATACTGCTCTATTTTTGGCTCAGAAAACCCTCAGATACCTAAGGCAAAATGTGCATATTTAAAGTTCCACAGAGTTTGTGTAGCCAAGCTGATTATTAATCACAGTTTAATTTAAAGCTGCATTTTTGTGAAACAGTGAAACCATGGGGTGGGTAAGGGACAATTTTAGTGAATTGTCAAGGTTTTGATATCTTCAGCATGTTTGCAGACCTTGTTTTCACAATATCTTCATAAAATAATACCACTCTAGGAATGAGAAATTTGAACAAACTTTATGGAGGGAGTGTGGCGAAAACCACCTCATTAAATCCTCGTGGCAAGCCTCCTGGCTGTGGTGACAGGCTGGAGCTGCCACCTTCTCAAGCACAAGTGCAGGAATCCCTCAGCTCCAGGCTCAGCTTGTCTCTTGGTTCTGGCCATCCACCCACCCTGCAAGGCCTTCCACTGCCCTTGAGCCAGCAAAAGGATGGTGCAGCTGAGTCCAAAGATGGCAGAAGGACACTCTGGAGAAGAATATCTTATTGTTCTGTGGATACAGAGTGGACTTTCTTGGCAATCCGACACTTAATTTTCAAGCTTTATGGTCAGCAGTCTTTCCCAGCTGGCCCAAATACTATAGCACATGTAAAGACAATAGGGCAAGTGTCACTGAGAGCACAATCACTATAGAATTACTCATGATACATGAGTATACCAGAACAAAATATGCATTTTCACTCATTTTGTCAGGAACAGGATTTTCTATACTTGTTCTACTTGGGGACTTTAGCACTTTGACTCCCAACAGTTAAGCATCCTAATGTTGAAAAAAATTCTTCCATTTCCTTCTGCAGGAGGTAATTTCTCTTCTCAGCATCTTCACGAGCACGTTCAGAATTCCTCAGCTTTATCTCCAGCATTGTGTATTTCTTTCGTTCTTGGTCCAGTTCTTCTTCTAACCTAACCACTTGGTTCCTCAGGTCTGCACTTGTTTCTTCAATTCTTAAAACCAACAGAGAGAGGGAAAAAAAAGGCTTTTTAAAGTGGCTGGAGAAATACAGCTGATAACTATAAAAACTCTAAGAGGAACAACTTACATTGAACATATTCTAAGAGGAAGTTTTAAAGGAGAGAACTAAATCCCATTTCATTACTGTTGAATTTAGGGCAGAGTTTCCTTTATTTGGATCTTGAGAAAAATGCTCAAATCTTAGAAAGCAATGCTTACTTTCCTGCACCAGACTGCCTGGCTAAGGAGATTCATTAACTCCTTAACTCCTCACTTAGGCAGAGTTCCAGTATATAATTCCAAAATAATCTTTTAACCTCTGTTTTCATCCTAATACTGTTTTCCCTATATGGATATCCAGTACAGAGGAACATCCTTAGGGATCAGATAGGAATGAGGTCACAGTCCTTCCTCACCATGCATTTGATGGTATTTTCTGTGAAGTTTATCACTGACATTGGGGTGGAGTACGAGATTTTATGAAACCCGATCTTTCATATGAGGAAGAATCAGAAGAACAGTTCTTAAATGTATCTGGGCACAAAGCTCTGTAGTGAAATTCAGAGCTTTTCACTCAAGAGGTCAAAGAACAAAGTTATGGTTTTGTGATTTCAAAGAAGCACAGATAGTACAGCACTTGCTGTTCTCCCCCTTATGTTTCCCAATCACAAGACCAAGTAGTGGTGTTAATACTGAGGAAGGAATATTTTCAGATAGGAATTACTGATTACTAGAATATTAATTTAAAAATTAGACTTTTACAATGAAAGATGCCTCTCCTTTAAATAAAATAAATACAACCTTTAAAAATAATTTCCAACACAAAACCACCCCCACCTCTCCTTGATCTCTCCAATACTCAACTCTGAAGCTGGGGTGTGGCATCCCAGTGGAACTGTGAACGGGTTCTTTTTAGTCAGGGTAACTGATTATCAAGAAGGCCACACTACTGCTTCATAACAAAACAAACAAAAGAGGGCATTGGGCAGTCCCAGAAGGGTCTGAATTTTACTTTTTGACCAAAAGGCAGTGCAATGCATCACCTTAAACTTTTCCTTTCTGTTCCTTTACATACAGCTAAAGATGGCAGTTTGATTATTATCCCAGTTTTCACAATGAATCAGTCACAGGTTCACTGACCTGCACCAAGTCCAGCAAAAAGCAGCCCCTGTGGATGAAGGCAGACCTTTATCTGCAGGCAGCTGTCAGCTGGAATACAGCACTTCTGAAGTTGGGATGCTTCCCCACACACCTAACAACATTTTCTGCCACGAAGTTTAGAGGCCAACTACAGCAGCCTGGACTGAATTACACAGGGTCACAGTACTTACAGCATTTCTACATTCATAAAAGTCCTCTCCAAATACTTACACTTTCTTAAGATTGCCAGGTAGTAAACATGAATTACTGAAACTCAACAGAGAATGTCTGGTAATTATATTAACCTTGAGGGAGAAATGCTCTGGAACAGAGTGGTTACAGGAAGGCCATAAAACTTGCCTCCCTCTGACTAAGAGAGAGAAAATGGGCAGTTGATGAGAAATAACAGCTTTTCCATCAGCAAGTGTTCCTTACCTCTGCCCCAGGCAGGTACTCACTCTGCTTTCCTTTCACTTAAGTATGTGCCAACAAAAAAGCTCATGTTCCTTTCATTAAAACGTGTCCTGCTAAAAAACTGCTTAAACAGTGCTGCAAACCACACAGGCATATGTACAATTTCAGGGGACTAAATTATCTTCAATAAAATAAAGCTGGTGAGGCAGCCTAAATCTTTTGGGCTAAGCAGCCTCCCTTCTTTGCTAGTTAGCTCCTGTCTTTCTATAGGAGACTTCCATGCAGTCTGAAAAGACACATACTTTTGCACCCATAAATTGCTGCAGATTTAGTAAAAACATTGCAAACTTTTTGAAAAACTTGGCTTGAAATTCTTAGACTTGACAGCACAGTCCTTCAGGCTGTAACCCCAAACAGCTGGAGTCATTCTGTTTAATACAAAAAGGCAGTGATTGCACCTTGCCTGGTTTTTTGGAACTCTTTAGTTCATTAGGCATTTTCCTCTTAGCTACTTTGCCCTGTGGGACCTGGCCAATTTAGAGTCCTCCCCTCGATCCACAGTGCCCTCTGTCCTGTCCAGCTGCAGGGGAAGGCAGGGCTTGGAACTGAAACAGCTCAACAGCTGGAATGAAGAACAGGTCTTCCTGGATGCTCCTGATGTCAGCAGCTTAAAGCCCCATTGGAACAGTTTTACTGATAAAAGGCGGAAAACCATCTCTTCCCCCAGGCAGCAGGCAAGAATGTGCAGCTACACATTTCCAAGTTCTGCAGCCTGGTATTTATGTTTATTAACCTGTATCCCTGCAACAAGGCTTGCCAGGGCAGCTCTGCACAATTAAATGTAAGGCACATACCCTCACCTCCCTCCCATTCTGTATCAGTAGGGCATCAAAAAAAACAAACTATGTAAGCCATGAACTTCCACCCTCATTCACAGACCCTTCCCAACATCCCATGCTAGCAACTGCTGGTGTTTCATAAGCTCTTACACCTTGAACACAACAAGGTGGGGCTTTTCTTCCACTCAGGGATGTTAGGTGGGAACTGAAACTGCTGCACAGCCTGATTCTCCTTCCAGCTCCACGCACCAAGGCAGTACAGTGCAAGAGGCAGAAACACAGAAGAAGCTGGCAAGCCACCACCAGAGGAAATCATAAAGCATGAAGATAGCAAGAGGAATTCCTACCTTAACAACTGGCCCATGGGAAGAGACCACAGTTCAGATATATTTTTGAGAAACTACTTTAACAAGAAAAAAGTGCCAAAAAACACAGCCTAAAGCTGTGTTATACAATCCCAACAATCTTACCTGCTTTTGGTACCATGTTTGGGAGAGTGGCAGCATTTTCATACCCCAATTTCCAATCTGAGTTTTAATAAATGAAGGAGCATAACAGCAGCACCTTAACACAAAAAAAACCTCCAAATCCTGAGAACTCAACTCTTTGTAAGAAATGGGACTACAGCCCTTCTTCAGTGCAGCATACTGGTGCTGCAGAGAAGCATGTATTATAATATGGTGTGAAATTTTGCACATGGCTGTATATTAAAATATATCTAATTCCTTTAAGCATCAGTATTTCATGTGCCTATTTCCCTGAATGCTTTCCTAAAAGTCTTTCTATTATCACATACACTCATAAAACCTTTCACACAAATTAATGACTCACACAAATTAATGACTCCCTTGTTATTAATACTTCCTACAGCCCCAGCCCTACACACAGCTCCCCTGAAAACTGAAAGGAATTTTTATGAGCTTAGATGGAAAGTACAGCACCAGCAGTTGTGCAAGGAAACACCAGTCAGCAAATGACACAGTTCACACTGCTCCTCCACGCTAGGCTGCCCCATCAGCCAAGGACCACTCTATATCAGATACCAAAAGTGAGGTTTCTAGAAGTTCGACACCAAAGGGCTGCTGAAAACATTATAGCTGAGATGCAGTCCCAAAAAAACCTGTGGAAAATAATCAAGAACAGTTTCCTCAGGAATGCTGGTGTTAGGAAACCAAGAAGCCCTCAGTTTCAGGCTGGTCTGGTAAGAGTATCAGCACCTGTACAGATCATCCTTGTTGAGGTCTGACCATCCTGGGTCCCAGTTTCTCTCTACAAGATGTTTGCTTTGCTGTTTCTCTGAGGACACTAAGAGTAGACTTTGGCATTACCTGTGCAGTTCTCATTTACAGTGAACACACAGAAAATGAAGCATTCAATTTCCCTGTGTCACAGAAATCCCCCTTTGTTTTCTTTTTGATGCTCTCTTAAATCAGAGAAAGAAAAGTTGGATTCAGAGAGTAGCAAGGAAAAAGTAGGATCAAACCTGCTGTCACCCAGCCCCAAACTTCAGGGCTGAGAACCTGGTACCCTTGGGTAGCACACACCCATGTTCAGATAGGGGAGAATGCTGACAGACGATTTTGTTGTGCCCCCTGGAGATGACATTACCTTTTGATACTAGTCTCATACTCAGTCCTCTGTTTGCTCAGTTCTGTCTTTAGTTCCACCACCAAGCTCTGTAAGGCCCTGGAGCACTGGACAGAATCTCTGGAAGCTGCAGCCGAGTCACTCTGTTCGCTGCTGCTGCTGCAGGCTTCAAACCTGTCCATGCTGTTCTCCAGATCTGCTGTCTTGACCTCGCTCTGAGACAGCGAGCCCTGAGTTACCCACTCAGTTTTGAGGGAGCTTAAAGCAGAAGAGTCACTGGCCCGGCAGGCTGGGCAGCTGCTCACCGAGTCCATCACGGAGATCTCGCAGGATGATGTAGACCAGGTGGTGCTGGCCATGCTGTGTGTGCTGAGGGACAGGCTGGATGAAGGGACATTGTCGTAAGTGGAGAGTCTCTGGGAGGAACACGAGTCTTTCACTCGTTCCCCAGAGGCTGTCCGGCGATGGCCTCGGAGGGAGTACAGGCCGTTCATCAACCAGTTCCCGCTGGAGGAGAGGCTGGGGATATCTAAGGATGAGCTGCCCAGCTTTGGACTCACAGACCGTGCTCCCTGCTGGCGGAAGGAATATTTCCACGGAGGCAGTGTTTGCACTCTTTTACTGGGGCTTGTGGCAGGCTGAGTCGATTTGCCACTGTGCTCTGGAGGAGTGATTTTCACTGCAGGTCCTGGAGTAGCCTCTAGAGCCACAGCACTGCCAGAAGGCAAATCAGCGGGGCTGGCAGCGCTGTTCTGTGACCTGCTGTCCTCCCCGTCCTCCTCGGAGATCCACTCAACAGTGCTGCGCTGGCGCATAGGTCTGATTTCCAGCTGGCTCCCTGGCACATCCGCCTGAGGAACAGCAAAGATCCGCCCCTGTTCACTTATCAGTACTGTCATCAGATGCTGAACTAGCGAGGTGCCTGTGGATGGAAAACAAAGGCAAGCAGCTGAGGAGACATGAAAGACCTCTGCCACTCACCCCAGCCGGTTTGCATGACTAGGTTGCACCCAGTTTCTTGGTCTGAAAAGGCCCAGAACTATTGCTTATTGAAAAACCACAAATTTCAGCTCAGGCCTTCTGCTGCACTCAGTGTCTAGAGAAACTTGCAGGAAATATGACATCTGCATTATACATGCACTTGCAGAGGGTGTACAGCAAGTGCAGAAAGTGCTCGCAATTAGTTAAATCCACAGAAATGTACTGCCACTGTTTTCCAGGAATGGAGCAAAGCATTATGAACTAATAGAGAACACCACCTACCAAACCTAATACAAAGCACTTCCTACAAAACAGAAAAGCCTTTAGAAGGGTGACTAAGCAATTCTATTTTTAAGTATTGCTTGAAATAGAGAATAAGGCAAACATATGTGGGATTCAAGGCAAGAGCCTGATTTTATTGATGAATTTTTGACCTAATAGCAAGATGTACTGAGCTCACCTACCACTTCTATTTTATGTCTGAATGCAGGAAGAGAACTAAATGTCTTCCAGATAAGGACATTCTTAAAAATTTAGCTGTCAAACTTCAGGTGTTTCTATTTGAAATGCATGGGTTAAATGTGAAGAGAGACACGATTAGAGTACTTTTTGTTAAGATCTCATTATCAGTTTATTTAGGAGATTTGAACTATCCTGAAGCTAAAAAACAAGAGTCCTTCCACTTCTCTGTTACTTTTATCTAACCAACCTCAACTAAATTCTCAACTAAAATAAAACATTGCCAATCCTGTTCTGAGTATAATGACTAAGTCTAAAAATCCAGCCTACATATCCCAATTTTTCTACAGTTCAGATCTGTGGCAATACAGAATTCCAGGTCAGGTCACTGTAGTGTTTTTATATGATGATTAGGAGAGACCTCAGCACCTGCACGTGTGCACCTACACACAGTACAGGCACCTCTGCCATCGGATGAGCTGCAGAATGAAATGCCTGAGGTGATCTGAACCCAACCGTGTCCCCTGTGCCAGCTGAGCAGAGAGCACGCTGCTGGCCAAGGCTGTGAGAGCCGCGCCAGCGCTGGCCCCGTGGCCACTAGGGGAAGTGCCAGCATGGCACACAGGCTGATTACACATGTCCCAACCTTCAACAGTGAATAACAAGCATTGCTCCCGCACTCCCTTCTCCTCCCTGATTTTTGTACCTTCCGCACAGCCAGGGGAAGGTATCAAATTTACCCTTACTAATATGGCCCACATCTCTGTGGTAGGCTTTGAGTCCCAAAACACTATAACACATCAGGTCATGCTCTGAAGTTGTCCTGCTGCCTTACAGTGAGCTGCCATCGTGGGAGACACATCTGCACATGACCTGTGAAGAGCTAAAAGCACTGCTGCTGCTAAGGCTTGACAATACTGGCCTTCTGTGAGGGATTTGCATCACACAAAATACCATGTCAGCTGTTCCCTGCAGCTAGGGAGCAGAACCAGAGCCAAGTTCAGGCATCCTGGGCACAGCATCTCCATCTGTGCCTAACTAATTAATCAATTCTTTTTGCAGGCCTGCCAAAGTCCTACAGAACTTTACGGTAAAACCTTGCTAGAACTTGCACCACAGTAGTTGTGTTTCAGTGCAAGCTGGGAGAAGAGCTGTATCCCAGTCCTAATGTCAGCCTGCTTGATTCATATGGAAGCAAATAATTGTAAAACTTCAGATTTTTTACATCCAAAATTAACTGATTTTCAACTCTTTTTTTTTGATTCTGTGAAGTTTTGACCCATACAGTCTCCTTAGAAGACAACACTTCTAAGACACTTCTGGTTATAGCCACTGAGACACAGCCAGAACTACAGTCCTCTCCTCACGGCCCAGATGTTCTCTACAGGGAGCAGTATAACCACTGAAATGCACCAATACTAATGGTTCCAGTTTGGTACTTAGGCACAGTCCTGCTGAAAAAACAGTTGAGCTTCCATTTTAGCAGTAGGTTCAGAAAGAGTTTCAGGGGCCAGAGGCATCTCCAGATGGTGGAGAGGAGAGGCACTCCCATCCAGTGGTGAGTGGCGTAAGATGCCAACTGGAATACCCCTCACAGGCCCTGATGAAAGGGATGGCTTTACTTGCTCTGGCTGTGATACAGCTGCCAAGGAATGTATGGCTTTCACTTACAGCTCCAAAATAGAGCTGCTGTGCCATCCCCTCAGAACAGCACCTACCTTCCATCATGGTCACCGGATCCTCCATTTTGGGCCGCAGGATGTTTGGTCCAAACACTGTAGCCAGGTTCTGGACACTCATCTTGTTAATGCTGGAATGAGCCTGAACTTCATCAAGGAACCTTGAAAAGCCCCCCCAGAAAATCAGAAGAGGAGATAATTCATAAGTAAGTCACTTCTCAGAGTATAAGCATTCAGTTTTGTCCTGTTTTCATACAGCCTTGACACCTGAAATCATTTGAGGAACTACTGTAGCTTAGATATTCAATATAACCCCAGATCCCTCCTAATGTATGAACCAGAGAAGACAGGATGTTTTCTGCCGGAAGTACCCACCTAGCAACGACCCAGCCATCTACTGGGTCTGAAAGGACAGATTCTTCCATTTTTATAGGAATTCTCAGTTTACATGGATTGACTTTGGTGAATTTTCACTTACAGATCTAACAGAAGTAATAAGTCATCTCCTTGTCTGAGAACTAGCAGCCTGTGGGAAGAGCTTTGTGGCTTGGCTTGAATCTAACGAAATACAGATCACAGAATCATAGAATGGTTGGAGTTGGACGTAGTCTTTAAAAATCATCTCCTTCCAATCTCCAGATAAAGAGGCAGCCCAAAAACTGCGAAAAGCAGCAGAGATGAAAGGAGACAAGGCTGTGGGATCCCTGGTAATCCAAGAGGAAGCCACTACTAACCCCACTTCCAAACCAGAGCAAATGCCAGACTGGCTATTCTGACTGCATCTGCTACTCAGCTTGTGTCATGAATCTTCCAAGTGTGCAGTATCTGGAATAAGTGGTCTGTATCTTTAGTGGCCTGTAGGTGCTTCTGAAATAAACAATATAACGTATTACTATCATCCATGCCTGCTGCCAAGGCTGCAGGTGGCAGCAATTTGCTTGCCTGATCCTCTTGGATATACCAAGAACTTCCTTCAGGCAGGCTGCATTCACCTCCACGTTTTTTAAAGGAGTTGTAACTTAAACACTTAAGTCTTTTTCGAATATTCATACTTTTAGAGTATATTATTTGCATATAAGACAGCCTCAAGAAACTTAGAGGCTTTTCCAAGTGTTAATTAATTTCACTTACTTGCATATGTATTTGAGGAGGTTGTAGTTGGCTTGGGGCAAATTCTTCACCTGTTTAACCAGCTCCTGTGTACCCTGAGGGACAGGAAAAACAAGAAGCAGAGCTATTAATGTAAATGCTGTAAGTAGACCTGACTTTCCTTTAGGACTAAAAAGTCCTCTTTCCACAGCCAAATGCTGAACAACAGATGATAACACAAAGAGGCTTTGCTTTAGAAGAGGTATCACCCAGTGTGTTGTGCCTTACCAAAAACCCAGTGTCCAGAACTCTATTCAGTTATCAGTGGAAAGCCTCCTGTAAACTTCAATGGCTGACTTAGAAGTCTTCATTTAGTGAGGCCTGCCAGCCTTTAAAGCCTGACCACTGGCACTGGTATCAGTGTACCAGCAGATGTGCCTTTGCCTATTTGAAACTTGGAGGCATTGAGTGTAGTATAACTACACTGCAGTAATGCTCAGTTGAGCAGAGGAAAGTTTTTTCTTAAAAAAGCTAAATGAGTCCAATTCAGCTGCCTCCTTTTTAATGACATACTTCCATTTGCATTCATTCTGACCTGGGACATACTTCCTCACAAAACTTCTGTCTTTACATTAAAATGTAAGATGACACATCAGTTGAGGGAATGACTTAAACCCCTGAAGGTACTTAAATCATCTAATGAAAACCTCTGACTCAGGAGGTTATTGTCCTGCCACAATCCCAAGTATCATTTGCTTGTTCCTGCCAATGCTGCTGTTGCCCTGGAGATTTGCTTATTTTTGGAGACAACGAAACCTTTTGTGGAAAAACAGATACCAAACCACATCGAAAGAAGAGTGATAGCTGCTAACTAATGATGGAGAAATTCCAGAAGCAAATGGTTCCAAAAAAGTGCAACTGAACGTTCATTTCAAACTCTCCTTAAATTTTTAAGGACTGTTAGGAAGGGAATTCTGTTGGCCAAACTCTTGCAATGTATTCCTGATTTTTCCGGTCCAGACAAGACAGAAGGATCCACAGAGCAGTGCCTAGTCCTGCCTTCCTCCTTATTACCTTAAATATACAGGTACTTTTTTATTCTGTACATCCAAGCACAAAAAAAGTTCACTAAAAAAAACCTGAAACTTAAAATTCTTAAAAGCAGTAACCGCTTTATAATTCCTTAGCTTAAACACTATGCTTGTTTAATGGTGACAGCAACAGAGACACCATTAAAAGGCCAATCTCTTCTGAAAATCTCAATCCTCTTTTTTAAACTTCTAAAAATTTTTCAGTCAGGACAGCTGCTACTGATGTGAAGGTTAAGGTCAGCTGTTCAGGTCAATCAACTTTCATGTGACAACTTTGAACCATAACTGGGTGAGCTAACAGACCCAATTCCCCTCTTGATTTTTGCTCTGTAACCCAATTTATTTCAAACAGGGAAATCAGGATGGTATTTGGCACTGTATTTCAAGTGGTCTGAATTAAAATGTCATTGGCTCTATTGGATATAAGAGAAAATTTTGGAACAGAAACTTAGGCAGCTGTGAACAGCAGGAAACACAACCTGAAGGTAAAAGATGCTACCTGAAAGAAAAAAATGTTTTAAGAATTTATAATCCATGATTTGTCACAAGGAATCTCAGCCACAGTATCACACAGAGAGTACCTTTATATTCACTAGAGTACAAACACCTGACAGGTAAAAAAGCTCTCTCTCTCTCCTACTGCAGCATTTACCAGCTCTGCCAGACTTGTCTGCTGGCAGAGGCTTAGCCTAGGAACACCAGAGTGACAGCACAGAGCAAAACACAAACTTGCAACCTCTGTAGTAACAAACAGCACTGATCACTGCCAGTGTCTGCAGCCCAGCAAGCAATAGAAGCACTGTACTGTTATTTATCATGGGATTTTGCAGAAATAACTCTTACCTCCTTGAAAATGCTGCTTTCCAATGAATGATCCCAAACACAAGGAATTTGCAACGTGTGCAACAGATCAGCACCAATTCAGAGCTTCTAGTTTGGCTGGAAAACTAGCAACACTTTAGATGTTCATAAAAAACTCAGATGCCTCTTTAAAAAGAAACTTGAATCCCTGCATTCAGTCCACTGAACTGCTGTGTGCATCTCTAGTGTACAGGTAGCAGTGAAGGCTAAAATACCATCATGTCAAGGCAGCTCAGACTCAAATGAGTTCAAATTTTCAAACCCTCCTCTTAATCAGCTAGGATCACAATCAAATCTTTTTTTAATGCTGCAGTCCTGCTGAAATACCTGGAGACCTCGGCCCTGTTTGCATTTGAACACCAGAGATCAGCTGGGTGCACAATGAAGATGAAAAGCAATTTGAATAAAAACTTAGGGCAGTACTGGAGTAAGGCCAGGTTAATACTCAAAATAATTCCTATCCATAGTCACAGTGTAGCAGCATGAGGTCCCACAAATTCATCTGAAAGGCTATTTCGCCATAAGCAATTCTTGGTTTTTGGATGTGAGGTGAGGGTGGCCATACAAAACAAAAAGTATACTAAGAGTCCAAAACTTTCAAGTGAAAAATTAAAAGAAAACAGTACTTTAAATTAAACCAGTATAATTACATTTTATTTAAAAATACTTTTACAAAATAAAATGTTTGATTTTAAAATTCCCTGCTTACCATTACGTGTTAGAAATCGTGGTTTCGATGAAACCACGTTTCTGAGCAGGGGGATTTTCCATGTGGGAGGCGAGTCAGGCCCCATAGGCTAGGTATGACTTTGTGCTGCATTCTGCTCCACGTGCTACTGTGCACGTACAGCCTCTCCACCCCTGGTGTGTGCACTCCACCTTCCTTTCTGAAAAGGTAAACAGCCCACGTTGAGGTTCCAGATTTCCCTGACAAAACCAAAATTGCTTATGTTTACAGCAGCACCTTAACAAAACAACTGTGCTATGAGCAGTGCTGTATTGTGTTAATGTTCATTTTGGCTACCTAGTGCTCCCCATTGCCTTTTTAATCTAAAGAGAACTCTGCTCTACAAGTCATTTCAGTCTGACCTTGCTCACACAGATGTTGCTTCCCAAACTGCTGCAGCCTGTGCAGACAAAATCAGGCAAACAACGTAGGTAATAAGCTGAGCAGTGATGTACAATTACGTTTGCCCAATTTGGCAGTGTCTCTACTCTTGTGCAATAGTGCTTAATGGATCCAAAACTTCCCACTCTGCACATTTTACGACCAAAATCAAACCGGCTCCACTGCCTTAGCAATGCTGCTGTTCTTGTGAAATAACCGCTGTGGGGTCTGTAACACAGCACCCTGCAGAGATGCCTGAGTTCACTAAGGAGAAGGCAGAAAATGAGCAAGTTTTGGAGGGAGCAGACACACACCTCTACCTACTAAAATACAACACTAGTGCACTGGCACCCTGATGTGGCTGTGTCCAGAGTGCCACTACATATCCACGTGTGGTAACATGCTGTGCCATGCACAGAAATTTGCTTTCTCACAGTTGACTAGAGGTTACATTATTTGAGTGTTATTTGCCTTTTAACCATAAAAAACTTATATTGTCACATATGATACATTTGATGCATGCAAACAAGCATCTTCCTGTGGGCATCATAAAGGGCAATCTCCACAGAGCCTTCTGCCACTTGAACTGAAAGTGAACCCCAGACTCACAGTGAGGAACATTTTTTACAAATCCCAACAGAGACAAAGACAAGACCACACACAGGAAAGGGACAGAACTGTGGACCACAACTTACAAGCCCTCAGGCCTTTGCTTCTTGAGCAAAGAAAAGACACAAGTAACAGCCACTGCAGCCTCTTTAAATTTCTGTTCTAGAAGGTGGCACCCACATCAGACCAGACCTAACGTGCCTTTGAAATCTGCAAAGGGCTAAGACAGTGCCACAACATGGATGAAACAGATCAATCAAACACATTGTAAATTATCCTGTTCCATGACTGCCACAGGCTTCGTAGTTTTTGTCAGCCCTTTCCCTTGCCTGGAAACCAGAGAGAAGAACATCGTAAGAAGGTTCTGGCAAAGTAATCATAGCATTATTTCCTCCCCCCATTCTAGAATAATATCATAGCCTGCCTTCTCACAGTGCCTTTCCTCTATGAATTACAAAGACCATTGCACTGATCAATGGCTCAGCCACCAAAATCTTTGGAAGGAGAATATACTGTTCTGAATTATAAAACTGAAAACACAGACAAAGGGAGTGACTCCATACAGCTTTTTAGTGAGTGAACAGTAAAGCTGGGAAAGGAACCCAGATTTCCTCCTACCTTCCTCCTCTCTTGCCAGTTATGCTACACAAGAGCTTTGCTCTAAAGAAAGAAGCACCAGGCTACAAGATTGACTTTTTTTTTAAGCAGCAGCCTGTGATAACAGCACCCAATTCAGAGCTTCAGGAAAATTCAGGGAAAGGTTCCCAGGGACTTCACTGATTTAAATCAAGTTTGAAGAGATGAGGAAAAAACCTGTACTACATTGATTCTTGGGAACATCCTCTCAGGAGGCAGATTAGAAAGATCACTGACCTCTCCCTCATCTTTTGAGAGTAGCTGTCCACAAGAAAGAAAGTCTTCGTATTTGGCAAAGGGGATGACAGGCTCTGGCAGCTCTCGAAGGTAAAGCTTCAGGAGGGACGCCACAGTGTGAACATCTGTGTTGCTGCAACAGAGAAGAGGGAAGGAAATTTAGAAACCCACACTACCTCAAAGCTTGATGCCCTTTGTTGGGGGTGCATCAAGGTCCCCCTCAGGGACAAAGTAGGCACATGGAAGAAAGCTCTTTTACCAGTCATTGGTACTAGGCAGGAAGGTCTGCCTAGGAACAAGGGAAATCTCCATTCTGCCAGGACAGAAATGCACCTCAGGTAACACAGGCAGTGGAAGGGACTGCTTAATGTAGGGTGACACTGTGGTTCCTCTGCTAGTGTGGACCAGGAATGTGAGGAATAGTCCAGGCAAGTGCACAGTGATCACACAGCACTGACAACAGATGCATCCCTATTCCATGAAACATAACCTCTGAGCCTCTCACTGATCCCTCCTGCTCCCCTCCCCAGCCAGCACACACACACAGCTGATGGGCCATGCTCCCACGTACCCTGGTCAATCATTCAGAAAAAAGGGAGGGAGCTGTATTTCCTCCAGGTCCTCTATTGCCCTTTGGTATGGCTGCCTGGCTTGTGGTATCTGCAATTTCCTAGCCTATCTGTTATAGAATATCAGCTTTTATTTTTTCCTCCCAGTCCAGGAACTTCTTTTTCCTCTTCTTTCTCCTTTGCTTTAAAATCAGGGTTGAGGTGTCAGATCCCATGATGAACCCTTTCCAGCTACCCAGTTTCTGGTGTATAGTGATATCTCTCCCTCATTCCAATTTTCCTGTGGTACAACGTTGTTAATTATTGCAGATGACCTCCTCAAAGGTTTTGATTATTGGAAGTCTAAAGAGATTGTCACCAGCTCCTCCCTACCCACCATTGCCCTGATAGTCTTTAATGAATTCTGAGAAAAATATATCAGTGAACATGGGGCAAGAGAGCTTCAAATCCTCTCCTCTCTCCAAAAGCTGAATCTCTTCTACTTAGTGTGTTTCTTTCTTGGAACACAAGGCTAAAACAAAACTGGAAAAACTACAACAGGAAACTGTCAGCAGATACCACTTACTCCTAATCCTGCTAATGCTATTCCAATTAAACAGCTTCATAATATTTAAGAATATCACAGGTTCTCACAGTGGTTTTCTTCAGTTGATTATAGTGTTTCACAAATGAGATCAGTACCCTTACTCTCTTTTTTCCTTTAGTGTGGAGTTTCAGGCATGGATGGTGGATCTGACTATCACTGAGAACTGAGCCCAGAACAGAGCTCCAGGGCCACTGGCTGCAGTAACTGTTTCATCCATGATGCCACATGAAATACAGCCAGACTTTCAGTAGCATCAAAGTGCAACAGGAGCAGACTGCTATAGGTGCTTCCAAAACAGCAACACCTGGCCTTTCGTAAGAGCATTGGAAATGAAAGCCTTTTAAAAATAAATATTTTAATTGTCAGTCATCACAAAGGTTTGATCCATCATGGGGCAGGCAGGCTATAACCACCTGGGATATCACTGTAGTTACAAAATATGTCTAAAAGCACTGAGTGCAGCTGGGAAATAAGAAAGGATATTCCTTTCACTGCACCTGATTTGGAAAGAAACATAAGGGTTTCAGGCTTCTGCTGCCAAGGTATCCCAGGCTATACAGAGATAAGTTATAATTACACATAGAGAAAATTATGGCTGCTAGGAGGAGAAGCATTTCATTTAGCCAGAGTGGAACTGCCTCTCCCTTACTGCTGTCTGTGACTACAGACACGTAAGACAGGCTGTATTTCTTCATGGGGACATGGTGGGGAGAGCAAAAGGCAGTAACTGGGACACCCTCAGTTTTCCACTCCTCGGGTACTCCAGGCTGCTTCCTTTGATCCTGCACTGAACCTTTAGTTACTGCACTACACTCTGACTACCCAAAAGGCAGGCATTCCTTCCTGCAGGTCCTTAGTGCCTCCCTTAAAGGGGAGACTTAGCACTGATCTATTTAGCCAGTGCAAATGCCTGTGGAAATAAAGGTGCTTTCTGCACCTGAGGTGGGGTAAGGCACTGCAAGAGGTTGCCTAGAGAAGCTGTGGCTGCCCCATCCCTGGAAGTGTTCAAAGCAAGGCTGAATGGGCTCTGAGCAACCTGATCTAGTGGAAAGTATCCCTGCCCATGGCAGGGGGCTGGAAGGTGATGAACTTTAGGAACCCTTCCAATCCAAACCATTGTACAACTGTATTTTGCTTTAAAAATGCCGGGTGGAGGCTTGGTTTATCTACATAACAATGAAGTTAGATAAGGCTAAAGTAAAACTTGAAATTGAAACTTTCACTCCTAATTAATTCCTTCTGTAGATACTCCTGTTCCACAGAGTAAGCACCGAATTAAGGTAATTCTAATTCTGAACTAGAACACGCAGACATTCAGTTAAAAAAACAAAGGTTTTGTTTAAGAAAAGATTAACTGAGACAATTTGATGATTTCAAACTTATTTTTTCATGAAAATATTTCTAAATGTTTGACACTTCCATTTAGGGAGCAAATACTGTTTGTGGTTAAGAATCAAAGAAAGGAGGATGGGTGGTCTGGGAAGCTGAGGGAAGGGAAGAATTAGAAGAATGTTCCAAATAAACTCTGAAGATATACTTCCCAAGATGAGACCAAACACTGTTTTTGCCCACACAGGAGACAGTGCTAGCTCTTCCTGCAGTGGTGGGCAGGGAAGGGGCTGGCAGTGTTGAGACTGGCTGCAGGTCCAGGGGAAGCAATGCCCCAGGGTTCATGTGTTGGTAACACACCAGGTGCCACCAGCACCACCTGGAAAATTGGGCTCGTTAGTACCAGCAACAAATGGTGCCAGGCCTCCAAGACAAGATCCCAGATCTGATCTCAGCTATGGACCTGTGATAGAGATCAGACCAGATCTACACAATACTTTTGGATCCAAATATCCTTCAAGTTCAAGGTCTCTCTTAGGGTCAAGCCCTATTTCACAAAGGGCTATTAAACTCTGCACAATGCTGACCTTCACTCCAGGTAGGATGTATGTATGACAGAGTGGATGAAATGTTAGTCACAGGGTAAGGACAGCTTTTGGCTGGGAGGCCTTGACAGCATTCATCTTTCTGACTGCCTGAGGGCCAATGTAGAGACAGCACAGCTGAGAGCTGTCCTTCCCTTGCTGCCCTTGGATGGAGCTCAGAGACAGGGCTGACACTCTTCCCATGGGAACTGATATTAAGCTGAACATCTACAAAACAGCTGCTGGCATAATGGCCAGGTAAAACATGTCACATGGTGGTGACTATTCTGAAACCTCGTGACAAAGGAAGAGTCAAGATATTGCTCCAGGCAGATCTGCTGGGAGAATGCAATATTTGAAAGCAGTACATCACCCAGTTCACCTCTGTCATACCCATTTCTGTGATGGGACCCCACCAACTGCTCAGTGTGCTGCTCCCAAATCTAGCGATGCTTTTCATTCAACATGTGCTTAAGCTGAAACACTGGAGGAGCCCCACACAGACCAATGAGCTCTGCTCCACCCCTGAGCTGAATAAAGGCCTCCACACCCACCACCATATGGGAGAAAGCTCCGTCAGTGCTTTCAACAGAGAGAACAATGGTGTGGAAAGAACACGTAAGCTAGGACTGCCAGTGCATGGACACTCCTGGCAGATTTTACATGTCACACACACACACACCAGCCTGAATTTGGTGATGTCAACTCACCTGTCAAAAAGGGGTTTCTCTCCACAATCAAAAGAATCCTGCAGATCTTTGACAAGGTTGGCTTGTCCAGGCATCCGAAAGAGCCCCTCCTCTGTAAGACCTCTCTCGCGAATGAAATCCACGCACTGTTCCACCAGCAGCGGGGCCAGGCGCTGCCCATACTTCCGCTCGTACTGCACCGTGTCCTCCAGGCGCTGCCCAAAGATCCCTGGCAGCACAGAGCAAGAGAGACATCTGGGTCAGCTTAAACTCTTCCTGAGCTGTGCTTGGGCACACAAGGAGGGAAGCTCTCACACGGATGGGGCAGCCTTTGGAAGGTCCGGTTTCTAACAGACTCTGAAGAATAAAGCTATTTTAAAAAACAAGAATTACATGATGAATTTTTTTTTTCTGCTTAACAGTGCTTCAAACTGTCCTCTACCCTAAGCTGGTTTATATCTCATACACAAGGAAGGTGGAAGGAAGGTTATGTTTATGGTTATCCACAGCTGTGCTTGATTTAGATTAAGTAATTATATTTTCATTGCATCTTCCATCCCAAGAAGACCAAAACAAAGGCTACACTTACTTCATGGGACACATTTTCTCCCTGCATGCACCCACTGCTTAGGCTGTCACACTAACCCTCCGCTAGTTTGCAGCTGGCCAGCCCAACAGGCAGCAATCCCACTTGGAGGGGACTGCTAACACAGCAGAGTACAGCTGTCAACATTAAAATTGCATACTGTGAGACTCTTCCGCCATCATGGGAGACTCCTTCTATTTCTTTTCCTTCAATTAAACTTGCTGAATGAAAATTAAAAATGAAAAAACCCAGTAAAAATAATGCAAAATGCATTGCGCTTCCTACTAAAAAGTGTGTGCTGTACTTCTTGCATCTTGAAAATATCAGAAGCAGCACATTCTGTAAAACCAGACTGGCCTAGGTTAATTCTTTAGTTAGATCTATTGTAGACATATCTCCTTAAGTATGAAGCACTGTCTTTCTTTGGGGAGTATGGAGTTCCTGGCCAATACCAGCTGCTGAATGCCCCTATTCTGGCATCAGATCTTTCGGCAACACAGAAGGGGCTCAGGCTGTGTGAGCCAGAGATCTTAGCTCAACCCCTACCACTAGGAGACTGCTCCATCTAAAAGGGCTGCCACTGAGTTGAGTTCTGAAACTCTAATTCTAGCACCCTACAATGTTTGATGGAGCAAGAGAAGATAGTATCCAAGTTAATAATGTTTTGGCAATAAAAATTCAGTAAGTAAGGGAATCCCAGAATCTACTCCCAGAATTTCAGAATCTACTCTCAGAATTTCAGATGAAACCAGACCAGCGCAGGTAGGAAATTCTATTCAGGGATTTCTCAAAGCTACAAGAAGTTTTCTATGGGTATCAAGGATCTTTAGATCATTCATTCAGCACTCAGTTAAACCTGCAGGTCGGGAAAAAAAAAAAAGCTGCATGCAGTATTAGAGTCACACTGTTTCACAACCAATAGCCAGAAGCGGTGTTTAATAATTGCACATATGTGCTCATACCAGGCCAGGGAATTTGGTAATTTTTGAAGGCTCTGCCTACCTTCCCCCACTAGTGACCATGTCTTCCATTTTTTTTTTTTTAGTGCTACATTAATAAGAGGCTGATAACTCCTGGTAGGACATTCCCTAACCACTGACCTTTATAGGAGACACCATGTCAAACCATTCCTGCTTTCTGTAATCAGTCCAACCCTGCAGAATCCTCAGTGAAAAAAAGCTCTCATTACCAGTTTCAACTTATTGAACGAAAGCTGGAAGAAGAATCCTGAAGTCCAATTTCCTTTCCCTGCCTATTTGTTACACATCAGAAGACAAATTTTCCTTACACCACAGCCTACACAACTGCATTACAGTATCAAAGCTGGAGGGCCATGAAAAGTCTCAAAGGAAATTCCCTCATCCTGGCAGGAGAGCATGCCCTGGAGCATGGGAGTGACTTATCTTTATCACTGTATATATTGGATCTATTGCAGAGTAAAGGTTTTGCTAGTTCTTATTTCTAATCTGTTTGAGTTTTCACTGAGTTGGGTGTCTCTGAAGTCAGTTTCTAGGGTAGGGAATCTCTTTCTGCTTTTGCACAGATTGCTTTATAATCCCATCATGTAATCCCTGCTGTCATGATGGGCATAATCTATTTCCTTAAAATTATATATGTTGTCCACTTTTCTAGATGCAAGACATATAAATTCAGGGAGGGCGGGATGTGGCACGTGTCAGGGCAACAGCAGTCCTCTTTTCTCAAATCCCTATTTGCTGGATCTGTTTCCTAATGGGTCTGTCTAGAGAAAACTCTGGGAAAGAGGTAAATGCTCTGCATTCCCCAGGCATAAAGCACATACACAATGTTCTTCTATAAGCTCATGTTCTGATGTTCTACACTTAGATCAAGGACAAAGGCAGTGTCAGACACACACATAAGCAAGCACACGCAGAACAACCATATGCATCATCTCCACTGAAGAGAATCTACTTTTCCTCAGCCTTGACTGACGTGTGACCAGCAACATCTCTAATACATTTCAGGCAACAGCAGTCCTTGCCTTCACAGTCAACCTGGATCACAACAGCAATAGCTTTCTGTAGGTGCAATCTACCTGTGAGTGACTTCTGGAGACAAGTGGGCTACAGTCAAAAAGAGACCACCAACACAGAGATTAAGGAATGTGATGCTAAGGTAACAGAGACAGAAGGGTGATCCCTTAGAGACTCAGATGGAGCAGCAGATGGACCCTTCACAAACACAGTATCACCATCACTGTGGGTGTCTCCTGCACAGCCAGATGCTGAGAATCCCATCTTTCCTCCCCACAGATTAAGGTTAGTAACATTTTTCTCCTTGATGAAAACAACAATCTTAGGAGGAAATAAAGGCATTGAAATATTCTTATACTGCAATATTCTTCACCTCTCTGCACACCGTTTCAAATAAGTAACAAGAAAAACAAGGCATGAAACCAAACACGACGGAGGAAGAAGATGATCTACCTATCACAGGATGAGAGAAAGGAGCTGGCACAAGCATGGGTTTCTTCTCGTGTGACAGTGTCTGCTGAAGGGCTGTCCTAGTGAGATCACACAGTCTGCACAGGTCATTTTTAAGGTGGGAAGAGGACTCATGCCATCGCCAGGGTGAAAGACTTCTCTCAGCCCAGCTCTCTCAGCTGCCTCCCATCCAGGTTTGGCAGCCCCACTCTGACTCAACTCCAGTTGCAGATCTATGCCTTTCAGTTTCCATTGAAATTGAACCTTAATTTTCTAGGAAAGCATTAGAAAGGATCACCAAACCTTGCTCAGATGAAATATTTCACCCAAGATAAGTCCTTTGCTAACTGCAACTTTCCCTTTGTTACATTTTTCAGTTACACTGCAGCTCCATGCTTTTTCTTTCTATCCTAATTTTTTTTTTTTTTTTTTTTTGCCGAGCCATAGACGAGGGCCACCACAGATGCTGCTCAGAAGAAAGACTGCACCCAGGCCAAGTCTTTTGGCAGTAGGAGCATTATGGTTGGTGTTAAGAGAGAAAAAGCACAAGAGTTGCAGTTAGTGGGTTTGGAATGTTGGCCTTGGAGAAGAAATTGTTCATCGTGTAGTGGCTGCAGAACTTGTCCATGACTTAGAAAAGAAAAATAGTGTTAAGGCTCATAGAAAGAGCAAGCTAAGAGCTATTTATGGAGTGGGGCTAGAGAGGGACTGTCAAAAGGAAGTTTGAGATGCTGACACAGTTCCAGGCTTGCAATCTAGGCACCTGCTTGATGAAGTTCAGGAGAATTACTGCTTGGACCCTCTCAGTCACACTGGCAACAGACTTAGCAGGTGTGCCTACTGTGTCTCCCAGTGCCACACAGGGCAAACTGAGAAACTGGTGCTCTGTGGCTCTGTATTATCTGTCTCATTTCTGTCAGGTCTCAGAGCTTGTGAAAGTGATGTAGTAAAACGTCCCTGAAACTCCCAGTATATGACACCATGTCTGGTTTGGACAGGGACTGCCCTGGCCTGCAAGGAGAAGCAATGTGGAGCCAGTCACACACAGCCTCATCTGCCGGCTCCTCGAGGCACAGGCTGCTTTTAATCACTGGGCCTGCAGCTCAGACTGAACTTGGCAGCACTTCACTCCATTTGATGATCCCGCTGGAAGACATTAAAGCCTTTTTCTTCATTCTAAAGAAGGGGAGCCAGTGCATCCAGTCACACTCCAGACAGAGTTAAGCTGGAAATAAAGCCAAAAGTTTACTAGCAACCTAAGGGTTAACTTTCCTTGTCATATCCTTATCTATAGTTAGGCCCTTTTGTTTGATTTCAAAGCAGAAAAAACTCCAGCATGCCTGGAACCACATCCTTAATCTCAGAAAGATTCAAGAGATACTGGAAAAATGAGCTAGCAGAGCTACAGAATTTCTTTCCTCTACTCCAACAAGCTGCCTCTGTTCTTTAAAGATTTAGGTGACTCTTTGTGGAAAAAGCAAGCCAGGAATGATGTACTGACTAAGACACAGACAGGCTCTCTGTCCTGGCCTGAACAGCTCACCCACCAGCTCCAGGCATACAAAGCCTATACATTCAGCTATGCTGTCCAGACATGCATTGGGCAGGAAAATATATGCTCTCTGCTACATTTTTCCTCATCATAGGCTCTGAGTTCAACCAAAATAAAGACAGAGATAAAGTCAGTTTTTGAGTAGATTTCCTTCATACGGAGGACTAAGGACTCTGCATCTGCTTAAAGTGTGAAAAGTGCAGGCACACCTACGTCAGCTGTATGCACAGCTTATTGCACACACGTTCGAAGATGTGTGGGAAGATAATCAGGCTTACACCTGGATGCTGCTGTACAGCAGCACATACACCCGCGCACGCATGTGGTGCCTCACACACAGGCAGTTTATGGATATAAAGGTTGTGTACGTGCTCACCTGCACAGGTAAGTGCCTGCTTTTACCTTCCCACCTTCATGCTTAAGTTCTCATTTATCTGTCCCTCTTGCACATGAAAGCACTGAGAAAAAATCACGGGCAGACATTCAGAAATGCATATGTTTCCACAGCACAAAACACACACAAATTGTTTCCCCTCCCCTAGCCCACCCAAGTACAGACTACGTGAATTACTGCAGCAGCAACAGAAAAAGGAGTTTCATGGTAGGAGCCATATGCACCTAAAAAAAGACAGTCCTGAACAACTAAGCAATTCAACCAGCAAAAGAATGCAAGAATGGGGGGGGAAAGAAAGGAAGCAAAAGACAATTACGAATCAAGAAAAATTGACAACGTAACTTGCTCAGAGTCACACAAATGAGTCTGCAGTACATTGGTGTCTTCTGACCTCGTTCCCAGAAAGAGCACTGTCCATATACTAGAAGCTGATTGCTCTCATCCACATAAATCCATTTAAATATTCTGTATATATGAAAGAGAAACACCTCTCCCCAGAACTATCTCCACATGCTAGCTTGGTATCCAGTAGTATTTTTGGCCACAGACTGTCCTTCCCACTCCTGCCCCCTTTGTACAGTCAGCTCCTATTTTAGATTCTTAGCCTCTGTCTAAGGCTACACTTAAATATCTACTTTTCCTCTAGCAAAAGAAAACCATAACAAATCTAAACTCTGGAAAATCATCTCATACCTCTCGTTCTTGTGCAGCACTCCGCTACATGACAGGCACTGAGCTTCAAGCAGAAACCAGGCAGTGTCAGACAGCAGGAGCGGCAGAGAAAGAAAGTCCTGACTTCAGGCATCAGACACATTCTGAGTCCCAGCACTGGCAGCTTTCCATTCACCCAGCGCTACGGAGCACAGAGCAGCCGATCTGCCCTGGGAGATAATCTCGGCAGCACATCTGGTCTTAGCTCCGCAACTCGGCATTAATTATGACTTGTGCAGAAAGCATTTGAAATATCCAATGAGACGCAGAGCTCTCCGGCTCGCTCCGCACAGGGCAGGAGAGAGGAGAAAGACAGGCAGGTAGGGTCTTGCCCACCCTCGAAGCAGCCGCCAATGTAAACAGCAGCTAAGTATGGGTCACAAGTTTTAACAAAGGCATCCCCCATCGGCTCTGTAATATATTCATGCTCTAATTGCTTGTCAGATCTATTCTAGATAGCTGGAAAAGCTGAGCAACAGTTGCTGTCTGCATGCCACACTTTGGATCCATCCTGATACAGGCAATAATTCTGTGCTGCAGGCAAACTGGTGCCCTGGTCTGGCCTCCCATCTGCTTTCAAAGCACCAGAAGAAGAAAACTAGTTTTGGAGGGGAAGATTTCCCCACAGCAGCCTCAGCATGCTCTGAGAAGCTTAGGAAAAGCTACACTCCTTGACCTGTACAGGCTTTTTGGTGCTTTCTGGCTCTGCTTTAGCTCCTTACAGAGAAGTTGCCTGAATTAACAGCTCAGCTGAATAACTGGTAGAGGAAGGGACGACAACTCGCTACATGGGAACCAATACCCAGGCACTTTACTCGCAGGAAAACATTAAAACATTCCCCTCAGCTCTCGTCTCGGGGTAAGAAGCCTGTCACTAACAAAAACGCTTACCATGCAATGCCCTGTGCAGTTATACAGAGGTCAGGCCTCCACTCCATTCACAAAACGCACTCATGTGACTGCAGATCCGCAGCAGTCGCCACCCAAAACCCTTGCACCAGGCTTCTGAGTCATTTTTTCACTAAGTTTTCTCCCTCTGCAGGGGAAAAAACCAACAAAAAAACCCTGTCTGCAGCTGTTCATCTGCTTCGGCTGCTAAAGCATCTGTGGTCACTATACAGAGCATATTCACCTGAACTTAGTGGCCCACCCCTTGCTTAGCTACACTGTGGCTCAGCTTGAACACACATGTCCAAGAAGATACTGACACAGCAGACAAGCTGTGATGAGATTCTAGTCAGTGAGACAGTGCTGTCTCACAACAAACTTTCCTATATTCTCTTTTTGACCAAAAGCTCCTGAAGAAAAGAGTGCTTCTCACCATAAGCGAAGGCAGTACCAGGATTAAAAGCTCCAATTCTTCAACATGGTGCAATTCTTAGAGCAGTCATTTGCAGGGCCAGCAGCTGGGACTTGTATGATCCTAGTGAGTCCCTTCCAACTCAAAATATTCTATGACTGGCAAGATAGTAAGGTATTCCTCAGCTATTTAAGGTATACCCTGAGCAGCATGGTACTGCACAGCTAGACACCAGAAGCCCAGTCAATACACAAGACAGTATTTAAAGCACACTAAAGTATATTTAGAAAGTGATGGAAATCCTTAAACCCAAGGTACAAATGAAGTCCTGAGTATTCTTCACCCTTTTATTATCCTCTCTTCCCTTGTGGTGAACACAGCAGGCTGCAGGTTAGGGAGAGCCTGCCCACAAGGCTAACTAGTGAGCAGGACAAATCTGCTTTTAAATGGCTGAGATGCCACCAGAATTTCTGGCACTATTTCCTGGAATAATACCTCAAATTGTGCCACATCTGCTAATAACATTATGGAGCCTAGGACTCAGTTTTTGGGATGGGAGCACAGGAGACAGCAAATGCAGACTTTTGTTCTTCCATTCACGTCTCCATTTCAGTTTTCCATCTCTCAAATCACAGGAACATGGAGGTATCCAGTGAAATAGGAAGTCATGCTGTTTAACATGGATATTGTTATACCCAAAGTATAATAAATCTGTGAAATTCACAGCCTCTCTGTGGCCATGGACACAGCATGACTAAAGCATGATCAGACTTCAGCAGAACTTACAATGCTATGAGATGACGAAGCTGATGCAAACTCTTCTCCAAAGAGCAAACACAGCTCTCTGGTGAGAGAAAAAAAGCTGTAGCTTGCTTGCTCACATAAGTACCAGTACTAAAGCAGAAAATGTCAGCTCCTTCAGTGCTGTTCCCTGCACAAGGTAACTCTGCAGCTATAGGTGTCCTGTGACAGTAACACTGTGCTACACACTCCACAAGTAGCACCTGTCTTCTTATATGAAACTCTCAATCCTTTTAAAAATACGGTGTTAAAAGTCATGACTTAAACTACAGAATAAGATGAGACTGGAATAAAAATCACTATATATATACACACACACAATTTTTCTTCTGTGTTTTGAATTTGCATGTCACACTTGGATCTTGCTTTCTCTGTTAACCACATTTGTCAAAAATGAAATCCAAAGTTCACACATAATTACTGGATTGCAGGGGCTGCAGACTCCAGAAGTATACTTGATACTGCAAGAATAGCAATATAATCCAAAGAATTTGCCACATTGCATATAAAATATCACCAAAATTTTCACCTGGACATCTCCCTATACACATGTGCCACGGAGAGAATGGGTAATGGAGACTGAACTCCCTCTTTCCCCACTGGTATGAAGCTGTTTAACTGCAGGAAAGTTCAGCAGCTCTCATTTTCTAAAAAACAAATTATAAAATTGTTCAGACATTACATCTCCACGAACTTGCTGCTGGAGAGCTGGAGGCATTTTTTTCCCATTGTCATTGCAGGGAGAGAGCCCCAGCACTGCTCTCCTGAGCTAGCACCACTGCAGTTATCCTGTTGCAGGCACCTGGACAGAAGAAAGCATCCTGCCTTTACACATCACCACAAGCCTCAAGATTGGCTGGAAAGCTCACTACAGCTCACACAACTTCTGAAAATCCAGGCATGTTTCAGGCTTGGCATCTAACTCAGGTGAAATTCAGCCTTCAGTCTGGCTGCAACAGACAGGGATGGTGAACCTGCATGAACTCAGAGTATTTCTCCTCATTTCTGACGGTGAGCAAACTTGTTGGCGTGCACAGCTCTAGCAAGTGCCCATGGGGTGTATGTATTTTTAGATGCTGGTTTAGAGGATTAGCTAATACACAGATACACTCAAGCAGATCTGAGAGAGCTCAAATCTAGGAAATTGCTCTATTTGTACAGAAAGGGCCTAGTATCAAAGTTAGAGCCACAGCTGAAGTTCTCTATTTTACAAGAAGGGTGAGCCTTCTAGAGACTCATTTTTTAACCCAGGTAAACCTGAGCACTTGAACATCTTTTATCTGCTGAAGGTTGGCAGTGAACTGGCTAGAGGTGATCAGCCACAGAGCTGAACCCAGCAGGAAAAACTTAAGCACTAATGTCTTCTGTACAGAAATTTTCCCATTTCCTCCCTCTCCAAACACTTTGGTCCTTCCCTGACCAAAATTATGTCCCCACACCCCTCACCTGCTCGGGCTGGGGTCTCAGCTCTTACTGGTGAAATTAAATCTTTTGAGGGTAAACAGGCTTCTGTTTGCTGACTGATAAAACAGTTCACTCTGGGTTAAAGATTTGCAAATAGCTATGCTCACTTTTCTACCACAGTAGATTCTTCTTAACCTGTGTGATGTGTCTTCCAATCTCTCAAATATGCCAGGAAAGGAACTGACTAAGCAGGACTGTAAATTACCCAGTGATGGACTGACCAGTTTATGCTCCAAACTGAGAGTGTAACTGTGCTCACAGTGAAAAGATGATAAACAGACCTAAACATCACTTAACCACAGCATTCTGAATCCAGAGCCAATCCCCTGTGTTTATTGTTCTTCTCTCTAAACAAAGACAAGAGCATTTAGAGAACAAAACATCATGAGCAGCAAAAAATGCCATTTAATGCTCCAGTGATCTGGACCAGAGTGCCCTGGACAACTTCCTACTCCCCACACCCTAAGATCATATTTTACAGAATTTTTTACTTATTGACTCCCGCGTATGTCTCCCTATGTTTAAAAGATGGCTTCCATACGATTGTCTGAAGTTTTGTCCCTAGAAGGCACTCCATCAGCAGGTCACCTCTTTCAAGTGGTGCTGCTTGTTGATGCCTCCACTGCACAGAAAAGCTTTACAAAAATTCTGGGTGTTGGTAAGTAAAAAGTAGCTATGACATAGTGTAAGTGTTGCCACCAGTGTCTTATCACTAGAGATGGATGAGAATTCCAGCTGTGGGTTCAAATGGAAGGATCACAGAGTATGAAACCTCTAGCATGGAATAAAATTATTCCCCTGCATTTCTGGCTGTCCTAGAACCTGGCAGGGACTGTGATCCAGACTCACAGCCAACATTTAGCACATTAGGCACTTTTATCCATTCAGAAAGCCAGACAAACTCACGTCCTGAAGCTTTTCCATATCCCAAGCATTCCCATATCCCAGGGATAAAAACCTAAGCACAGTCATTCACTGAGATGCAGACAGGATCAACACTGAACACATGGATGTTTATCCAAATCAAACTCCATCATAAATACCTCAGTCAGTCTCTAACCTTCAACTGTAAAACTCACTACCAGGTCAACTGCATATGGTTTCATTTTGTTGCATCCGCAAACTCGACATTGATGAAAATCTGTTACCTAATTCCCATATATTTATCTTTATCCTCCACTGTCCAGCTAAAATCCTCACCAACTTACAGCTTCAGCACCCAAGCAATAAAGCCATCGTCTAAGTTCCAGAACAGCTGAACCTGACAAGTTGTGCTTGGGAAAGGGGCAGCATTTAGCTCCTATTTGTGAAACAGGTAAAACACTTCAGTAAAATTTCAAGCCTTTAAAGAACACTTCTAGAAATGGTAAAGAGCTGAATGTTCCCTTCTCTAACCTGCAACTGAAAAGACATGAAGGGGAAATTGCAAGTTCAGTTACATGATGATGAATTAGAAGAAAAAAGGAGCAACTGTGGATAGAAGGGTAACATTAAAAAAAAAAAAACAAACAGGAAAAGAGACAGGGTGAATGTATCTCTTCTCAACTCCTAAATGGTTAAAACTGCAATTTGCAAGGAGCAGGCCACCATTCCCTTTCATTGAGTAATCACATAGTCTCATAACATTCATCAAAGGACTACTACACAGAAATTAAAATACTTGCCTGCAAGCTGAGAAACACCACAGGAACACGTTTGTCCCACTAACACACTGCCAGGACGTGCAGTGAGAACCACCAGTGTTTTAAAGTGTCAGATCGCAAACGTCAAACATGAATCTAATGATTACAGGAATAGTCTCAGTGAGAAACCACCAGTGTAGGGGGTGGTACTGCAGCCTATGTGCTACAGGCAGTAGCCACCAAAAATATACATCCCTTGTCAACTCTCCATGGCATAGTAGCTGAAGAGAAGAGGAAAGCAAACACAAGCCCCATCACATTTTATCTAAAGCTGAACTGGTCTTTGTAAAATGGGCAGTGACTACCTCCAGAAATATTTCTTTGACTGCTCAGGTAGACTTATCTTCTATGAACACATCTAATTGTATTTTTAATCCATTCATTCTTTTTATTTCTTCATCTTGCAGCAATGAGTTTCACAATTCAATTGCGCACTGCATGAAACACAGTTTTTTCTTGGTGTAAACCTCATGACTGTGCAACTGTTCAAATTCTCCTTAAATGTGTCATTTTATCCATCAGAACTTCCTGCAATCTTCTCTTTTCCCTGGACCTTTTCAAAGTTGTTTTTTTTTTTTTTTTGAGGAAAGGGCTTCAGATAGATTTTACATCTTAACTGCTTATACAGCCTCTGGAATAGACAACCATTTTGGGGCATAGCTTGTATAAAAAAAATTCTACTCTGAGCTCAAAGAACCTTTCCTAGCACAAGTCATAAATGAAAACATACCTATATGATGTTTCATTTTCTCAAATCAGCATCTCCCAACCAAAAGAAGTTCCATCAAGCAAGTCCCATGAAAAGCTTTACCCTGCTCACCTGCAAATATAACAGATGTGACTTCTGTTTGTTGTGTTTCCTCTATCTGCTATCTGGCTGGACAAAAGCACTGAGAAGCTGCCTGCCATTCCCCAGATCAGGGTCCCTGCTTTTTGGTGCCCCAGACTGTTGGTGGTAACAGATAAAGGACTAGAAATTCATTCACCTGATGCCAAACTGCGTCATCCTTCAGAAGCCACTGGAAGAAGCTGGCTGATGACAGCTGGGGCTGGTGTTGCAGGGCAGAACTCATGCTGCTGCTGGGGCTTTTGGAACCAGTACTGGTAGACCTTCCCCCTGAGGAGCTCTGATACAGCACTCCAAGAACATCCATTTCTGCTCTGGGATAACCAAGCTACTGCACAGTCTCCACTCAGAGCCCAGACCAGCCTGGGCACTACCACTGACCATCACTGAGAGCCTTGAGCCAGCAGCTTTAGAGGTGAAATACATGCAAGCAGCAGGATCTGACTTCTAAAGGTAACATCTTTAAAAGTCAGTAAGGAATATCTTGACATGCTTTAGTTTTGATTCTAGTTTTAGATCCTTCCATCAAATATTTCCACACACTGTACACCAACCTTGATAAGAACCATTCTATACACCAACCTTGATAAGAACCACTCATCTAAGATCCTTCTCTTTTGCAGGCTAAACAATCCAAGCCTCCTCAGCTTCTCTTAGCATTTTCTTGCACAACCCTTTAATAATTTTAGTGGTCTTTCACTTGACTCACTCCAGTAATCTCATGGCCACCTCGTCCCAGGCAGACCAGAACTGGACAAAGAACAAAAGATGTTGAATTACTGATGTGCTGAGGTGAAGGCTCACCTCCCTGAACCTGCTGGCAAGGCTCTTCCTAAAGCAGCCCAGGAATTTGCTGGCCACAAGGGTGCATTGCTGGCTCATGTTCAACTTGTTCAAGAGCATCCCAGTCCTTCTCTGCAAAGATGCTTTCCAGCCAGTCAGCTCCCCGTATGTGCTGTTGCCTACATTCATCATCTGTAGGTGCAGGACTTTGCATTACTCTCTGCTGAACTTCATCAGGTTCCTGTTCACTCCTCTCTCCAGCCTGTTGGGACCGCTCTAAATGATGACACCATCATCTGATGCACCAATCCATCCCCCCAATATCATCTGCAAGCTTGCTGAGGGCATACTCTGTCCCATTATCCAGGTCATTAGCAAAGCTGTTAAACAGGCCTGGCCCCAGCACTGCCCTCCACATCCCTTGCCAGATTCAACTCCAGATTGCTTTAGCCTTCCCAAGTCCACTCCTGCATGCTCAGGAATTTCTCTGTATTCCTCCTCTTAGGTCACCTGCTCCTGCTCCCACTTCTATGCTTCCTTTTTAGCTAATGAGCTTTGTCACAAGCATCTCGTTCTACCTCTGCCACCTTTGCTTGGTTTTCCGCACAAGGAAGAGGACTGTTCTTGAGATTGAAGGAAGTAATCCTTGAAAATCCCCAAGATCCCCTGGTTTCCTCTTCTCTTCAGGATCATATCCAATGGCATTCTTCCAAACATATCCCTACAGTCAAGGTCCATGGGTGTAATCTTTCCATGTGCCTTGCAGAACAATGCTGTCAGAGTGGCTCTTTTACAGACAGTCATTGTCACCTCAGACAAATCATCTGACTGCTCAATATTTCAGATCCCTCCTTAACAAAAATTGAGGACAATTGTCTTTCCCTACCTCAAGGCTGTAACATGATGGCAAATATATGTTGGTCATAAAGCAGTAACAGAAGCCTCAGATATATCTGACAAAGATACATTAGAAAGAAAAGAACTTAATCGGGTCTCAGAAACAGATCTTAAAACATTCCCTGTTGTAAACACTTTTGGCAGCAAGATCCACTCCCAGCTTACTTTAGTTACTGCATCTTAGCTTCCATATCTCCAGGTGTACCATTTGTGACACTTTTGCCTGGGGGCAAGGCTAACCCAGCACCTTCCCATGTCTGAGCTGACTCAGCCATCCCCTAGTCCTGGGCAGATACCTGACCTCATAACCCCCATCATCCTCTTCCTCTTCCCCTGGCTGGGCCATCTCCCAGCACTAGACAACAGCAAGAGCAAACACTGATAAGCTGTGTCAGGCGCCAGCTATCTCAGGGCAGAGATAACAGCAGGAATCAGCACAACAAACACCCACTCCCCACACACCTGGGGGAGCCTGCCCGAGGGAAGCCACCCTGACACCTCCTGCAGGGGCTCCTCCAGACCAGACAGCAATCCTACTTGAGGCTGTCACTCTGCAGGAGCCCTCAAACAAGAATGGGAGTAGAAACCACTTCTCTGTCTTCAGACTGGGCAGATAACAGAAGTCACTTCCCTCCTCCTCCTCCTCATTACCTCTTCAGTGGTATTTTAGCATCTTAAATTCACTGACATGGGTCTAGGTTAATGCTGCTCTTACTGGAAAATTCCCATCTTACAGGTGGAAAAATTAAAACTCAGGACTCCCAAAACTTAATGTCATATCCTAGCTCCTAAACAGTTTGGCATTCTGGTGGATATGCATCTAATATCAATATCTGACCCTTCAAAACAGTCATGTTTGCTCTCATGCAGATGTTATCTCAAAAGATATTTGCTCATCTAAAGCAGGATCCCTAATTAGCCCTATGCAGAGTTAGTCTTCCATTACCCACAAGGACATTGAGCCAGGAATTAAATTACACCTCAGACACCTTGTCCCACATCTTTCAGCTGTCCTCTAATACAAGACAATTTCAAAGGGCCCTGATTCCCAAAAAAACCCATTCTCTGCACTGTTCACTGGCAGAAGAATAAGAATCCACACATCATGGTTTATCTATATGGGAAAGATGCCTGGAATTAATGACAGTAGAACAGCTTCCTCAGTGGACATTTCTTCAGCCCCCACCAGCTTTACAGTGACTATTCCTCCTGAATAGAAAAACTATTCATGAAGCTGTGGCAACACAATTAATTTGTCACAGGGCAAAGCTCTTCATGTTTGCCTGGGGGGAAACACATCCCTTCCAACTGCTTCACCTCCCCTCCATCACAAGTAACTGATGAAAGCTCGGGATGAAGAGGAGGAAAAATTAGGATAAAGTAATGGAGAAAGAAAGGGGCTGAGACATGTATTTCTGGCAGACAAGCAAGGAACTGCTCATGGCAAGACAGAATATGTAAACAGAAGAAAACAAACACAAACATAAATCAAGATTAACACAGAATGATTCTGTGACGATGCTGTGCTGGTTGTGTGCTGAGCTGTGAGAGGATTATGCCATCTGGCATTCAACTCAGGCACCAAAATACTTAGGTTTTGTATCTCATGGCCAGAAATTCAGTCCTAGACAAACTCTGTTTTACAGCTGATGTAAGACAGAAACGAGGAAGGCACACAAAAAGAACTTCCTTGCAGCAACTGCACCTCTAGAAGTACAGTCCCACCACACTTGTACAGACCAAGACCTCCTCTCTCCCCCAGCTACATCAAAAACTTTCAATCCACGTTGGGAGGGCAAGAGCAAGGTCACTCTCACCCAATCCTATGGCCACAAACCCTTTGATTTAGCACTGTGGCACTGCTATAGGCACTTCACATGAACAAGCAGTCACTGCACAGCACGACTGCAGGACACAGAGGGACTCTCCAGCCCAGCTTTTAGTGGTGTAAGCTTGGAGTGACATTTGTCACAGAGGTATGAAGGATCTTAGAAAACAGCTTCAATCACCCTCTGTCAGAATGTGCTCCAAAACTCACTTTTATCAAGTCACTGTGACAAACTTCTTTCTTAAAGACAATCAAAATGTATGGAGTACTCTCAAATATCAGTTTACAAAATCTTCTGCTCTAAATGAGATGTACTAGACTCAAGAATTCAGGAGCCTGAAACTCAAGGAAACTTGTTAAGAGATTATTTTCACTATAAACAAGACAGCTCTTCTTCAAAAGACTTAGGAACTCTACAATTTTAAGGCCACATTTGAAGCATATTTCAAATAACACATTTCATATGGCTTCTAAACCTGACTGTGTCTTCTATCAGTAATTTGTGAACCTCAGCAGCTTTGGGGAGTCTTCTGCTTTATTTTAAGAAGCCTTTGCTGTTCACCTTTAAGCACAGTTCATACGCCCTCATCAACATAAGAAGGTACCCTCAACCTTTTTTTATTTACGTTTCTTCAATACATCAGCAAAGATTAAAGTGTGGTTAAGCCAATCCTTTTATCTTGGCATAATTCATTTTTACACCATATCAACCTTCTCCAGGGCTGGATATTTGCATAGTAATAATAAAGCCTGCTTTTTAACTCCTCCCTTTAGCTTAATATATTAAAAAGTGTTGATAGATAAGACTTGGCTCTCAAATTAGTGGTGGTGGCAAAGCAGAGTTCAAATTATTCCATTAAAACAGAGATAGCTATGTTTATTGTCCTCCCACATTTGAGTTAAGCTGGAATTTCACTCAGAGAAACTTTCCTGCTCTGATTATGATGGAGAAGGTGTAGGTTTGATAATTTCCCCAAATTGGCTAAAAAACATTTGGGAGCAACAGTTTGAATACCTTTACTGTTTCCCGTTTCCCAGTTATCGGCATTCCTATACATTCTTTCTGAAGTGCAAAGAAGCTGAGGATGCAGCTCCACGGTTTGCTTGAGCCAGTTCATGTGTGGGTTGCAGCCAGAATGAAGAAGCCTGCCCCTCTCCACGCCATCATGTCTCCCCACTGGAATTACTGGTGCTGCAGCTGCACGGTTAGGAGGGCCAAGGAATCAATCCACCCACAAACTAATCCCCCCTGCCTTTTCTTTCCTGCCAGGCCATTCCCTACTGCACAACCCACAGCCAGCAGTACCAGCAGGAGGGAGTGTGGTGGAACACAGGGCTGCTGGGGCCAGGAGAGCTCTCCTGGCAGGAGCTGGCACTTCACCACCTCACAGAAGTGGCCACAACATGAGAATCAGCTCTTGCAGCTAAGACCACAAAGTGGGCATAGTCAGGCTAGCTTTAGGCTAATGCATTTGAGTATCAGGGCAGAGAGTTCAGGCTAGACTGACTGCCCAGCATGTACTCATGTTCTCGGCCAGTTTTTATCCAGAGAGAGAGAAAAAACATTGATGCACAACAACAATTCTTTCCAACTCTGCAAACGCCAGTGCTTCTCTTCTGCGGTGCTTAAGCTGGCTCTCACCAACAGCCAAAGCAGCCTTTACTGACTTTGATCACTGAACCACATCAAGCCTGCAGGATGTGAAAACAGCAACAAACAGAAGCTCCTGTATTCCCCCCTGCACTGCTCTAATCTCCCCCATGCTGCCTTGCTTCTACATTCTTTTTATGTTTTTTGATGCCTCATAAAGCTCCAGTTCCTGGAATCAATATAAGAATGTCTGCCTCATTTAAAGAAATGACCAAAATATTACCTGACTGCTCTGCAGAGAAATTCAAAGGTAAAGAAACTTAGCCAATTAATTAGGACAATACTGGCCCCATAATGAAACAAACAAACAGGGAATCCATCACTATCTTTATGCCATTCTCATGTTTCTGTTTTTAAAATATTAGGATTTGTAATTATTTACTATTTTAATACTTAAAGATATTTGTTTTGAAACTGCTTCAAAAGACTGACAAAACACAAGGAAAACATGGAAGCCAAATTTGCACTGATACCAGCAGTGCTGACAATATCATGCCCTAAAGATGGCTATTGCTAGAAAGTGCACCATTTGTCATGACTGAATGTCTCCTTTTTCCTCACAGTATTTCTTGAATGTACATTGCAAAGTTACAAAATACACACCATAAGGTCATATAGAAACAGCTACAGAAATACCAGCTCTGAGACTCTGAGACTTCTGATGGAGGATCTGCACTGACCTCAGTCTAAAAGATCCTTCACTGTGGACTGCAATTCAGAAGAAAAGCAAAAGAAAAAGGCAAAAAAACCCCCAATCCCAGGACAAAAGTTACTAACAAACACTGGGTCTTCTTAGTACATCAAGGTCACTTCCCCCCCCGCCCCCAGATCCAGGAAAACTAGTAACTTCATTTCAGCAAGAGTAATTGTATTACCTAACCCTTATCTGGCACTTTTTATCTGTACCTCTCAAAAGAGGTCGACAGCACTATCTGTGTATGATACCACTATTTGCATGAACTCCATCATAGTACCCAAGTCACTTCAAAGCACATTGTCCAGTACCAGGCCAGTAGCTGCTGTCACCAGAAAACATCTGTGAGTCCTTGTTCTATGTAAAACCAGAAAAACAACTCCTATCTAATACACTGACTTGAGAATTCAAAGATTGTGGTATAATATCAACAATGAAAGTCTGGATGTTTTCTTCATTTTAACTACAGGGATTGCAAACAGCTGTACTACCCCACAGGTGCTCACTCAGCCTGACCCTGGCTCTTCCTCAGGCTACATCCCCATTGAAGCCAGTAAGAAGCTTTGCCTTCTCAACTGGGCCGTACATTAACTTAATTAAAGTTCTGCTGCCTCTGGCTGTATGGATGTTCAGGATGGGCAGATGCCCTTATGGAAGAAAATTGAGATAACTGGACAGAATCCTTCATTCCCATAAGGTCCACAGAATATTTTGCTGTAAAGAACTGAATACTCACAGTAGTAGTATGTTTGTTACTACCACCCATTTCTGACTGAGACAGTTACACACTGTGGATGTGTACTCCCCTTTCATTCCTGTCCATCCCCTACCAAAAAAAAAAGAAAAATCAACCCCATCCCTTGCTTCAAAACACTTCAGACAATCAAGAGCTTATCTAGACATCTCAATGATTTTACACTGTTACACATATCCTAGTATCACAAGAATATGTTTTACCTTGAGGCAAATGTTTTAATTTATGTGAGCTATTTGCAATACCTCCACCAAATGGAGCCCATATAACCCGTCGGATGGCTTTCACCCAATCTTCCATTTCATTCTGGGAGTTAGCCATGAGCAGGAAAGCCTCATGATTGACAGGCATCTTTTCCCGGTCCCCTGCACCACCTGAAAGACAGAATACAAATCTCTTTTAGCATCCAGTTCAGAAGAGAGCAACCAAAGTTTAACACCGCCAAAAATCTCGGTCAAAATAATCAAATTACTATTTTAATTCAGCAGTTTTAACAGACAATTCCTGCAGATGTGCTGCAGCACCCACAGAGCACAGGCTGATAGAAGATCAAAGCAGAAGTGCAAAATATGCATTTCCAGTGTGAGAAACCTGCAGATGTTGTATCTGCTGTCTCAGCAATAAGAAAAGCAAAAGCACAGGCCGTAAGACTCTACAGGAAAAGTAAGAAATTAATTCCACATACCTGTGCTAAGGTATTGAGAGATTTTTACCCAAAAGAGGGACCAAGTGAAATATAAGACAATTTAAAATGCTTCATATGTAGAAGTGACAAGATCATCCACTTTCCCCAAGTCTCTGGGATATTTATAGTCTCAATACAGAGAAAGAGACCCATTCTGATTTTGGATCCAATTCAGAAGAAAGTTAAGAGCTAGGGATATGATTCTCACTCTTCCACTTGATGTAAAAACTTTAGAAGCTATTCATGTTGGTGTGCAACATCTCAGAAAAGCACTGACCAGAATATCAAATTCACTCAAGCTGTCACAAAAAACCTGTCCCTTGTGGATATTACAATACTTGAAACATTTTGACCCTGCTTCACCTGTTTCATTTTTAGGTCAGCACTCACCCCAACAATCTAAATCTTCCCCTCACCCTTCATTTTATGTTCCAGAGCTGGATACATCCTCATGAGTGCCACATAAACACATAAAAGCTTTATTAGAACAGCGTCTGTATGAAAAGGCTACTGATGCTGTCCAATTCAGCAGCTGCATCCCAGGGGCCTGGAGCTTCTCCATCACCATGGAAACTGCCTTTGGCTTTGCTGCAGAGATAACATCTGAGCTGTGTGTCACTGTCATTTCCACACTTACATGGCTTTCAGCACCTACTGGCAAGCTAAAGCTGCCAGCCTGTGCTGAGCAGCTGAGACTGCCTGCCTGTGGAATTCAGAGATAAGAGCAGGATGATGGTATGCTGTGGTTTCTGCAGAGCTGATTTAGCATACACAGAACATGTGCTTCTTAAATCCTTGCTAATCTGGGGAAAGAAGCAAGCTGGGAGCTGCCTGCAAGCCAAGGAAGTACTTTTTCTTGCTATTAATTGTTTTCTTGACACACTCATGGAACATTTATTGATTTGCAAAGCAGAAGTGGTAAAATGAGATGCATTGGGAAGTATTTTGTGGTTCTCCAAGAAGCAATTCACTAAACTGGGAAACTGAGGCAGTCTTTCAGTAAAGAGGAGAAACAAGAGCCACCAGGGACTAGCCGTGCAGCTTAGGAAACAAAAGCCATGATGCTTTTTCCCCACGTGTGCCCAAATCCACTTGGACAGTCTCCCATTTTTTAATTTACTGAATTATTCATATTCCTTAAGGTATATAAAGAGAACAGCTCTCTAGCTCAAGGCTAGGGCACAGGCACCTGAACAGATCAATGTCCCACCATATTCCACTGCAAGGATGGCACACTTCATCCTCTGCATACAAACCTGTCTGTGCAGGAAACTGCACTCTGTGAAATTCCCATCGCTGCCTAAATCTTCTTTACCAACATAGTCAGCCTCGTGGTGAAAGCAGAGGTTGTGAAATTTACTTCTTGCACCTTACCCAGCTGAGCTACCAGCATGGCCTTTTTCACCATCAGATTCATAGGAGATACAGCTGAAGGAGGCTTTCCACAGCCCTCAATACACATCAGAAATGGGTTTCAGGATGTGGCATTTGGCAGATAGGTGGTCTGAGCTCAAGTTAGGCCATCATCCTCCAAAGGAATGAAACAGCCTCAAAAAAACATCTACTGTATGGGTCCCACGATCAGCAAACAACTGAGTTTGGTCAAGGTAAAAACACATCTTGTTCTTAAGTTTAAAGGGATCAGCTGAGACCTTGCCCACTCAAGCCATGAGAGGCAAGAAGAGACTAGCACCTTGTCTTAGAATTAATCACAAATTGTAAATTTAGTGCAATTATCTGCACTAACCCATACAAAGATGGCAATAAGAAGCACAATAAGCAGAGGATGAAGATGACTTACTGGACTGCTGCAAAACTGGCCTCAGCATCTTCCCAAGGAATCACTGTACCAGAGGGACCTGACTACAAGTCCCCTTCCCCTAAGATGCTACTTTGGACCAGCCAGATGCTTTCTAAACCTTCATAGACAGTTTTCATGCAAGCATTTAGGGAAAAAATATTTATACTTCTATTTGAGTCTGCAAAAAGCAAAAACTGGATGGGAAAAGAAAGATTTCTGTACACACCAGACCTGAGATTCTGCCAAAGACTACATATAGCTCCTCCATGTTTGGCTTTCCCCACTGAAACTTGAAATAGGAGCAGGGCCATGACCCTACAGTCTGCCTGTGGGAGAGTCAGTAGTGACTAGACATGTAAGTACAAGCAAATAAAAACAACTCCCCACACAAAGGCCCGCTTAGAAATAAGAATACACTTCAGAATTGCTTATGTTAGCATAATGTGACTGCAGTGGCAGAGCATGGACGCCCCCCTGTAAACATTTTCTTTTTAGTAACATTTTACTCATATTTCTTTGTAGACTTGGCTGGTTCCTTCGACTACATCCTTGAGGCATCAAGCAGAAAAATTAGGGGTTACTAAAAGGCAGAGTTCAGACACATCTCTCTACATTGTTGTGACATTCAACAGCTTTTCAGTCTTGGTAGTCACAAGAATGAGAAACAGCCAATTCAAACGCCTAGATCTACCTAAAAAAAAAGAAAAAAAAACAACAAAAACCAAACCAAAATAAAAACCCAACCCCCCGCCCCAAAAAAAAAAAATCAAAACCCCAACAACCTCCACAAATAAATAAACAAACAAACAGCCCAATGAAACAATGTCACAAGAAACTTCTTAGAAGTCTAGGATTTTACCTGAAATTCAGAGATGATTTCTTCTATGGGCTCAGACACAAAGCAGGATCCTATCATGGATTTCAGGTTTGAAATGGAAACACAACACTCTATCAATTCAAACACACTAGACATTAGGAATTGTTTTAGGAAAACAATTTCAAAGCTTGCTGCCCAAAACCACTTGGAAACAGAATTTTAGTTTTGCCTCTCACAGCAGGATGAAGTTGATATTCAGCTACTGAATTCACACCTCTGCCACTAAGGGAGCTCCAGCCCTTACTAGGTTGGTGTTAAACTCCACCCGAGGCACACAAGCTCTACTTCTATTATGTGAATCAAACAGGGCTCTGGCTACTCAGCACCACGATGGGGAAGAACACTGTTCATGGTTTTAAACATAGACAAGAGATTTTCATACCCTCCAACAGAATTTCTCACTCATCTTTAATCAAGCTTCCATATAAACAAGACTGGGCCTCAGAGACAAACCTTGCATAGCTCAGGATTGCCACGGGCAGACATTCCAGTCCTTTTGCTCAAAGCTACTTTAATCTCCAGAGCAGAGACAAAATAAAACTGTCTGCTAACACAGAGTGAAAGTGTCTCAAAAGACGTGGCAGGAACAGGAGACTTCACTCTGGGGATGAATAGTCCATCTGCTTTAGCATCGGGCTATGACCAGGGGATCCTGTATTCAGTTGCCTGCTGCAGACTTCCTGTGTATGCTAGACAAGATGCACTGGATTTCATCCTTATCCATGAAGCAAGCTGGTAGCTCAATTTGCCTCTCATCCAGGCCTACAGAAAGAGAACAACCTGAAGAGTAGGAAAGGTAATGGCAACCATGTCAGCATATTCAGTAAACGTAAGAGCCTAGAAGGATTAAGAGACTTGTTTGGTTGTTGGTCCCCATCAAAAGAGCTGCAGGTCTCATCTAACTTGAATGCTTTGCTGTCCCTGTCCCAAGGTACCTTTGTCAAAGTGCTTTACATACCTTGGTAGGTGTCTTTGCCTGGGGGGAACAGTTTAGCTCCAGGCCCCCAGCTGCAGTGCACAAATGCGCTCTCTCCAGGACCAGACTAACTCAAGCTGGCAGAATTGCTCTCCTCTGCCTCCACTCATGGTTCCTCCATTTCATATGGCCTGGGAGCCATCAACTGCGAATGGCAGCAGCCACCTCAAAGTAATGTCCACCTCCCAGTCCTTAGAAATGATCCTCCTTTCAGCTTTCCCCCCAGCGCCCCACAAAAGGGAAAAGTAAAATGCAAAAACACTGGGACTAAATCTTGCTAAAGGCAACATGGGATACTACAACAGCAGAGTCACAATCTACTCTTCAAGGCCCTGTTTACTGAAAATTCTTTTTTTGACCATCCTTAGACAGGCCAGCATTCACTGGAACGTGTAAAACATAAGGTATCATTTTGTTCTATTTACTTGCCCTGCCCTGTGTTCCTGTTCAAAGAATCTGCAGAACAGACAGGCTGCATCTCTGCCTTTATACAGCTCTTTCCAATGAGGAAAAGCTTGAATTTTTTTGTTTGCCTTGGACCTCATTCACTCAAGCTTAACCTTCTTAAGATCACTTGTGAAGCCAAGCCTTAGATCCCCTTTGTCTGTATGGAAAAGAAATTCAGGGGGAACAGGACTGGACTTCTGCATGGGACATGAGACTGCCTTATTGCACACAAAAGGAGGAGCTTCTACGTTCTCAAGCAAAGCTGCTGTTGAGTTCTGAAGCTGGCAGCTTCCTTCTTTGCTTAGGTAACTTTTTGTACTCCCACCTCCCCCCTCTGGTTTGCCTTTCACCCATTTCTTACATCATTCTTCGTTCTGATGTGCTTGCGAACTGTCCTTCCACAGCCTGGAGAAGCTGCCCATGACAGCAACCTGTGTGTGTACACACTGCCCTGTTTGTTGGTGCTTGCTCTGCTGTGGTGTGGACAGCAGCTGCAGTGCTGCCAGGAGGGAAATCCAGCTTAGAGCCCGACTGGGCAAGGGTGGCTGGAGGGAACCAGGGCCCAGCTGACGTGTCTGCCCTCGGTGCCACAGCAAGTTGTGACAGGAGGCCTTTGACTGCAGACAAGCAGCAACGGAGATCTTGACAAATGGTCAAAAACTAGCACTCGCTCCTGAAAAGAACAACTGCAATGATTCATCTTCCCTGACCTGGTCTTTATGATTAACTTTAAGGTGAGCATCAGAATTTGGGGCTCAAAGATCTCCCTGATAATGAAAGAAGGTGAAAAAGGAGGAGATGAATTCTGTCAAGAGTAAGGGCAGCTCTGTTAGAGGGAATATTTCTTTGTACAGCAGGAAAAAAACCAAAAACAAACAAAACCGGTCTTGATCTTTGGATCAAGAGATGAAAGAAATATCAATGAGTAAGCAAAAGTTCATTAAGAATGCTTTGAATTAGACACTTGAAACCTAATTCCATTTCTTCAGTTCTCTTACCTTTGATTCCAGCTAATGTTGAACCTCTACCCTGAGCACTTTCCACACCAACCAAAGGTTTTCAAGAGCCTGAATGCTGGAGATAGGTCCTGTCAATCACAGCTGAATCCTGGGTTAACCTGCCTCAGCATCAGTTTAAACATCTCTGCTTTTTTTTTCTGAATTATTCTTTAATAAAAGGGAAAATTTGCTGTGAATATGAACCTCATCTTGAAATAGTCCATTTAGGCTGCCTGAGGACAGAAAAAAGAGCAAGCAAAATCTGAAGTAGTCAAGGAGTGAGATAAAAACAAGGAAAGCTGGGGGTTTCCCAGTATGGGTATGATTTGTGAGGAATTAAACAGTACAGTAAACAGTGATGTGTGCTTGCCATGATTTTTTTGTTTGTATCTGTATCTGTCCATCTATCCCCACCCACCCATCTATTTATATACAGAATATATGAGTTGGAAGTTGATTTGGAACTGAGTAGATGCATGATCATATTTTAAAAGGCATACAAAATGAAGAAAAAAATGAGGCACAAGAATTTAGTCTCATGTGGAGTGCAAATAAAAGAAACAAGCTTTGAATCAAAATACATTCACTGTGCCACAGTTCCAATGGACGACATAATCGCATTTTTTTCTAAAGAAACAGACACCTTTGTAGGTGAAAGGTGTTCCATTTCCACAGTTTGGAAGGAGCTTAGAGGGATTTTAACATTCAATAGTCATTTGGTTGTGTCAATGAGAAAGGAAATCTTAAATACTTTTTACTGCAATGAGGAAGTTCAGCTCAAACAGACACAGTTCACATTTTCTTAGGGCAGGATTTACAAGCATACACTAAAATCTCATTGACTTCTCAGTCAAAAATTAAATGCCTAATTTCCTTTTATTTCACCAAGTTCCATGGTAGTTACAAGTAGAAGCTGATCAAATTTTCCGAGTCAAAATCACTGCAGAGGATTTTGATGAGTCTGTAAATGGTTTTTCAATTCTGTATCTTAGACCTTAGCCCAGAGAATAAAGCAAAAGCAGGCAAACACTCTAAAGCCACTGCCATCTATTAAGCAATCCAAAAGCCCTGTGATCTCTTCTCCCCTCCCATACCTTCTGTGGTTTCAGAAGCCATTAAACTGCTTTAAAAACGCACCAACAAAGAGATGAGACCTCAGAACTGTGGTTTCTTATGCAAAAACATCTGACAAGATTTAACATGAACAGAGTCACTAATAAAGCTTCTCTGTACTGGTACATGGACTACAGAAAACCCTTATAAACCTAAGGCTAGTGATCTGTGTCAGTTGTCAGGATCAAGTGTAGGATTACTAAAACTATATGAAAGAATTGAAGATTAAACTAAATCTTTGCCCTGTTATACATAAAACCTGTGTCTGGCTAGCTTGACTCTCCTGCCTAGAGATGCCTCTCTTGCGACCTTATTACTCTAGACTTTTATCTACTAATTAAAGTAGAGAACTGTTTAAGACTACCGACCACTTCAAACAAAGCAATTCCTCGGAAATAAACAAAACCCATATTCCAGGTAGGCCAAATGCTAGTAAAGTGATGTCACACTCCAGGAACCATGGCAAGCAGAAAACAAAGATGCAAGGTAAGAGGAAGAGAGAAAAATAACTTCAAGTACTCTTGAAGGAAAAGTAAGCAGAATTGTACACAAGCTTCACCTTGAACTTCTGCTTGTAAAACCTGCTTACATGAGTTCAGTGCCGTGTAATGTTTGAGTCTAATTGATTTTTCCTTAATGTGCTTCATCTGCCCTTGTCTGAACTTCTCAAAGTTTCAGTAAAAAAGGCTCAGTCATTTTTAAGTTATACTTCTGGCATTAAAAACATATTTATGGTACTAGTACAGCCATGCTGTGGCATCTCCCTGTTTTCAGTTATTTGCAGTTTCAGAGAAGAGACGAGTGTTATACTGCCTGGGGTGTGCGGCTCACTGGGTCACGGAGTGCAGCTTGGAAGTGACTTCACAATGGAGGAAAGGCCACTTCTGCTGCAGCAGCCCAATATGTAGAGCCCAGGCATAACATGCAGCTAAGTACATTCTTTTTCAAGGATCCAGCATCTCCCTTGTACCAGTACAGCTCAGGCAGCAATCCCTCCACCTTCTGCCCACTATTACTTTGCTCCATAAAAGGAACAGCCATCAAAAATGATCACACTGCCTCCCCAAATACAGAGGTTTCAGAAGCTTGTGAAATGTGCCCCCAATGCCATACAGTATCCCTATAAACAAGCTGCATTTTAACTGCTTTTTTATCAGCTACTAGCCAGCAGGAAGGGATGAAAACTTTCCAACATGGTCACAGGTAGTTTAGGAGGCCAGCAAGGAGGATCACAAAGAGGCGTCAGTCAGCAATAACTAACACGAGGAACAACTCATGTGAAGATGCCTCAGGAGTTAGACTACTTCAAACCCTTCTGGCTCTTGACTCAAATAATGTTCCCTGATGGGAAGTTACTGTGGAGGTTGAGCCTGCAGCCTCCAACAGAGGCTTCTTAGGTGGAGCCCCCTCTATGCAATGGCACATTCACTGCCTCTTACAGCAGTATCTACTGACAAAGCAGACAAATTTAGGGTACAGTGCTGCCTCTGCCAGAGCTAACAGTTTTCCTTGCCAGAGCTCCTAATGGAAAAGAACCTGAACATGTTGGGAGCCTAGGAATAGTTGCAGTTCAGCTTCTTCCATTTACAAACAGCTGTGCTCCAGAACTCGCAAACCTTTCCTTTAGAATCTGACATGGCACCAGCTCTCAGGGAGCTGTTCACTTCATGATCTATCTTAGAATAACAAAAGGACAACTTCTACCCCTCTCTACAGGTGTGCTGGGGGGGCAAGGGGGTTGGCAAGTGGGGATGACAAGGGGGAGCAAGACTTTTTTTTCCCCCGCTCATTCTGCAGACACCCTTGTACCACCAGCAGGCTGCTTTCCCTCACCCTCCTTTCTTCCACTCCAGAAAACTAACCTGCACTGACTTTGCTCAGTGTATTTCAGACCTAGAGAGTTACAATGAGCCCAGTCCTTCATGGTGGTGGTGTGGAACTGCCTGGACTGTGTGCCTACAGTCATTTTGCTACCCTCTGATTTGAAAGGAGAGGAAATGAATTTTTTCTTAGGCCAGCAGAAGCCACATGCTCACAAGGAGGCAATTTAGGCCAGCTGGCAGGAGCTGTGTGTCTGTCCCTACAAGGCACATTGCAGGAGGCATCTAAATTAAGGCAACTTAATTTGAGGGTACAAAAAAGAAGCCACAAATGTATGTATGAAAGACTCAGAAAACAGTAGCACAGTTGTGCAAAACAGGCCATATGGTTCCACATGGCTCTCCAAAGCAGCAAGTGCCCAACACTTCTGAAGAATGTATCAAATTATATATTCCAACTGTGGTTATGTTTACATGCTATTATAAGGGAGGAAATTCCTTCTGACCAAAGATGATGATACTTCATGGTTTGAAAAATCTGAATGAAAATGACTGGATAATTTTTATGCATTACCATGCAACCACAAGTAATTTTCTAATTCTCATAAATTTATTCAAATCTTTCACACCAAAAAGAGAAGTTGAGGAAAATTTTATATTCTGACAAGAAATTACTTACCATAACATCAGAATAGTGAATACTTATCTATTTTTCTTTAACACTTTCATATTGGAGAGATAGAATATCTAACTTCTGCACTCTTTCTGAACTGCTGTGCTCACATTTGCCAGGTCTGCTCCATGACAGGAATGAAGTGGTTCATGCCTTCTGAATACATCTCTCTACAACCACCTTCTCCCTCCACCTCGCCCCTCACAAGCCTATTTTTCCTTTCTCCTGCACTTAATCCACCATAAAACCAAAGACATCCTCACTTTTTAAAAAAACTGAATTTATTATTATTATTATTATTTTTAAAAGACGACATATCTCCCGTCTTAGCCAGTGCTCTGAACCTTGAACTAAAGAGTATGGAAAAGAAGCCATCCACTGGTAAATCTTAGGCTGCAGATGCAAGAGCTTTTAGCTGAGCCTGTAAAGACTGATTCTCTGTAGACTCAATACACAGTACTGCAGAAATTCAAGCCAACCAATTACAAACATTATTATCTTCTTTAGTAAACTAACTGAAGCTTTACAAGCAGAGTTTTGGCAGCAGCAAATTAATGGACTATCATCAAGGACTCAACAGTTGCAGACTTTGTTTTTACAAAAAATGAAGCTATTTGTCACATTAACACAGAAAAAGGACTGAAATGCCACAGCAGATACATACTGTGGGCCTTTGGCAAAACGTTGACAAGTTTGAGGAAACCCGTGCCAATACTGATGATGAGACAATGCAGATGGAAGTACTGCTGATCCACATCCAAACCTAAGAGCTCAGGGATATTCTGATCCAAGTCTGGAGCCTTGTTGCAGTTTGCACAGACTAACAGTTTTACAGCAGTCTCCTCCTGTATCTGGATATGCACTGAGTGACCAATAAATCTTCTAAACATGACTGTGTTGTGTAGCACGCAGCATTCTTCACTGCCACAACAGAGCTCCTTGGGAAAAAATGGGAAGTACATACTTGTCACTGAGGTCCAGCACTGCAGCCACTCAGAACACAACTCTGGATGGCTAAAGGACTCCAGGCTGGGCAGTGCAAAAAGCTGGGCCTCAATTCTTTGCGCTTGAGGACAACTGTCAGTGAACTGCTAAGCAGAACAATGCTTAGAAACATCAGTTCTAATTCTGTTCATTCACTGGCAATGAACAAACTCCTCCCAGTTAATAGCATTATCAGAATGCCCACGGAAGTTCCTTTGAAGTGGTTAATCATCAGCTGATATAACCTCACTTTTCAGAAACATGCTGGTTTAGATCAGATTTAAACAAGAAATTCAAAAGCCTGTTAGGTAAACAACAACTCATCCTGAGAAACGTCTTCAGCTGGTGGCCTTGTTCCCACTGAAGCTCAAGAGAATGTTGCTCAGAATGCTTCTGGCTCTGGATTTCCCAGTGGAAGTTCTGTCTTGCAGCAATCACTGGTGCTACTACACACAGATGTACCCCTCCACTGCACCCCATCCTGACAGCTGTGTGTGTCTCCATCAGAGGCCAAAGGCCCCCACATAGGGAGTGCCCCATCTGACAAGCTGACAGTCACTTTTGAGTTGTAGAGCAGAGGGTAAAGCTCAGGTGCATAACCTTATAGCCCACAGTTCAGGCAGACTGCTCATAGAAGCACAATTTAGGGTTTGAGACTATTCACAGTTTTCACTCAGCACAGCAGAACTGCCTCAAGCATTACTGTGCAAGCTTCCATGCTCACAGTGCAGAAAGCTCACCAGCACCAAGCCAATCCCCCACTGAGCTGCTGGTGCTCAGCTCCTCCAAACAGCAGCTGCTGAGCTGGTACAGCATTCCCACCTGGACACCTCAGTACTCATGGGCTAGGGCAAACCCCAGTGCAGTGACATCCTTCTCACAGAAGTCCTTGAACTTTTGCTGGCTTTCCTAGATCTGCAAGCACTGTAGTCTACCTGTTCTGTCCTGATAGTCTTCATCCAGAACAGTTAGCTGGCAAAAGGGCAATCCTCGTATGTGAAAACCCGGGTCAGCAGCCTCCTCTGCACTACACCAGACTCACAGTCCCTTAGCAAAGCACACTGACACCTACTGAGGGCTGCACTGCGTTTCCAAAATGTCCTCTCAACCATGGTACGTTATTTGAAAGTTTTTGGGTCTCTGAGGTTTCAGGCAAAGGCTACTGATCAAAGCTAGGTCACAGCCCTAGAGTCTCTTTATTAACAAGGGAAACTAAAAGAACTTCCACAAAGGACCACAGAAAGGAGACAAATGCTCAGGAGATATTACAACTCACAGGAACCTGCCCCAGAAGTCCTGAAGGCTAACACAGGTATGTACAGCAACCAAATGTAAGAGAGCAACTTTCTCCTGGTGCAAGAGCATATTTGCTGCATGGGTGACCACACTGGGCAGCCAAACTCTGTAACTACACCCCAGGTATCTCCAGAGCAAGAAACATGGCACATGCAGTTACCACATGGCCATTTAAAAACCCACATATTCTGGGGAAACCCAGCCATCAATGTATTCTATGATGTTCAAACACAGAAGATGAAGTTCTTATCCCAAAGAACTAAAAAGCCTTGCTCAATGCTCATTGTGATATACTACTTAAATGGAAATGCCAGCATTGCCATTTGAACTGATTCTGCCAGTGGCATGAACAACATAAATTAAATCTAATCACACAGATTTAGGCCACAGAGAACTACACCTTGCACGATGCCAGCAGAATATTACTCTCACTATTTGGAATGCCCTCTATAGGCAATATATTTGTGTATTTTTATGTTTATAGAAGCAGAAAGCCCATTCTGAAAATGCTGACATAAGCTGGGCTGCTGCACAGATTGACTAAGCTCAGCTGGTCCACTAAGAAAAATGTAAGGAGGAAACAGGGCACACATATATGCCTTGTGAGCCTCCTCTCTCTCCTCACCCTGCTCCTTTCTCGAGAGCACAGAACTGAATGCAGCCATTGCAGGCAGAATGTGTCATAAGAATTTGTCTTTGTAGTCAAAGGCAGAACAACAGCCAGAAACTAGGATCTGCTCAGCCAATGACAGGGTACATATTAAAAACCCTTCCAGCTTCTGTTTCAAAACAAAGAAATCTTGATAAGCCTAAAGGCAGCAGCTGCTACCAGCAGCATGCTGCCTTCCTTACCTTGGGGACACCTGCTGAGCTGCTGCCTGTTTAATATTACATTAAAAGAGCAGCTTTCCAAATAATGAATTATGTATCTGTAGTGAAGCTGTGGTACACAGGGGGCTGGGAGGACATGGTTGGGAAATCGAAGAACCATCTGGGTTAATGGTCTGCAAGGCTGGAAAAAAAATTACTGATGGCTTCATGATTTGTCAGAGCCCCAGTCAGGTAACAGAGGGAATGAGGGGAGGATAGCAAGTGCCCCCTGCTCTTCCCTTCTACATTTTTTTAATTAAGAGCAATCAGATGAGTCTGAAAGTCCCTAAAAGGGGATACAAATCTAAAACACAGGAAAAAATAACAGGGCTATAAGCTTGTATGGCTTGTGACTGCAGCCAGTTCCAGTGCTCTAGCATTAAAGACACAGAAGGTTTCATTTTCTTTATTTAAATGGCCCATACTGTGCAAGCAGAAACCCAAGACAGCAGTAAACTATTACCTTCAAAGTCTGGTCTCTGCCAGTTACCTCTAAGTGAAAACTGGTCTCTGAAGCAAATGTGCAAGCATTTGTCAAACAGACACAGCTTCTCCAGCCTTCCAGAGAGGTTTTAATTCTCTTGCCTGGTTTAATTTAAGATCACCAGTTAGGTGATTTAGATACCTAATTGTGAAAGCATTACATGCTTGTAATGATCATAATGAAGAAGCACATTTCTAAATGCATAGTCAAGCACTTGTAAGCCTCAAATGCTCCTGTTTGCAGATATTCTAGTCCTGTCTATGAGTCTAAATATAAGGAAGGCTGATTCTCTGGAAGCCAACAGTAAAAAGAACTCTTTATACCATACTCCTTATCCTAAGATCAGCTTCAGCTAATCCAGTTCTGTTACTGCTCTGTCCAATTAAAAATATCCAACACACCTTGGATGGTCTTTTTCAGATGTGGAATAATCACACAACAGTAACTGCAAGCCAATCTTATGATAAGTATATGAAAACAGAAGTGATTTCAGTGTGGGCTTTAGCTATTAACAAATAAATTAAAGAAGCTAAAAAATTATTTCCCATTGTTGGAATATGCTTTTCACATAGAATTAAACATTAGTGTTCTGGGAGAACAGGCACACAGACTGAAACTATTTCACCAGGTTATACTGTGCATTGGTGGAGAGATGCCTTCTCTGTATTTAACAAAAAGAAACCAAAAAAACCCACCTTTGAATGCCACAAAAAGAAAGCCCTACATACCAGTGGAGAACTGAGATAGAGAGACACTCAATGATTTCCAGTATGATACTGGCTATCAGCTAGCAGAATCAGAACAAAAAACACAACTACCACATCCAGGCACCCAGACTGATCAAACATTGATTCTCACAAAGCAAGGAATACTGTTTAGAGGGTTGGTTGTGCGGAACTGTAAAGGCAGTGCCAGCCCTAGAAAGCAAAAGGCAAAGAATGAAAGAAAAAAAAAGCTGAACAGCATGAAGATTGTTCTCCCAGCACAGGATGGGAGAGGAAAGGAGGCCATTTTCTCATCAAAGCAGTGCTCTCAAAACGGGAAAGCCACATAGGAAATTAGGAGTGTACTGTGTCTCACAAAGCTGCTCCTTTGCTCAGCAGCTCCAGAGGCTGCCTGGCACCTCTCTCTTTGGAGAGCTTGTACTGGTGAGCTGGAGTCACCGCTCTCTCAGCGGTGTGCACCGAGAGGCAGCGCAGTGCTGGCCAGCTCTGCCGCTGGAGCACTACGATTCTTGGCAGCACTGGCCTCTCTGGCTGCTGAGTCCCACAGCCCTGTGGAGACAGTGGCCCAGATCCCACAAAAGCCTAGATTCCGACTGGATAAAGCCCCAGTTCCACTCAGATTTTAATACTGATGAGGGACATTGGCACCAGAGCCACGTGGCTTTGCAAGTCATTTACTGAACAACAGACGTGTCTCTGTGGTGTCCTGCCAGCTCCTTTCATTTCTCCCAGCCCATGGAGTCCAGCACACTGTTTCCTGGGGACTCCAACAACTCAAAACAGTCAAGTGTACAGTCAGGATCTAGACTGTCTGTGGGCTCATCCTCTACACCCAAGCACCTTGCTTTGATCTCAGATACCATGGGGTATCACCATTGCATGCTTGCACCTTGCTGCATCCCAAGCCTATGGAATTCATTTATTTGTAGGGATTTTTAAGACTGATTTCTAGTCAAGGAAACAGTCCTAGTAAATAATACACCAGTTCAAGAAGTAAGAATTATCCAGCCTCACCATGAGGCTTTTGTTCTACTTTCTGAACTGGAGCATCCACCAGGTAAGTGCAATAAAGAGTTTAATAAAACACAAAGGGTTAGGTCACATTGCTTGGGCTTCAGAGTTGAAAGAAAAGCCACACACCACCACAACTTCCAGGTCCATCTAATGATGAATCTATCTAAGCTCCTTTTTCTCTCTGCTAACCCTGCTATATCAAACTGGAGATGTATAATTGGGGTAGCTGCATGAAGTATTTAACAGGAAAACAAAATCACAGTGGCCCCTTTTCAACATGACTGCTATAGATGCAAAGCATCCTCATTTCTGGTCCTGTACCTTATTCGCCTCAAATCATAATGTTGTATGGATTGAATGCTTTCTTTTGCCAGGATAGCCTTTCTCAACTTTCATAATGTGTATAAAACTACTCACCCTGTGAGCATTCAGAGGAGGAAAACAATCAGGCAGAGACAAAACAAAGCACGAGAGGTAACAGAGCTCAGGCTCAAATCCTGCTTTAGCATGACCAGCCTTGGAGGACCTCAGAGACTGAAGCTTTAAGAATGCTAAAAGCAAAGCTGAAAGTCTTGTAGGTTGACATAATGCAAAAATGACCAAATTGCCAGCCATCAAATATCCTGAGGCTGCTGGGCGTGGGCTGCTCTTCTCAGGCAGCAGCCAGCTGACCCCCTCCAGGAGTGGCAGCCACATCACTTGTCTGCTGCACATGGCATTTTCCCCAGCAGTTCCATTTGCTGAACACAAAGGGGGAGCCCACAACATTAAAGAACACACCCCTCCTTTGAAGTTTAGATTGTTTGGCTTGCCTGGCTACAAACTAAAACTGCACCTTAATCATCCAGCTTTGAAGTCCTGTAAATCTACAGCTGCAGAAAAGTAAGGACCACTTGGCAATAAAACATTCATTATTAAATTCTTTTAAATTAAAGTGGAAAAGGCTTTCCTGAAGCTTTCTTTTTTGCCCACTAGAAATGAAGACATAAGTGACAAATTGACAATGACTTGCCAGATCAGAGATAAATATGACTAAACAACATTTTATAGCCCAGTTTTGAATAGTATTGAGCCACTGCTCAGGGAATGGCCAAAGAAAACAAACAAAAAAATATTGGAAAAGGACATGAGAAAACTGAAGGTTTTAACAACAGGCTGCAGAGGTTAATAAATAGTTTCATTGTTTTTATGCCTTATTTAAGGTGTGTGTGTGGATCTAACTGATAGGAGTTTGATGGAAGTTAAACTGATAATAAGAAAAAATAAAGGAATTTTAGAATCCAGAATCTGTCATTGCTGCATGTTTAACAGAGGGTATAAGTAGGGTAAGGCTGTGTCTGCAAATGAGACCTACAGGAAGTCTCCACAGGCCCAACAGTCTGCATAGCAAAGGATATACAGCAAGAGAGAACACTGTACTTTGGCTTGGGTGTGTGATTTCAGGCATGTCTGGAAACTCTTGCAGCCTCCACAAAAACAAGCAGAGAATTCAAAACACAGTGTGTCCTGGCCTGAAATACTAGTGAGCAGATAAAATGGTGCATTGTGAGAATAAATCTCACTTGGAAAGAAACAGGCTTCAGCTACAACCTGGTATAAAAGAGCTAAGACACAAAATCCTGCACTTCCTGGGATTTCAGGCTAGAAGACTTTGTAGGATCAGCTTCCAGTTCCCATCTCTGCTGACCACTTCCTTTATTAATCTGGGCAAGTTCCCTCTCAAGGCTGAACCAGGAACATTTACCTGGGAGTTTTGTTTCCCATTCAACCAGTATTTCTGGCCATGAACTTGTCCATAGCCCAGCTTCTGTCCCTAGACCATCTGAACCACAGATCATACACTAATCTCACTGCTCCTGATGGTTTGCTCCTTCCTTGTTCAGAGACAGAGAACAGCAAGGTCACATCCACTGGAGCCTGTGGCTACTACAGTTTTTATGCAACCACATTTCTGATGCTATGCCTAGGGCACTCTAATCGTTTAACACCTTTGGACAACCACATTGACTTACTGGGAGGGAAGTCCTTATTCAGATGACAGTAAAACCCTCTGCAAATTAAGTGCTTTATGAAAGGGAGTTTAAGGGGATTGCCTTAAGTAACTGGATGGAAAGTGGCTCGAAAGCTGTCAGGAGTCCAGCTTCTTCAGAGCAAGATTAGTGACACACTGATACTGAACAGCTCATGGAGAAGCTCAGCTACCTCAGCATTTCCCACTCAGACACACACTGATTTAGCACTGCCCTTCCTTGACTGCCCTGGAAGCAAGAAGAGAGAGGACAGCACACAGCAGAGAAGGCACCAGAAGGAATCAGGATCCCTACTCTGCCAGGGCCTGATTCAGGAGGTATTCTGGACAGTCTGATGGATTTCACAGATAGATTTTGGCAGAAACAGGCTCGAAGAAGAAACACCCTCAGCTCAGTTGGCTGACCATTTTCCTGCTGGCAGTGACTCACTAAGAGTACAAGTGGCTGCTGCTCTCTGAACAGACATCTCAGCTGTCTCTCCAAGGCCCAGCCTTACCTGTCCTGGCTGTACCCTCAGCCCTCCCTGCAGTGCAGACACAGGTCAGGCAGGCACCTTTCCTCAGCCCATCTAGAACACATTGCTGCTGCTGCAGCACACACTGTAAGGGAATGAAGCACTGGGCAGCTGGGTGCCCCCAGGAGATACGCAAAAATCATCCTGTGCCCCCCGTAAAGTAGCATTTATACATACACATGTATGACAAAACTCTAAAAACTAATTTATCACAATCAAATTAATAGTCCAGTTATAATATTTTCCCTTCTTTTTAATAAAAGCTTTAGTGAGATGATGATTCTATCTTTAGGCATTTCTGAATTACTGTGTAAATGTGTATGTGCGTACACATTTCACTCAACAAAATACCAAATAGCTGGAACCAGCATCTACAGGTCAGCTTAACTAAATCATCACATCTCAACTGCTAGTGCTTGTGCAATCCCATTTTAAAATAGGAACCCAGAAAAAACCATAAAGGTAATGCAAATTTGTTTTTTTAACTTTTTTTTTCCAAAACATTGTCCTCAAGTTTACACCAGTGATGAAAACCTATACCATTCCCATTTGCATGTATCCCTTAGAAAAAATTAATATTCAAACAAGGAATTAGAGAAATGCACATATTAAGTAAACACATACATACATAAATGCCAAGTAACATAGATAAAATCAGTTAGGTGAGCAAGTCAGATTCCTCAGATCCTCTGGAACTAATGCATGTCCCAGACACACGAAATCACTGCCATTTGCCTTTATGCAAACCCCAGATCTGGACTGCAGGCTAAACAACAAATGTCACACTGAAGACACATGCAAAGAAAGAAAATAATTTACAATCAATGTGTGTATTGGGAGTTTTACTACACTGTCAATTTCTACAATGCTAGAGGCAGATTGCTCTCATAAAGAGTTTTGTACGTACCTGCAGAAAATTCAATATTTCCTGAAAAAGCCCACACAGCAATTCACAAAGTGAACCTCACAACAGCAAGCTAAAAATCTCTTTGGAGTCATGCACTCAGGTACTCCTACAACGGGAAAGATGCTAAGAGGAAATATGCTGTTCCTTCACTAAGTATCATTTATTTTATTATTTCGCTGTAGATTGAAAATAAAACACTCCTTTTGTACAAAGGAGACAAAAAATAGTGGACCATTACTCAGCTGTCTACCTAAACGTATCTGTAAAAACAAACACACATATTCTCTGTTGCTGTTTTGCTCTGCATCAGGGATTCCATCCCTGTGCAAAACACATGCTCCATGTTTAAAGAGTTAAACATCCTCTCGCTTAGTCGGCTTCTCTGAATGTAAAATGCAAGATAATAACATACACTGTATCTTGAACCAAACTGCACACAGCCTAACAAAATCCCCAGTGCTAAGCGACAGGCAGTATGAATAGATCCATTTCCACTGCTTGCTAATTCAAAATAAATCCTTTACTGTGATTCAAAGCAAAACAGACAACACTAAACACACCAGAAATATAATGACTTACCCTTTCGGAGACACTTGCTTTTCTTAAGATATTTGGCAGTAAAAAACGGCATGGCTGCAACACTGAGGTTTCAGCCAAAGCTGACCTTTTATTATCAAGTGCTAAGAGCAAAATGAACAGACCAAAGAGAGAAAGCAAATTATTATACCAGATCTTTAAAATGCTCAGAGATGAGCAAAGGGAATTCAGAGTGGGATAAAGTATGTCAAGTTGCACGGTGGGGATTGCAGATATCTTTCTGCTCATTAGCACTGCTGTTCGAGTTATTTAAAGTGTGCTCGGGGGAAATGAGGACAATTTCCATGACAATATGTACAGTATCACATAAGGAGGAAGCATTTTTTCAAGCAGAACTTCTGCATTACTCAGCTGCTACAACAACGTATGTTGAGAAGAAAAAAAAAAACACAACAGGTTTGGACAATGTAAAAAAACCTGATTCTATTAACCAGTCCTTGTCTCGAGTAGAAAATGCAGCAGTATAAATCTCCTGTCATGTCACTGGGTTGTCAACAGTGTGACAGTGCTTTTATCTAAAAAAAAAAAAATCTTTGAGACTCTTGGGCAGTAGGTAATAAAATAATAACATTGCTTTGTCCTATATGATTACAGCTGTTTATTTCCTTTCAGTCCACCATGCTGCTTTTAGGTCTCCTAAAAATCTTTTGCTTTTATTCAACCAAGATGGCCTGATTTTGAAATTCAATCTTATTCCTGTTGCTTCTGCTGCCTCTCTGGAGCGTTTAAGGCAGTTTGGTACTGACTTCATGTCTTTTAGAATTCCATATAGTTAGAACAGTACATTTAANTAAAAAAAAAAAAATCTTTGAGACTCTTGGGCAGTAGGTAATAAAATAATAACATTGCTTTGTCCTATATGATTACAGCTGTTTATTTCCTTTCAGTCCACCATGCTGCTTTTAGGTCTCCTAAAAATCTTTTGCTTTTATTCAACCAAGATGGCCTGATTTTGAAATTCAATCTTATTCCTGTTGCTTCTGCTGCCTCTCGGGAGCGTTTAAGGCAGTTTGGTACTGACTTCATGTCTTTTAGAATTCCATATAGTTAGAACAGTACATTTAATGGCAATGACATTTATCAGTGTTTGCCTCCTTCTAGTCACCTACCTCTAATTCACCCAACCACAGCATTTTGGTTGGGCAGGCAACACCTCATTCCTTGGAACACAAAGGGCAATGCCAGAAATTTGACTACCCAGTCTTGGGCATACTAATGTTTCTATGTTTCAAGTCCTTCTATGCGTAATGACCCAAAGATGGAATTCACCCTTTTAAAGGTTCATGGATTTATGTAAAACGCATATTTGCAAATAATCCATGCTTCCAGGGGAGCTTTAGCTCTTGGCTTTTACTGATTCCAGCCTTTGGAGTACTGCCAAGTCATCAGTGCCCTAACATACAAGAAAGCAGCCACTTGTCAGCAAGGGAGAACATTTTATAATCTATAACCATTAACCCACTGACTGGATTTGAAGTCAGTTTTCTAGACTGGCAAAGGAACTGATCCAAAGGAAACCAATACTACTCTGTTAAGGTAAAAGGTAATAGAAGGTAAAAGAATATCTAACACTATAATGAAGACTGTAAAAACCAGGGCTGCACTTCACAAGACAAGAAGCTCATAGCTGTGCCTTTTCTTGACCCATTTGTTGTCAGCACAGAAATAAATACTATTTTTTTTGGGAAAGACAAGCTGTATGCTCAAGAAAAATCCATTAAGCAAGCCATCTGAAAAACTTCACCACAGTTTAGAATTCATAAATCCCACTATATTCAATAGGTTGTCATTGTTCTTGTATCTGTACCATCATACAAAAAAACCTCATCGTACAAACACCCCAACAACTGTCTGCTCTTTCATTAGATCATTCTGAAATCAGCTGACGAGCTTTCAGGCATAAATAATTCTTCCATAGCACACCTCAAACTAAGGTCAGGTTAACCTGATTTTGTAAAATCCTATTTGGTTCTTAAGCATGTAGGGAGGAGAGAGGAACAGTAGAAAGCAAAGAGATGTGAAAGAGTCCCTATGAGTCAGTGACACAGGCAGCTGTTATCTGTGAACCACTGCAGGCTGTGGGTTGGACTTGGGCAATGTACAGTATCATATAAGGAGGAAGCATTTTTCCAGGTAGAACTCTTGCATTACTCAGCTGCCACAGCAACATATCACCTTGGAATGGGGGCCCAAGCTTGCTACTGCTCTGCCTTGGAGATGGCCCAATCTACACCTATTTAATCTGGAAACACTGCCTGATCTTGTGTCATCAAAAAAAAACCCCTCGCACATTCTCCTAGATTTAACATAATTTATGGACTCACAAACCTTTCCATGGCTATCTGGAAATATTTGGGGGTGTGGGCCCTTTTTATCATTCCTAATTCCTTCCAGCAGACCCTAAACAAAGATTTGCTCTAGAATCTGGTTATTTTGAAGGAGAAGTTCAACAGTCAGGATAAACTCTGAATTCATCCCTGAAACTCATGACACTTCCTTGTGCTATCATTGTGTGGTACATGGGAAAAGATGTCATGCCCAAAGAGCCCTCAAAACACCAGCTTCCCCTTTTCCAGCAGGCATGTCCCGCACTCAGTGGCACACCAGACTGGAGTTCCTGATGAACTAAGTCTGCCTTTTTGCACTCAGTAAATTAAAAAAAAAGAGAAAAACAACAGAACAACCCAGTAAAAACCACAGCACAACCACAAGGGAACTCCCTTCTCTGCCAGTTTAACACAGGGTCAAATACAGACTAGTGCAGTAATCCCTCCCAGCTGCCTAAGATCTGGCCCTTTAATGACCTTACACAAAACCCTAGTGCTTTTAACTCCAGTACCTATATTCTGCCTCATTTCCAGCTCACTCTGCCCTTGGAGCTAAAAACAGAGATTGCTCTCCTGTTAGACTTCCAATTTCCAGAGAGAACTTTGAACTTACGTAAACAACCATTTCTATCTCTCATCCAGGGCAATGAAACACAGGATCTCTCTCTATCCCTCCCCACCTCCACCACCACAGCCTACTTTGAGAAATCCTAGGACCTTGTATCTTCATGATGAGAGAACTGTTTATTCTTTATCCTCTAGCACTCTTCTGTTGCTCAGGAATTGCTTTCTTTAATCAGCTCTCCAAACGGACTGAATCAGGTAAAAATTTCCATCCTGACCAAAATCTGCAGACATGAAGAACAGAATGAGCTGGACCCAAACCATCGAATGTTATCATTCACCCACTGTTAAGGCTGCTTCCTTTAGTAATGCTTTTAGAAAGGGCTAGGTACAACTGGGACTGCAAGAAACCTAAATTTTTCTGTTATGTATCATCAAACCAAAACCACATTAACATACAGCTAGTGGGTTTCTCCTCTTTTATTCATCATCCTCCTTCCTCCAATTTCAGATCCCAATTCAGAGAGACTGACTTGGGAGTGCACAGAGCACAACCTTTACTAATAGCAACAGGCTAAGTAGTGTGGAGAAAAGCACTCATGACTCTTCATTACTGCATTTTCTGTAACAAGTTTCAGTATCAGGTTTCAAAACACTTTACTGAAAGACAACATCATCCTCTCTATCTTGCAGATGGGAACTAGAGAGGGACTGTAACTTCTATATAACCACCATACAATTAAAAAAGGGAACAACAGGGAGATTTTTCTGATATGTAAGTGAGCAGCACGTAGCTTTTTGGTTCCTCTTCTCTCTCCTGCGGCCCAAGAAGATTTTACCATCTTAGACGAACAATGAAATGACTGACAACAAACATGAAAACTCCTGATGTCTATTAAAGGTCGTTAGTTGTTTGCACATGTTGAAATTTTCCACTGAATTACAGCCTTAGGGGTTTTCTGCTGTTATTTCCCACCTGTTAGCAGTTAGCATGAAGCTCAGAGAGAAAGGCAGTAAGGCACCACGTTATTGCCACAGGATCCTATCACAGACCCTGTGACAAGACTGTGTGGCTCTCATAGCACCTGAGTGCCAGTGAGGGGTGGGCAGGAGGGCTGGAGCCCTCCTCCACCACACAGTGACACCACGCTCCAGAGTGGCAGCTGGCAGAGGAGCAGGCGCTCCCTCCCTGACTCCAGCACCGTGCCCAGGCTGCAAAGGGAGCAAGGCTCTGCAGCCCAGCATGGTCAATGAGCAGGCAGGTGGCTGTCAGGGGATGGCATCGCCGTGTGCCAGGCAAAAGCTGCTGCGCTACGCAAGCCCAGACACAGGAGGGATACCAGATGACTGCAAAATTAACTCAGCCTGCTTCCATTCCCCCAGTCCTATTTTATCAGATGAAAAGAGCATGCACTCAGGGTATCAATTTAAAAAAATTTCTCCCCCCTACAAAGTGACCAGGAGAGATTTCTATCTGTTGCTGATTGGGCTGATAAAAGCAGGTTTATTTTTTTTTCCTTTCAGCAGTTGAGAAATAAGCCTGCCCTAGAACAAGTAGGGTCATTTTAGTCTGTGACCACATACATAAATTGTATCTGCAGAACAAAGGAATCTTAGGTCAATTAAAAAGATCCTGTGGCTATAATATTCTTCTGGGAAGATGCCATCTACATATGCTTATTACAGCCACATAAATCCCACCCCCTCATTTGCCTCAAGCGAAGTAATTGTCATTAAAAGCAAGCAAAATAATTATTTTTCCAACATACTTGTCATCATTAATTATGGCCAGAATAGTCAAGTAGGAGCTCATGCTCAGGCTTTTAAATGCTTGTAGCTAGTTAGCATGGCTGCCTGTAACTTTTCAGCTTTTTCTGCAGTGTTAATGTTAACATACTGTGGCTTCATTAAATCAAGGCACCCACTGATGAGCTAAGTATGATTCATCTGAGAGCACTGAGACCCTTCATGCTTATCTGTCCCTTAGCAAGGATGGGTTTAATTTATGCCAGTGTATAAGTATATTTGAGCACTGCTGGCTGTACTCCTAATGTCACATTCAGGCAAACATGTTCCAATGAAGAACAGATTTTTTTAAAACACAACAACATGAAGTTGAAGGAATTAAATGGCAGAAGTCCACTGAGTTGAAGGCATTTCATAGGCCACTTCTGCAAAGCTATGTGGCATTAATCTCCAAACATGGAACACTAGCTTCCGAAAAACCAGAATGAAAGCTTTGGCCTGGCTCCTGTACTTCTCCCTGAGCCAAGTCTCCCACTGAAGCTGATGGGACTTTCCCTGCATAAAGGCTACAGAGTTTGCCCTACTTTTCTCTTTTTTTTTTTTTCTTTCCTAGTTTAACAGGACAGGCAATGGTAGGGAAAGACATGCTGTTTCCCTGCTACATGGAGGGTAGATAGATGTGCTTGGTAGATGTGATGTGATGAAAACCCAGCTGGTTCAGAAGATTACAGTGTAGTCCACAGAGAGCTTCCAGAAGGCATTTTTATCTTAACTGATTTTTGAATGACATGTTTTTAAAGTAACAGTGACTTTTGTTGGTCAACCAGCCTGAACACATTCTGGCTTCTGAATCATTGCTGCTCCAGGCATTCATAAATATCAGGTCAGCCCACCAAAACCAGGAGATTCACTTCCAGCCAATGGGAATTTTTCATTATTATCGGTCTTCTGGTTTCTGAGCCTTTGCAGATCCTATTTGGTATCTCTATTTTAAATCCATAAGTATTAAGAGACTTGTTCTTTATTGATGAAAACTGCAAGTTTTACATAATCACAGTATTTAGAATTAGGGTTTTCAAGGGAAAACACATACACAATGAGACAGCATATGACTTTAGGCCTATGTACTCTAAACGGGAAATCCCAGAGCCTTGTCACATTTTTCTTAATTCATTTTGGAAATGAAATAAATTAAATTATCCAGGTACTTACAACAAGATGAGGACAAACATATCTACAGCACTTACAAAGCAGAACAAGACAAAATGGTAAGTCTGCAATGCTAGTTAAGAGATACTGATACAATAAACTGATTGGTAACACATTTTTACTGCTTCAACTGGTCACAAAGCATGGCTTTTAGTGACAAGTAAGTAAACAACAACAGAATAAATCACAAAAGCACCACAGTCTCTTGCTGGATTCTCCAGCACAGCCACTCAGAGCACCACAACTTGGCCTCACATGTGCAGCTGAGATGAGGAAAGGCCCCAGGCACCAGTTAAGGGAAAAAGTTGATTTTTTTTTTCTCTTCAGAGTAAGCTCCAATTTTCATCCTCATTACACAATTGCCACTCCACAGTCCCTCAAGCACAGATAAGGTACCACAGCAATGCCACTCTCAGCATGCAAACCTCCCGAGGCTCTTACAGGGAAAGGAGAAAGAGGACTAAAATAGTAAAATGCAAATCAGTCACACACTGAATTTCAAAGCTGCCTTTAATTACAATTTCTTCCTGTTTCCCTGGATGTTTGAAGCACTGCTCTAAGCAAGCCAAACTGATAAACAGAGTCCTGATCATCTTATTAAACTCATTCAAGCGTATAACATCTGCTTTGGCAAGTCACTGGCTTTGAACAGAATCTGAATTCTGCGCTACAGTCAAGCAGAAGAACCAAGGTACTATACTTCAGTATTTCTATTTTCACATCCCTCCATTGGGCAGAGACTGAAACAGAACTTCTCTTTCATGGACAAACGTGAGGAAACAGAGGCAGCGCAGGTTCCTGTAAGACTCCTGAACAAGAATGCATCTTCTTTAAGGGTTACACCACTGCTTTCCTGGGACCTGCACAGGCCAGGATTCCTTCTTTTTGGATGATGCCTCCTCAGGGCAACAACTTGACAGTGAGCTTTCTATTTTCCCTTTGTCTACCAGAGATGACAGCAGGCAAACATCTTCTCTTCAGAACTGACAATTACAACAGTAATTATCCCAGCTAGAAAACAGGCTGATTCAATGCAGCAAAAGCTGCCTGTATTTCAAGGTACAGCAGAAGAAATAAATACAGCCATGACACTGGGCAAAATTCTCAATCAGCAACAATGATGTCAGCATAGCCCAATTTATCCTCAGCTGACAGATCTTACCCCACTTCCTTCCAGCAAAACCACAGCTGAGAGCTTCAGGCCTGTTCACTGAGCTCCAGGGCCAGATTTATACTAGGAGCTTTTCCAGTGGTGCCAGAGGAGTAGAAGGCTGAAGCATCATTCCAGTACACCTAGTACCTCCAGCACACCTCAGACTAATGGAGCTGCAGATCTGCTACCATAACGCATCCTGCAGTCCACGCTGACAACATCATCATGTAAGGACAGGTAATGGATACTTAACTGCACTTGCAATGTCTGCTAAGGCAGATGTGTTCATCAGAGGGGGCATCTATTTTCACCCTTGACCAGTACAGAGTGTAATGTACATTCAGCTTCAGATTGGTACACCTAGAGTAATTTAAGTACCTTTATTCACAGAAGCATCTTCAGAACAGAGCAGAGACAGAAGAAATGAAAGCGTATTCCAAGGAGATCAGAACTGGTTTTTAATTCACTGCAAATGGGTTTTGCCTAAATTAAAACCTTTCAAGATATTACATTTTGTAGAAAGTATTTCAATGTCTTTCGGATAAATATGTTTCTTATCTAAAAGCTGATCTACAACAGAAGAAAAGCTCAGGCAAAAGCAATCAATGCAAAAATTAACTAAAAACATTTGAAAGACAGTTCGCTGTCTTGGGATAATACAAAATGAATTTTTTGCTTTGCTGAAAAGTAACTTCAACATCTTGGTCTGATTTTCCCCAGGAAGGCTTAACTGAGATCTTTCCTCAGATTTCTTACCCTGAGATCATCACCTTCACAGGAAAAAACGTAGCCACGTAATAGAAAAAAAATTCTGTGAAAAATAGAACCCCATAACAAAGCCCAACCCCTCCAAAAAACAACAACTAAACAACCAAAACCACACCTCCCTACCCGGAACGAAACACTTTTACTTTTCTCCAGTGGTACCTAGGTTACACCCTAAAAGATTCTCTTTGTTCACAAAAGGCCCTGCAGGTGAGAGTGTTACAGGGGCTCAGACAACTCCTTTCCCAGTGGAGTAGCACAGATGGCAGGAGACATTTGCACACTCTGTGCTCAAACTGCTTTGATCCATCAGCACCACCAGCTAAACCCTTCACACCACCAGCCTCACTGATAAGGACTGTCAGCATCTTCATCACTCTTCTGCTGCACACAGGGGTCACTTCTCAGAGTCTGCATTACTTTGCTTTATTCATTTGTCCTTATGGAGTGAAACAGCCTCTCCACCTTTCATACTGCATATATGTAGATAAGAGGCTTGATGTACTATGCAAATTCATCACCATTCTGCTTTAAATTGCACTCTGGCTCCTCGCCTCCAAGTTTCTTTCCCCTACTGCACGGCAGAAAAATATCCCAACACATTTGAAGCCAATTCAGTGATATACACTCGAACATCTGAAGAGCCAGGAATTGAGATGCTAACTCTAAAACCCACTAGTGGTGATGTAAATATCCTCATATAACAGGTTAAGATGATTTACTGCTAATCACTTGCACACAAACACCCACACTTAGCCCTGCCCACCGCCACCTGCACAATGACTATCTCAATTTTAGAGCTATGAACAACTGCTTCCTACAGCTAAAAATTATGTTTTTCCATCATGGTACTACTTCAAAAGACTGATAATTAAATATTTAGACAGAGAAATCATTACTGATTAGATTTGATACAAAGGAACAACAACTTACATCAAGTACATAATGCACAGGATGGGGAGAGAGGCAGATGAGGTCTCAGGATGGAAGAAGGATCAGAGCAGGGGCATTCAAAAGCCTCATATATTTTAGGCTCAAAAGGGTTGGATCCCATGGGTTTATCTAACAATCTGGAAAATGAAGCAGCCTGGAACATCTTGATTCACAAGTTCTAGCCCCCAGTACCAATAGTAAATAAACTGTTTAGTTCAGGGTATACCATGTACTCCCCAATGCTGCTAGCTGAAACAAGTTTCAGAATGTCACACAAACTTGAGACTTCAATCAAAACAAAGAAACTGATGATCTTACCTAGTATACCAGCATCTTGTTGGTGGAGAAGGGAAACAATCCATTTCCTCATCTAATTTTTTTGCTTTGCTGTTTCTTCCCCATTCCTGCAATGTATGTGTCCAGTGTGGTTCCAGAGTACAGCAGCAGGATATCGGCATTTTAAGTCCTAGCATTCATGCCTGTGATCCACGGGTGGCTATATCTAGGACTTCTGAATAGGCTACTGCAACCAGTGTGAGAGCCCTTTCTGGAGTCATCTTGTCTCCTTAGATCTTTCCTGATACACTCACTAGAGAAAGCAGTACCTTAGCTAAGAATGTGTCAGACTTTCCCTGTTGTGAAGCACACTGCAGAGGATGCCTCACTGAGCAGCAACTGAGAGTGCACAGCAGGCACAGTGCTGAGCACTGTCAGTCTGCTATCCATGGACAAGGAGCCTTTCTGAAGCCACTGCTCAGCTCCAGCCACCTTTCCCAACACTGCATTCACAGCATTGTCACCAAAAGAACAGGCTGGATCAGACCAGCTAGCCTAAGCAATCCCATCACAATATTCCACTGAGCAAGATGAGTGGGGTTAAAAACTGAAATTGCCCAACTCTTGTTCAACTCTTGATTAAATGAAGAATTTTGTGTTATTACCCAGCACTAGGCATTGTAAGACTCCTCCAGTCTCCTGTAACACAGCTGTTTTGCACAGGATTATCTGTCTCTTGCAGGCTGGGCAGCTCATCCCAGGCAGAAAGGGTTGCATGGTCTGGGATGGATCTGCCCCTCCAGCCTGGTACTGACAGCTGGCCAAGTCTTTCTGTCCTGGTGGAAAGGTCCCCTTTCTAGGAGTCCCCTAGAAAGGGGACCTGGGGAAGGCAGAGCATCTCTGCAACTGGTTCTTCTGAGATAGAGGCTTCTCACCTGCCACTCCTTCTGCATCAGCTTTCATGTCTTTCCTGCTAATACCTTTTTCCTCAGCACGTTGCTATCCAGATCTTTTCCCAGACTGATTTCCCAAGGCCAGTGGGTAGTTCCCAGTCTGGAAACCCTGGAGAACGAGCTGGCATTTAGCCCACTCCATCCAGGAGCTGACAGAACAGAGCTAAGACTGGTGGCTGGACCTTCAGGACCTCACAGAGTACTCCTGGCAATTCAGCTTCCTCATTTTGCTCTAATCACCTTGCACACATGACAGTGTTTGCTGGGTGAACAGCAACGCGTGTTCTATAACTGCCACTAACTCTACCTTAAAGGAACCAAGGGTTGACAGTCCTTTGAACATAAGGATCAAGCTTACATTATCATGAAGTACAAAATTTCCAGCTACCTATAAAGCTTAGTGTTATCATGAGTTATATTTTACATGCAGATATAAAAAGGAGAAATAATCCATGTAATTACTGTCCTGAGCCAGACCACTTGTCCAAGCAAGAACATAAGTACTACAAAGGTAACTAATCACTAATCAACAGGAAGATGGTAAATGATGGATTGCAGAAAGAGTGTTGGTTTATAAAGGGTAAACTATTCCAGACAAAATGGGCTAGCTTGCTGCAAGGAGGCTGTAAAATAAGCTAAGTGCAGCAGGGGCAATGTGCTTGGATTTTGTTTCAGTATCCATGGCTCCAGAATTCCTTAGTATTGAAACTCAAGTTGTCTGGAATATGAACACTGTCAGAGGTACTCAAAACCCAGACAGGCTTCTCAAGAAAGCATTATCATAGCACTCAGTGCATTCAGCTTGAAAAGAAATATGCAACAGGCAGCAGCAGAGCAGGAAGCTGACAGAGAGGAGGCCGCTTCTGCTCTTAACAGGAACATGGCTTTGATTCCTTTGCCACAGCTCCCCATATGCAAAATGGGAAGAGGACGACTTATTTCTGTCTTCTGTAACAGGGCAGAGGCTCCACAACAATTAATGCTGGCTCTAAGCTAGAAAATCACTTAACAAGGCATGACTGAGCTAGATCAGGCACAGACACAATCACATTCTGTCAAGTTAGGGAAAGCACACAATAGTTTACATCAGCTTTATGCCAGCTGCAGGAGAAAAGATACCTAATCCAACAAAACTGGAATGATAGAAGCAGACCATATCTATATAAGCAGACCATATCTGAGTAAAAATAAAGATTGCTAGTTTACAGCCTGGGGGAGATGTATTTTCTTTTTTTTCAAGAAAGTGAAACATCAAAAAGAACTTATATCAGAATAGTACTTAGTACCAAAGATGCAGGCATGTGATCCAAACAGCTCCAAAATCATGTTCAACTTTTGAACAGCCTCAGACTGTCAACTCTTCATGTGCATGTTAAATTTCTCATCAAATGCACACAGTATGAGGCTCTAGTCCCAGTTGTTCTTCAAGTTTTGTATTTAGATTTTTGCTTGCATCTCCATTTAGAGGCTCCCAACCTTTCTCTCTCCCTAGGGAACACATCTTTTAATGTTTTATTTAGTGTTCAGATAATATCTTCATAAAGATCTGTAAACAGAACTATGTGAGAGCGTGTGAAGATAGTACAAGTATGGCAAACTGCAGTGACAGAAGTAGAATAAAGAATCCTAGATAGGTTACAAAACCAAAAATAACCACTTGAGATGAAAAATAATGTATTACATGAAAACAATATACATGTTATGGAAAAATGAATCCTGGCAACCAGTACAGTTGACAGGGAATGGTTAATTATGAAGGAATTTGTATGTGATAAAAGCAGTAAAGAAGGCATTGTTTTGTCTGCAGAATAAGAGATCTCACATCATCAATCCTCTTCCTATGTATTACGTGGCTCTGTGAACTTAAGATGTTGTTGTACAGTTACCTGCTGCATGCCCAGCTGAACACCTTCTGAGCCTCACAGACAGGATTCTTTCCCTGCTACTCTTGTCTGAATTAAGTGATTTCACTAAAACAGGAACAAGCCTAATTTCTGTGAAATTCAGGCTTGTGTGGAAGTTTTAGTTTTCAACAAAATTATTAGGTGACCTAGCCATGAAAAAGCAAGGTTAAGTGAAATGTTACTGGCTGTTCTGTTACTATACAGCCTACACACAAGCTAGTGTAAACAGTTCTTAGGCTATCACAACTACTTACGTGATTCAGAACTAGTTTCACCCCTTTTCACTGCACATATAACATGCAGGGTTTTCTTATAAACTAATATTGAGTGTGCTGAGTTGCTGTTCAACCAGGCAGGCAGTTCTGTAGTTGTCACCAGTAGATATAAACCTTACTGTCCTGCACTGACACACATTCCTAAATGCTGTCTCGTGTTTCCCTAGGATTTTCTGTAAAGCTAGCCATTTATACTTTAAGACTGTATCCTCTGAAATGGGATCAGAAAACTGAACTTCAGCATCAGTGTCTGCAACACCATCCAGAAGCAAGCCAGAGGACATGATGCAAACCTCAAACCATGGAGAATATACACAAGGAACAATTCAAGTGGACACTCATCCTGAGCAGGCAATCATTTCTGATGGATTCATCTCCCCTTCAGCACTCCATGGCTTCAAGACAAGAAAGTGAGTAGAAAAAAAAGTGGTGCAGAACTTATTAAAAGGGATGTGAAAACCTCACAAGGCCACACTACTAAGTCAGAAAAAGAATTCTAAAGTGGTCTGAAAGCCAACAACGTGCAGCACCAAAGGCCAGAGTGCTAGGGAAAGAGGGCTAACTGGCCCCTCCACAAGCCTGCTAGGACCTTCAGTTCCTGCAAGATCCTCCCCACAAAAGGCAGCTGGGGTGCCATTTTGGGCTTAAAGGGGAAAACAACAGGACAGAACAATAATGATACCACATGGAATCCATCTTTCCCCGCAGCTCCTTGATTTCCTCCTGCCTGCAGGCAACCCTTGCAAGAAGCCACAGCAACAGCTCCTTGTCCCTCTCTCCCCTCCAGCTGGATTGGTGTCAATAGCAGTGAGGCACACACACTTCCTAATCAAGTTATTCAAAACTGTTCATCACAGCATATCCACACCACTTGCCTGTTTATGACAAAAATTAATCTCAAAGGCTCAATTCCTGCAATATTAACAAACCAACATGGCGCAACAAACAAAACTGGTTTTTCTGGTAATAGCAAGATTGTCTTCTGAGTCACAGTTAAAGAGACTGACTCATTAATTCCAAAACCAAGTGAAAACCATAAAAGTGAATGGCATGACAAGAAGTGCCTCATTGCTAGTTTAAGATTAAATCTACTCTGATCTCATATTTTAGCAGTCTTACTCCAGCTATACACCTCACTGCCTGGGAATGGATTCTGCTCTCCCAATAGTCTTGCACGGTAAACATGAATTAAAAAAATTAATTGAATACTGATGTTGATAGCTTCATTGAAGGAGGGTTTTTAACTTCTCCATCCATCAAAACTTTCAATAATAGTGTTTACTCCCAACCTTATGTGGCTGCTGTTCTGTCTAATTTTAGTCGGATACCCTTACAAGTCAATTCTTTTCATCCTCCTCACTTATGTGTTTATATAAAAATAAAGATATGTATTTTAAACTCTATATAGAAATATATTTTGGTTTTAAGAGCTGTGTTGAATGCTGTACTACACTGAGCCATGAAGGAGTGGTCCTGCCAAGGATGATAACTAATATGTTTATGGGTAAGTGGTAATTACACACTACCTACTCTCTGGCAGATGAGTCTACCTACTCTCAGGCCAACACTTTCACAGAATGGGGCAGTTAACATTTCTGCCCAAATTGCACTGAAACTGAATTTGTTGTCTAGTTACAAATAGCAGGGAGTCTCTGGATCTTCTCAGAAACCATTTAAAATATAGGTGGATAAATGGTAGTATTTGTTGAGAAGTAAATACATCCTTTTACCCTAATGTCTCTTTAGTGCTCAGATACTTTTCAGATAAACTGACAAACCACCTTGCCCACTCTTGTGATTCTGTGAAAAATCTCCCATACAATTCACACCCATTCAAAGAGATGTAAAAAATACCAATTTAAAAGAAAGTTTTGTCTCCCCCAATTTTTCTAACACAAACAAATCTCTGAATATGCAGCAATCTACAATATTATCTCTTAATCTACCTCTGATTATAAAGTTCTTGTTGATGACAAGCTAAACCTGGAAAGTATTTGGATGCATGGGAGAAATCCTAGCAATGAGATTTCACGTATCTTGGATACCTCCTTACCACAAATCCCACACCCAAAGGAATAGCTGCACTGAAAGGACACCAGTTACATGGGCTGAGAATTTCAAACTGGTACCCAAGAAAGAACAGCTTGAGCCATCAACAACCACAATTGTTGCAAGCAAGTCCCTAAAAGCTCCCCGAATATGTGGCAGGAGGGTTAGTATTATAACCTGGCAGGTAAACATCTTTCAGAGACTGAAACCTGACTTCCCTATTCAACCCAGCTTCCTCACTTCCACCTCAGCTGTCTGAACTTCCTAAAGAATTAGAAGTGGAGTGGAAATAGCTGAAAGGAGGAGAAAGAATAATTAACTAAGTGATCGCTATTAATAACAGCTTAGGGGAATCAATGAGGCAGACTGGGAGTGCGATATTCCCAGGAGAGCGAGACAGGACAGGCTGGACCTCAGCATGCCAACAAGCTCTGAGAAAGAATCTTGGAATTACATTTAAGTCCACTTTAAAAATAAATCCCAATCATTTCTGAGTGTCTCTCATGGCTGCAGTTGTAATGCTGAACCTCTGCTCACAGTGTTTCTGGCTTTCAGCCAAATATTTGAAAGTCAGTGTGATCTTTTTTCCCCTCCTCCTAGCCATCCATAGTTTTTAAGCATTCCCACAGCTGTGAAAGAAGGGATAGCTGGGAGGGAACAGTGCTTGGGTACCCAGAGGCTGCTCTCTCACATTTTTTCACAGCTGGAATTCTTCATGATCTTTGGCACAAACCCTTGCTACTGCCTTGGCTGCTAGGCTGCCCTTTGTACGGGTGCAGCTATCTGAACAGTTTCAGAATTATTTTTAATTGGAGAAACACTGGATTTTCCCATAAGCTCACATAAAAATAGGCAGCTGTTACCATATGAGGAAAAAAAAGGGAGAAAGTAGCAAGCCTATCTGGAGTAGACATTAATAATTCAAACATATTCATATTACAGACTCCAGATATGAAGCACAGGCTGCATCTTAAGCATCTCAAAGACATGATACCATTTCCCTTATTCACATACCCCTCACCTTGCAAAACTAACCACCGTGAGTTTAGTTTGCAGCACTAGGGTTGCTAAGCATGAGTGAGCTCTTGGAGAGCAGGCAGGAGCCACAGGAGCCAGGAGTCAGCCTCCTGTCTGCCCAGTTCTTCAGCACGGGAGCTACCTCAGTCTCAGTTTGCTGCCATTACTGTCTGTCACTATTTAAGCGTAAACAGGAAGAACACAGGAAATGGAAGCAGGGTCAGGACACTTGGGATGGATGTGGAGAGGTTGTCAGAATAAGTAGAAATGAAACAGGGGAGGCCAAGACCCATCTGGAATTCAGTCTGTCCAAGGATGTTACAGACAACAAGACAGGCTTTTTCAAGTGCATCAACAACAAAAGTAAAATAAAGGATAATGTTACTAAATGGAAGGGTACCCTGGAGCAGGGGTGTAGAGAAAGCAGAGTCACTGAACACCTTCTTGCGTTAGTCTTCACTGACAAGACCAGCCCTCAGGCATCTCTGACCCAAGAGAGGGTAAAGGAATGTTGGAAGGAAGACTCCCTTGGTCAAGGAGGACTGAGTTAGAGAACACCTAAACAGATTTGACATCTACAAGTTCATGTGCCCTGATGCAACGCAGCCACGAGTACTCAGAGAGCTGGCGGACACCAAGGCGAGATTGTCCATGATCATCTTCCAAAGGCTGTGACAACCAGGAAAGATGCCTGAGGACTGTAAGAAAGCAAATGTTATTCCGGTCTTCAAAAAAGGCAAGGAGGAATTGGGGAACTACCAGCCAATCAGCCTCAGCTCATTCCCTAGGAAGGTGACAGAGTACCTCCTTTGGGAGGCCATCTCTTTCTACATGGTGACAAGAAGGTGATCGGGAGCAGACAGCATGGATTCACTAAAGGTACTTCATGTTTGACCAGCCTAATTGCCTTCTATGATGAAACAACTACCTGGCTGGATGAGGGAAGAGCAGTGGATATTGTTTACCTAGGCTTACCCGCCTCTCACAACATCCTCATTGGCAAAATCTGGAAGTATGGACTGGATGAGTGGTCAGTGAGGTGGATTGGGAACAAGCTGAACAGCAGATCCTGAACAGAGGATTTTAATCAGAGTCTAGCTGGAAGACTGCCATTCGTGGTATCCCACAAGGTTCAATAACTCCAGATCATGGGGCAAATCAACTCTTCTAGAGGCTCTTATGCATTAAGAGGTGCCCCGTCATGTCATTAGAAAAATCACGTGACAGGTGTCACATAACAGAGACATGGGACATCTTGTAATGTTATGTGCACATACAGAGCCAAACACATTTTCTAATGCAGAGTCCTGGCATTTTCTAACACATCACCAGATGTGTTCTTATTCCATGCATAGGAGCTGTCAGAATTTCATTCACCTGAAAAATTTACTTTTTTCATGTCCTAGGAAAAATCTATGGAGCCTCTGGGTAGGAGCATAGTAGGGACAGGACTACAAGAATAAACCCTCCAGTCCTCAAATCATTTCCTGCCCACAGCTGAAGAACCACCAACAAACAGGACGGGAATGGGAATGTTCTGGCCTGTGTTGGTGTATTCTTGGCATCCTTGGATTAATGTTTTTGAAACCGCAGGCTGCCCTGAGAGTTTTGAAAAGCTGTAAATGCAGCATGAAATGTCCTAAATTAATATGCCTGCCTAAACTGTGAAGCTTTTACTTTGGCTAAAGAGGGATGATTATATTTCCACCCTCACTTTTCAGGAAATAGAAGTCAATGTGCTCATTTACATACCACTGCTACTATGCAATTTGGCCCCTCAGTTTACACCTCAAACTTTGCCTCCCTCAACTTAGTTTACGAACTTGATGCCCAAGATGCTCTGAAATATGGCTGATAACACCAGCACTGAAGCAGCTGTGACAAGCGCCACAGCTAAAATCCAGGTGCTACCAGAAATCCTTTGTGTCATTCCACTAAAATACAGAGCTGTGGTGGAAAGAGAGTGACAGCAGTGACTAAAGATGCTCACCAAGTCTGGGCTGCCAAGTGCTGGGTGCTGTCTAAGCATGCAGCTGGCAGTCTCTGCTGTCTGCAAGAAGTAACAACTGGTTGAGACAAATAATGACTAAAAATAGTCTAAGGAGAGAGCAGTAGCTAATGAGCATGTGCCTGGCTTTTTCAGACCACAACAGGAGTTCGTCCATGCCCTGCAGACTTTATCATCCTAGCAGAGTAAAGAACAGACGGGCAGGGAGCTGCAGGCAGACAAAGGGAGCAGTGTGTGCTCACAGCCTCACAACGGGCATCCACAGGGCAGGAGAAGGAACTCCTATTGCTCCAGTCTGTGCCATGCCTAATCCACTATCCACAACGGGAACCTGTCACACACAGCTATACACATTCCCAGCACATCTGCCTTCTGCTTTATATTCCACTCACCTGAGCTGAGCAGTGCGTGTGCAATTAACTTTTACAGACACCTTTCACAGACTCTGCTGGTTAATCACAATACTACGGGACTGGAAAGCATCTCAAAGGAGAAAGAAAAAAAAGTATATGAGACAAAATAACTGAATGAGATGCCTATTATTACAACACATCTGCAGCAAGGAGAAGAGAGCAAAACAAAAGGCAGATTTAGGTTATTTCTTGACTAGGAAGTAATGATTCTTGGAGTGTTACATTCAATCACTCTTGTGCTGGATTTTTAAAAATAAAAGATAAACCTAGAAAATGTTATCACCAAAGACCAAATGAAAAACAGAAGATGGGGTTTAACCTGATCCTAATGGAAAATGAGCTTACAAGGCAAAATTCCATTAAGAAACACTTTGAGCTTGTCAATACTCACTTTTATACAGATTTAACTAAATTGACACAAACCCCAACATAGTTAAAATAGATGTAGCCCTTCAGCATAACTAAAGTCAGAGTACATTAAAAGTTTATCAGCATGACTTGGTTGGATGGAGAATTAACTAAAAATCAATTTCCATTCAGTTAAGTGGGTTCAATAATAGAGTGCCAACTAGACACAAGCAATGATGAATTCTAACAACTGCTGTTATTTCTTCTCTAGATTCCAAGTCCCAGCTCCAGTACTATGACTGACGTGCTGTATAAATTAGTCTGCAAGTTTAATTCATAAAACCTTAGTGATATACATCTCAAGCTACGATATAATCACAATTAATGCAAGAACCTCTAGGCAACACTGATTAGACAAGGCTTTGGTAGATTTTGACCTTCTTTAGCACCTCCATTTTCTAGTGAGTCTGGGCATAACGATGGAGGAATTCAGCTCCAAAAACCTCCCTAGCCCTTTGTGGGGTCTAAAACGAAGACACGAGCAGAAGTGTCACAGTGCAGTTTCCTCTCTCTGACATTTCTCATGCTCTCCCTCTTGTGGCAGAGAGAGTAATTTTTGTCTTTCAAAAAAAGCAAAACCTTCAATTCATTCAATAAACAACGCATGAGCCAGCACACATTGCTGAGCCAACACAGAAAAAAAAAAAATCAAAGGCTGTTATGAAACAAAACAGAGGCTCTCTCCTAGCTTGTTTTTTCATTTCTAATAGTGGCACTTGCATCAGACAAAGTGCTGATACCAGAAATCTGAGGTCCTATCACACCACTGCCTTTCTTTATAGCTGTGGTTTTTTAAACCACCTCCTTTGATTCTCATACTTGGCCCATTGTGACTGTGTTGTAAACTGTACTCTCTAGCATATAAAATTCATTCTCTTATATGCTTTCATCTCTTTAGCAGGAGTGATAATTGCTTTTATGGAAAAACAGCAGCAGACCAGTAAAGATGTTAGGAAGGGGGGGAAATTGAGGGACCAAAGGCCGTCCTCTGCATGCAGATGCAGAGTACAAACATCAGTCCTGCTCACCTTGTTGCCAAGCAATTCAAAACGAGGATCAACAAGGCAAACCCAGCTTCCGTATCCATGAAGTCTCAGAGAATGGGATATTAAGAACCACGGCATGTCAACACCTGTAATAATGGTCTTTCATTAAATGGACACATTTCCAAAGAAAAATTAGTATGTCCTCTCAAAGGCTACATTATACCCACTCTGTTTCCAACCCTATTTTGTATTAGCTACATCCAATGTCAACTCCCCTCAATTAGACACATTCATTATTCAAGCTAATCCAACCATGCCCTTGAGAACTGGGATGAGGAAACAAGGGTATCACTGCAGGGACAGACATATCTTCAAACAACTGCAGCTTTAAACAGTCTACAGATGGTGGAGTCAGGCCAAAGGACTGAAAATAAAATTTACCACTCAGATCCCAGACACAGAGTAATCTTAGTGTATCACATTTTTAGACTCAAGAACAAGCCAATGACATATTACTTCAAATTACAAGCATTTTATTCCACTGTCCACAGTTTACAGGCACCATGCTATGGGTGAACTTTTTCTCCTAACAAGTTATAAGAGCAAATTTCCTTAAAATGTTTTTCAAATTAATATCAATGACAGTGAGCAAGCTGACATAAGTAACCCAGTGAGGACCATTAGCTGAGTGCAAAATTTTGATTTAGCCATAAAGATTTGCTGTAATAATTAAATAAAGCAGACAAAAATTAAAATATCACAGGCATAACTACTTCATACTTTCCTTCCTTTATTAAATGTTTAGTCACTAAATATTAAAATTGTTACTCTGGAAGTCTCCCCATGAGATTGGAATATCATTACAGTAGCAGACCCTATAATCTGACACAGCATCTAAGAAAGCTTCAGTACAAGTCAACAGCACAAGAACCTTGTGCAAATTGAATACTTTGACGGTACTCTAAGGTCAGAAATGCCCAGGCAGTCATGACACACATTGAGAAAGATCTAGGTACTACTTAAGGGTAAGAACTGTCCTTCAGGATGTGGAAAACAAGCCCACCATGATGCTGGGAAGAGCTGTACTGCTGCAGCTGCCGACTTCCCAACACAACAGCTGCATGTGTCTTGTCTAACATACATATAAGCTAAGAGGCCACCAGCCTGTTTAGAAATAATAATTGCAGCCTAGATTTTAAACCATTGCAGGAGGGAACCTCAGGAGGAAAGAGGAACTTAACACCACAGGAACTATAATCAGCTCTTCTTCCGTTAAAGACCTGCTAATTTGCTACTCCGAATTTACTAAATCTAGCTTTCAGCATATTTTTTTTTATTCTTTGATTAGTTTAACCACCTTGATGTAGAGCTTCTAGTCAGTTTGGATACAGAGGTGAAAAGTTCATTCCTATATACAATGTACTCCTCCTTTCCCATGTGTCTTTTTGCAGCACTTCTTTTTGGTCTAACTTGGGCTAGAAGCCTTAACTCATAAGCAGAGTTTCTAAAGTATTTTAGAGTCTGAAGAAGCATTCCTCTATTTTTCTCCACCATTTAAAGATTTTTCTTAACTCACACAGTCATTTTGTATTTACTGGATAAACTGCATGCTTCCTTGGCATCTGTGCTGAGAATAATGGGGCTATGAATAATGTCTAGGGTCCTTAAGTAACACTACATCTACCTTCTCCAAAAGTCCTTCTGATGAGGGTTCACTGGATTGAAGCAAACCTGGAAAGTCATTCTTTACAAATGGTGCACAGTGTGCTGGTCTGATCTAATCCACAGCAGGAGAATGCACAGCCATTGACAAGTATTGCTAAGAAAGGTTGCCTGCAATAACAGCTCCAAAGAGAGCTTCATCTTGTAGTTCAACAGTTAACGCTTTCAATAAATTCCTTTCAAACCAACTTGAGAACACCATGATAGACTTCAACTGCTCAAACTTTTTCCAGGCAATAACAAAAACTAGAGTTTCAGCACCGAAGTTTCACCTCCTCACCATGGATGCTAAAATAAAGGAAATAGAAAAATCACTGTCAAAATCATTAGCCTCATCCCTCTGATTATGAAGCACTACCAGTCCTGAACAATTAATTGTGACAATAGCTACTTGCATGTACAGAATTTAGCCAGTCCATTAGGATAACATCACTAACATGACTATAAGTGAGCACTCACATGGGACTTCAAATCACCCAGATGCAACAGCTGAATAAGATGTTAGAGAAACTACAAAGTGAGAGCTCACCATACATTTTAGATGGCCAGATACTAGGAACTGAGAATTTGCTGGTTTTGGTTCTGCCCCTCCCAAACCCAACTGTGAAGGCAAAGTGGGTCAGGCACGTGCAGCACAAAGGGACACAGCTCTCCCCTAACAGGACAGTGTAAAAGCTACCTCCTTTAGCACACTGGGAGCAGGCTGATACACAACACCAAGGACCACCTTACAGCACCAGTCTGACTGCTCTGAAAGTCCCTTACAGCACTGTCAGTATTGCCAAGGACCAAACACACTTTAATGCAAAACAACTTGTCCTGCCCCTTCCACTAATCCCCATCTTGGGGAGACACTTTGGATGACAGCATTTATGTACCCTCCTTAAACAGGGCCTCATTTCAATAAACAGCAGTTCTAAAGGAGCATCTGGGTAATGACCTTGGCTTCCCTAGAAACAAGGCACTAAAAGCATTAAAAAACCCCCCAAAAAGACTAACCCTAGTCAAAGCAATCCAAACAGGCTCCATACTTGAAAATTACTTTAAAAAAAATCCTTACTACAGATTACCTCTAAGGATAGTGAAGCTATTTAAAAGCAGTGTCTACTTTTTTTGAATACTTCCTGGATGTTTATATTAGTCTGGAAAAAATAGATTAATTACTTTAATCTCCACTGGGATAATAATTGTTCCTTCATATCACAGAGCAATTACTATAAAATTACTATTAAACCAAAGGAAAGGTCTTTGCCTCAAAGAAACAGACAAGAACAGAGGCAGCTCTTGCAGTGCACACACAATGAGTAAGTAAAAATACTAAAATTATAGTCAGACCATCTACTTAGCACATCTTCAGTATTTACCAGCCCTGTCCATCTGGCAAAATCTTGCATATTCTTCACTGCATATTCTTCAGCTAATGCATTTTACTTTGCATTTCCAACATAAGAAATGCATGCTATCATACCTCTGAGAAGGATGAAAGTTTAAGATGCATTAACTTGCTAGCCAGTGATCACAGAGTTCCCTCCTAATACTAAGAACAGAAAGTAAGCTTAGCTAGAAAGAGAAGAATAGATTTTCTGATTATTATAACAACAGAACTCAGGAGGGATTACAGTTAATCACCTCACTTTCCTCTTATTATTAAGAAAGCTCATTACACCAAGAGGAGCAAACAGAGGCACTGCAGCTTTGACAGAAGAGCTTGAACCATGCATAAGGAACAAAGAAGTAGAAAGTTGCACCTGATTCACTGGAGAAAGAGCAGCGGGGGAGAAGGGAAGTAACAAAGCAGCAGAAGAGAAGTCTCCACAGGTCCAAGAGCAAGGAATCTTAAGATTTGAATTTCGCATTCTCAACAAACACACCATCTTCCTCACCACACTGTCCTGCAGAAAAGACCCTCCTCCAAATAAAGAGAGCTGTAGACACTCCACGTGTGCTTCTATATAACCTGTGAGCAGAAGGAAGATCTTTCCTTTGTTTCGGATGAACCAATGGGTAGAGGGATGTTCCTTAAATATTAAGCAGACACATTCACTTGTAGAAAGAGCTTTGAAGCTGCCATCCCTGTATTGCAGTAAACAGAGCAATGCCTGTAGTAGGGGAGGAAAAGATATCCGTATGTCTAATTTAGGACATGAACTGGTTCTATGCTATTCTTGACATGGTGCACAAAATGAACCAGAGTATTAAATATAAAATTAAGCAGAGTGCTAAACACATACCTGATACTGATGGTGATGCAGTGTTTACATCTAACACTCAGTGTAGACTAAATAGCTGTAAGTATCTCGGGGTATTTAATAGATATGAATATATTTCAGGGTTTCAAAGGGCAAAATTATTATATAAAATTATGACTCTTCCCCATTTCATTCTAAGCTGGACCTCCAATACTGTGTCTCAGGCTTTCCAGTTCATTTGCATGGATTCAAATTGGTGTCCAAACCTACACAACCTTTTCTAGGCCCACAAGCAGAAGTTGCCTTCCCTGCTTTTTCTGAGGATATCCTGCCCTGCATTTTCTGAGGCTCATTCTCTTTCAGTGATGCAGAAATCACAGGGATGCATACAACACAAAAACGTGCTTTAATGCATTATTTAGCCACTTCTGAAAGTTCCATGGCTGCTGAATTCTGTATAGCAACCTGGACTACTCTGCACACAACTCACAAAACATCAAGTCCACTCACGTGATAGTAATTACAAAACTCCCAGAGGAGCAGACCTTGATGGAGGCTTCAGTTGAAAGCTATTATCTTGTTCATATTGATTTCCTATAGCATTTACATTTTAGAACAGATCTGCCAGAACTGAAAACTACTGGGACTATTACTCTGATTTGACTGGACACAACATCCTAACACAGGCTGAGGATGTCAGAACTGACTGATTCCCCCCCCAGGAGAAACCTATCCAAGAAAATCATCCTCCTCATCCTCACACACAATCACCAATGGAGATTCTCCTTTCTATGACTATTTTTGACTCAGATTATCAGATCCTTTGCCCCTGGCTTCAATGACATTTATCACATGAAGAGCACTCACTGTAGAATCAATATTGGACACTGAAAGGTGTATCTTTTAGGAAATTGCCACTAAAATATCAGTGCCTCCCCTGCAGATCAGACACTGGTTGCTGAGACTGGGAATGCCTTCCCAACCCCTCATCAAGCCACACTGTCCCACTGGGACCCAGGTAATAATAGCTGGCCTCTGCTGCCTTAAAGACAGCTTTCACTTAAGACTGACAAAAGATAGATCTCATCTACTATGCTATTAAATGACACAGGTTGGACTCATCTCCTGGGATGACATCCCAGCATTCTATGGTTTATCTGGACTGCTAACAGCAGCAGAGGTTTTGCCAAGAAGTCATAAGCACAGATAATTTCACGTCCCACACACAAGCTCTGCTCAGTTTCAAACCTGGAATTAAATTGAATTTAAATTGAAAGAAGCTAAAAGGAAAGGCTTGGGAGCAAAAAGCATTCTGCTACAAGCCTCTAGATCTATTCTTTGGCTACACTTAAATGTTGTATGGAGCTCACTCAGTGGCATTAGTTTCAGGGACTGCCACCCACCCCAATGGTATTAAACCATCACTTCTCAGAGCCATATTACACCTTAGCTCAGAAATATTTTTGTGCACAGTACAAAGAAAATCAAAACCAGACAAAAGCGAACTATTTCAGGAAGTCTTCAGTGCAGAACTCTCCCAGTGTTCCAGGACAAAAGGACACCAAGACCCCCGGAGCATCGCTGCTATTTAAGGAGAACTGTCTCAGTATGTTTCATTTAAGCAAAAAATATCCCACATATTGACCCCATGAAAAAACAATCTTTGCACCTTTTGATTCTTGAAGACAGCAAAGAGACTTGTTTAAAATAGCCTAGATAAATCTTCATCCTCTCTCCTCTGGGACTCTGCATTCCTTCCACAACTGAACAGACAGAAACAAACCTGCATTGTCACCCAGCAAAGAATAAGGTTAAGACATCTACCAACATTGCAGCATGTAGTTTTTTGGACAGACTACTGAATGCTAATCTATGCTGGGAGACAGGAATCCCAAGTTTTCTCCTGCAGTCTGCCAGGACTTGCTTTTCAGAGCTCCTACCTCCCACTGCCTTCAGTGGGTGTTCTGCACTGCATTTCTGAAGGTCAGTCCCTCAAATCCTCAGTGTCTCAGCAATCTCATCAGTAAAATAGGAATAGATTAGACCAGTACTCCAGTTGAATTACTTCCAAGCACTGTAGTAACGTGTGGCATCATTTATTTTCTGCTTTTACTTTGCTCTGGATCAATGGAGCACTCAACAACTGCAGATTTACAGCTGCTGCAGGTCTCTTCAAGCAATACAGCTTTGAAAATTCAAGTTATTGTTCTAGCTGTCTGGGCCAGGATATTCACAAGCAGCTCTAGGATAATAACCACTCTTAAAATTTGCAACAAAATAGGTTCTGCTGGGACCTGAATCTGAACTACACTCGGTAGGTATTTGGGTGGCACTCAGTGCTACTGAGGCTATTCCAGCTCTCATAATTCATTATTCTCAGATCATACACTTCTTATTTAGCTGAACTAACAGATCAATGCCTCAAACCCAGACCTTTCCTTCAAGAAATAGTGCCCATTAGTGGACCTGAGATACCATATTCCCTGGGTCATGTTCCAGCTGATAAAAAAAGCATTCTTGGTCTCTGCCTCAGTTTTCCTTTCTATAACACACAAAAAATACATCTACAGAAGTGGAGCTATTTTTACTGAACTGAACTCTAGCTAACAAAAGACCAGGGCAGGAAATGTTGATTATGCTTCCACAAGTGGCCAGATGGCATCCAGGCAACAACAGGTTAACACTGTTCAGCAGAGCAGCCACCAAGAGTAGTAGATAGCAAAAAGCACTTTTACCATCACTGCAGCTGAGCTGGCTTCAAAGAAGAAAAAAAACTCCTCTTTCATAAGAAAAAAAAGTTAACTTCACAGAGAAGCTGAGAAGAAACACTACAAAAACTAACAGTTTAGTAAACAGGAGCAGTGCCACCCCATAAAGGCAACAGATATTCTGAGGCACCAACCCAAAAAGAAAAAGAAAAAAAAAAGAGAAAAAGACTAAGAGAAACTCCACAAAAATTTATGATTCAAAAATATTGTATACTCCCTGTGCTATGCAAGACTATCCAGAAGGATCACTTCACTACAACAACAGACACTGAGCTGAAATATTGAAATGTCTTTTCCAGAGCTGAAGTTCTGTTAAAGACATGCTAAAACCTAGTGTAGGGGTGGATTAACTCCCACCTTCTGCTCCAGAGCCCAATCACTGCAGAGACATCTGGTGCTAGCCACTGCCAGAGACAGAATACCAGATCCTGGGTTAGACCCAGTCTAGCAACTGCTGCTTTCTCAGAAAAAGAAAACAACAGACTTAATAATTTGATATTAACAACACAGTAAGAGTTCTATCCAGGGAAACAGAACTGTCACTGAAAACAGACCTTGAGCATGTTTTGGTTTAGCTATTATCAGAAAAAGGCTAATGCTGCAGAGATTTCCTCAAGTATGATTATTACTCCTGCTTTAGGTAATTCAGAAAGAAGTGTTGAGAGCAGACGAGAGGTGGGTAAAACAGCTTCAAAGCTCATTAAATCAGAGTACACTTTACTTCTGTTGAGAAGAAACCACAAACTTCCAAAGGTTTATTTGTATTCCTTGACTCAATATGTTCATGGCTCAGTTATACACTAACAACCACTCACCTACAGCATCAGAGAAACAAAAGAGAATGATTCTTCAACCCTCCCTGAGCTAGCCAAATCTGTCAGTAACACCAGCTTGTGTCTTTAACAGGTTGAGTTACTAAGTATGGATAAATCATTGGGATGTTGTGAGTGAGAGGAATGACCTGATTAACTAAGACTACCATGAATTCATGTGGGAGGCTCAGTAGTGTAGAGCTAAGGAGATACAGAGTTGTGGGAAACAGGAGTGGGTGATGTCAACAGACTAAAAAAAGCTACTGCTCCCTGAGGCAGTAAAGCAAATTTTAGGGCATTTTCCATAATAGCAGAAAACATCCCAGCTGTGCAATACAAAACAAGGGTGCAAATCCTGTCTGCCTTATTCACATGTACTAAAATGTAATGAAAGGATAAATTTCTTTATGTTAGATCAGGCATAGTCTGCTTCCACAGGCGTAAAGTACCATCATAAAACCTTACTGTGTGCTCTGCCTTATCCAGTACAAACACTGATTAATTGATCACATGGATAATCACATTTATACTGTCAGCTGATCTAGCAATACACATTGTGTATTAATAAGCAAGGAAAGAGGATGGTTAAATGCAGTAATTCACAAATCATCTCACCATCAGTGTGCTCAGGGACCCTTTCCAGCCCCCTAAACCAATGAAGCCTCTCAACTAGTCTAGTCTCCTTTGCTTTGAAAGATTAACTAAAGTCACACGCTCCCTTGTGTGTTTCTCCTATACTGAAGTCTCTCTGTGATATATATGGCAATATTAAATCTTCAGAATCAGAAGAAAATTACAATATAATATAGAAATACACAGTAAGGTCCTAAGACATTGCCACTGTCAGCAGGTACAAAACTGCCCAAGTCTGGCTCTGGCTGAGACTGGGTAAACCCCTGACAGCAAGGCCTAAGAGCCTCTTTACATTGCTGCTGCTTTCAAGCAGATTCCCCTCATTTCCTTGGAATCTCATTCTCCTTCCTATAGTGATGACTGAACTATATTTTGCCTCCCAAGGGAGAGCTGGATGCCTGTCACTTGAATTGCTTACAGTCAAGCCACTCAAGGCACATGAGAATATGCCGGGGGGAACAATACTGCATATGGTTTCTCAGCATTCCTGAGATCTCCAGACAGAAAGGGATTGATGGAGTCAAAGCCCTCCCTCCCACCAGCCCTCAGCCCGACTCTCTGCTCCGGAGGGGTGTCTGACCCAGTGGGCTAATCAGCAAGGCACACACATTGGCACACACAGATTTTCCCACACAGAAAGCCAAAACACTGGTTTTTCAAAGCGTTACTTCAAGAGCTAGACACAAAAGGCCTACATGCCTTGGGCAATGGGAGTAAAGTCCCAGATTCCACCTTTTTAGAGGTGCTTAAGTGGTTTAAACTTCAGGAAGGTACTGCCCTCCATACGGAAAAGAAACCAGCTCTCACAGAGTATGAGGAGACAGAAGGTTCATCCAAGAGTTTTCCTTTAAGGGACTGACTGCTCTCTCTCTTACCCTAGGCACCTGCCTTAGTATCCAGAGCAACTCGAGGCAAAATCATCTCAGGCAGCAGAGCAGTGGGAAACAAACTGCACATACCCCAGTCCCTACTTAGTCCCTAATGGTGCCCTGGAGTACCTTGCTGAGTGTCACTGGAGGCAGACTGGGCTCTGTGGGACAGCAGCTGCTGCCGGACAAGGAAGGCTTCACCCCAAAAGCAAGAGCAGTTAGTGCTGACAGTACGCTTGACAAGTATAAAAGAAAAAATGACCATTTTCCTCAAAGTCAGGTGACAAACGTCAGAGTCCAATGGTTACATGCGAATAACATCGCCCCAAGAAGTGCAAGGACAATACGATAAAGCTAAATAGGCAGACCTGAGCCTAGCAGTAAGACAAAGCATTTTCACAGTTATACAGGTGTGGATGTTGGCAGCAGGCTGCATGCACTGGATGCTAAAGGAAGGGGGATTATGAGCATGAGCACAGAGACAGCTTCTCGAGCGTGAAACATCCCAGAGTGAGAGATGTAGAACACCTCAGGGCAGAAAACAGCCCTCCCATTGTCCATTTTCACTATATTTAAGGAAATTCCTTCAGAAGTCTGTATTGGTTTGGTCTTGTGGTTGTGGTTTTTTTTTTTTTTTTCAAAGAACACAAACAATTACTTACAACACACCCAATGTACATAATCAAAACTACCTTCCTGAGTCTTGGCTTATGGGTTAGAAACTTTTCTAAATTAAGGATTTTAGTTTCCTGCCGTTATCAAATATTCAAAAAGTTCATAAAACTACTGGTAACAAGGAAAATAAAGCTTTCATTCTTATTCTGCTCTCAATGTTTAGTCTGATTTGTGTTTTCCAAAACCTTCCAATATTTAGTCCAAATTTGCCTTGGAAAAGTTGCTAGAAAGCTTCCATCTCCACAGTGAACTTTACAGAGAATCACAAATGGTTGAAGATGGGGAGCAAAATAGTGTGATTACACTGACAACACAACATTTTGCAGCAAAGAGAGCAAAAAAAGGATATATCCTGGATTACCTACCACTGCTGGAATGATCAGCTACTGGTATGTAAATGAACATAAACATTTCTTCATGTGTTACTTGACTGTTGTGCTGTCTCCTGGTTTCATCTGGGATGGAGTTCATTTTTTTTCTTAGTAGTTGGTACAGTGCTGTGTTTCTCTGGATGTAGTGTGAGAGTAACATGGATAACACACTGATGTTTTGGCTCATCTAAGTAGAACTTGTCTTAAGAACTTCTCAGTATCTTGTGCTCTGCAAGTGAGAAGCTGCACAAAAAGCTGGGACAGATGACCCGAACTGGCCAAAGGGATATTGCACATGATAGAACATCATGCTCAGTATACCAACAGGGGAAATTACTTCAAAGGGGCCAGTTGCTGCTCAGGGATGGGCTAAATATTGTTCTGTGGGTGGAGAATAATTGTACTGTGCATCACTGGTTTCTCTTGAATTCTGTTCTTTCTCTCTCATTCTTTTTATCAGAATTGTTATAAATATTATTGATGTATTTAGTATCACTATAATAGTATTTTGTTACAATTACTAAATTGTTTTATCTCAGCCCATAAGGTTTACATTTTCTGATTGTCCCATATCACATTCCTTCATTCAAATAACATACAATCTCTCAAACCTGTGACAATAATGTAGCTCTCATGACACCAGTATCTGAGCAAATCACAATCTTCGGTGTTCAATCTCAATGCCAGGCATCACTGGATGTCCTTCACAAATTAGGAGTGAGAACTTAAAAGACTAAGAAACTGGCTTGGGGTCCCAACAAACACTAAGGCAGAGCCATCTGCCAAACTTATATCTCCCAAACCAGAGCTCTTATCACTGGATGTTGTTAGACTCTCTTACCCTCCACACGTGAATCTTTATCCACGTCATCCCAATAACAAGAACACAGGTGAAAACACCATGGTTACATATAGCCTTTCTCATTTCTCACTCTGATGGCAGGCAGCAGTTCACTGCATATCCCAGCAACCTCATAAAAACAGGATTCCCAGTAGAAAAGCCTTTGCAGTCTACAGAGGTAATGACTTCCTCTACCAACTGCATTTCTGATTTGATAAACAAAAGGTACTGGGGAGATAAGGCTATCCCATCATAGGCAGTGCTAGGATACTGCTGCAACCACTAAAACTGGAGAAGTGTGTATGCCCCTCTGACAACAACACATTAAACAAGATTTTGTGGGAAAAAATTCATACAGGGTTTTTTTTCCCCTGTCTCAGACTCATACCAGTAGCACTGCCCAATTCATTTGGTTGGTAATAGCCAACTCACTAAGTCACAGCTGGTCCTGCCAAGACATGGCCAAGAGAAGCTGTATCTGAAGTGACTGGGAAGCAAAGGTTGTACCTCATACTCCCTGGTACTGCCAGGGCCTCAATTACTTGCTCAGTGTCACAGGTTATTAATGAACTGGCACACACTTACACTTCCAAGCTGAAAGGTAATGGCCTTTTTACAGCTGTTAGAAACAAGTTAATTTAAAAGCAGAATTTCAAATAGTTCATTTCATTCATTTCCCAACTCCTCACCAGATTCACCTGCTCAGTTCATTAAATCTGGCATCGTGGCATAACCGAATATCCACTTTCCACTCACAGATGTTACTGCACCTTGAAAGCCTAGAGATAACATTTTTGCTGCACAGGCTGTAGGAGGACAGAGAGCCTCTCCCACAATCCCAGGTGCCCCCAAAGCAGTACTGAAATTAACTGGTTTTGCTCTTCCAGGAGCCAGTCCCTAAATCACTTCCAGTTATTGACGAAGACTCTGCCAGAGAGAGCACACTGAATTCTCTCTCCTCACTACCAACCTTTTAAGACAAGAATTCCTCTAAGTGCAAAAGGATCATCCTGTCTATGAGGTCAAGCAATGGCAAATTCCATCCCATTTCTTCATGTAGCAGCTACCGACTGTGGCATAGAAAATGCAGCCATGGGATCACCTACACAGTACATACCTGCTGTAATTTTTTTGGGATGTGCCCTCTTCTTGATTAAAAAACAAGTTTAATTACTTATTCCTTTCAGAAACACAGTGATTACACTAGAGCTGCAAAACTTACCTCTCAGGTTGTTGTTTCACTACCCACACCGATGCAACTGCTGAAATTAAAAGTCACTAGTAAAACAGCAAAAGCTGGGTTATTTTAGCAAAAAACTTGCTAAAATAGTAAAATGAAGAGCCTATCTTCTACTACAAAGTATCCCAAACAAAGACCAGAACAATTCCTGAACTTCTTTCCCATGTCACTTAAAAAAAGGCAAAATATTTATTAGACTTACAATATTATAATACTACCCACTGTTCTTCTGTTCTCTTGTCATGCATTGTTTAATAGTTTAGTTATGCTTTAAAATATAGACTTGTTAGAACACAAACTACCATCTTGTTTCAAAGTACCAACTCCCATATCACAGGGTCAAAAAGCTATTAATTCACAGAGGATTTGCATTTGCATTTAGTCACAGCATCTCTGATAAACTAAATATTAATAACAGAAAAGAAGAACTGACTGAAGCCCAACTCAGTTCAAATGCTATAAAAGCCTACTTTATGGGAATGATTTGGGATGCAGTGAGGGGGGTGCCCTCACTGTCAAGCAACAGTCTTTCTTTAATGGAATAAATTGCCAGAGTATACCATGAAGCAACTTTCTGAAAGTCAAAACAAGATGCTCAAAGCTTTCAATAACATAATTCCTTAAAAACATTATTGCCTGTTTTTGTTGCTAGATTTATACTTTCTAATAATGCTGACATTATACTTCCTGAGAATAAATAAAAATGAACAAAATAGTGTTGTTTATTATTCCAGTAAACATTCAACAAACAGAGTTTGGTGGTTTTTTTTTTTGTCAAATTAGTCATATCCCTAAGCACCATCAGTAACTCATCTGAAAAACTCCTTCTTTATAGCAGCTGCTCACAGCACTGTGATCACTTAAAACAGAAGCAAGGCACCCAGTGTTGACATCTGAACAAAGCATTAAAGATTAATCACAATAAAACCACTTGATAACGACATGCAAGCTGTTTTCCTCAAATGAAACAGAAGATTAACTCCTTCAAGTCACAAGCACGCCCCAGATGTTTCAACAAGACTGTCACTGACAGCTGCATCATACATCCCCTCTGACAGCTGGTACCTGCAGCAGCCGGGAGTGCAACCAGCCTGGAGGGTACATACAATTTAGGAAAAATAAAGAAAGGAAAAAGAAACCCTGCCACACCAGGTTCTAACCACCAAGTTTGTCTGAACATCACCTCTTTGCTCAGTTCTCACATACCACAGTAGAGGGTTCCTCTGCACATCACCCTCTGGTTAAAGCACCTAGACCCCTCATTTGACTCATTCATATGAACTGAACAAGTTCTGTATCATATCAATCAACAACAGCTAATTATTTGCCTGTATATGCTTACAAGAACGCTGGCACTTACCCAGATAGAAACATAAACGCTCCAGACCAAACTGAATGTGCTGGCTAGAAAAGAGAATGGAAATCAAATACTTAGCTTGGTTTGACCTCCAACTAGACAGTCATTTTTAACAGAGCAGCAAAGATGGCAGACTTGCTGTGCTCACCACAACTTCACTCCTTGTTTCCAACAACACTTGAAATCTCAAAAGTCCTGTCTGGCAGATCTTCCTTTTAGCACTACAGGCTGGGGGCAGAGTGGCTGGAAAGTGGCCCAGGGGAAAAGCACCTGGTGGTGTTGGTCAACAAGTTAAGCTTTGGAAGAGACTGCTCGGGGAAGTGGCGAAGTCACCGTCCCTGGAAGATGTCCCCAAGAACAATGAATGCAAGTTCTGCCTGTGGTAGGATGCCAGACTGAAAGCCCTTACATAGAGATGAACGCTACATTTAGGAAAAATGAGAAGAGAGGCTATAAAACAAGCTGGAGAAGAGAGAGTTCATCCCATTTTGTGCAGTTTAGAAAGCTTTCCTGCTACAAGCGAGTGATACAGTAACAGAGCAGAAGCAATGGCGCTGCAGGGTTCATGCTGCATTTGTGAGCTCTCTCGTTATGAAAGCCTGAATTCAGATCAACAAGTAACACGACTGTTGATAGTAAATACAAGCTAGAGCTTATGTATACAGCAGATGTTACCAAATCTTCAGGTGTTAGTTCAGTTGTCTACAGATAAAACACAGCAGGCAGTTTAACCTAGAAATGGAAGTTCATTGAAGGGGCACAGACTAAGGAAAGAATTGCTTCAGCTTCTCAGCTTATGCGGTTGTTACACATTAAAAACCTCTGGGCACCTGCCCTCAACATTGCAGTATTCCACAGTTCTCCTGTTTAACATACAAGTACTGATCCACTGCTTTGCTTTTTTGGTTTTGGACCCATATTTCCTGTCCTGAAAAACTGCATCCCATTCCACTTATATATGCCATATGTGCTCATTTTTGAGGGGCATAGTCCAACATTGCACAAAGTAACACTTTCTTGGATAAAAATGACAACAGAAAATATTTTGCACTTCTGCTAAATTATTAATAGTGTGGGAAGAAATAAAACTTTTTAATTGAAACTGATATTTTCAAGTCACAGCAATCAAGAGCTGTAGAAATATAACTTTTAAATAAAGTCTTTTTAATGAAGTGTCTCAACAAAAGAACTGCAATTAGTTCTGCTTAGCAACTAGTCAACATCAAAAAACAGATGGTGAATTGGACAAGAGACCAAACATATGATCAAGCCTTTGAAATGCTATCAGTTAATTCCTTTCCTCTTCAGAGCATAAGTAGTAGAGACCATAAAGGTAAATAGTATTTTTCCACCAACTAACACAGCAACAGCTCTGCCGTGTTAGCTCAAAGGTTGCTCCTTGCTTTCACTGAAAAACCAGTCAGAGACATTTCCTAGATAAGTAATAATTGACCAGATAACTTGAGGACAGTATTTCTTCCTAAAACAAATCCTCCAAGTTTTCAAATTTCTAGTTAATTTCTGAATTTCAGCAGAAATAATTAAAGTCTCCCACGTGCCCCAAATGCACCTTCCAAATGCCACCCTTAGTAGCTATAGACACATGGAAAAAGGAGAGGAAACACATTTGGGTGCACACAGGGAATGCCAGCTAGAGAGCCATGCAGGTGGCATACTCTGCTATACTCACTAAGAACATCCATTCACTTTATCTTATGTTTTGGAAGAGACTGTGAATTCCTCCTTTATCTCCTTTGTTATGTCTTCAGTTCTCAAAAAAATGCAGAATGCAGAAGATTCTGAAGTCCTTTTTAGTACTACAGTTATAATGTAAACTGACCACCCTGTTGAAGTGAGGAATGAGTTCACATCCTGACTTAACATACATTCCCACCCAACACAGGCTGTTTTTACAGTGCTTAGGTCACACCACAGAGAACTGTTTCTCACAGAAAGAAAAGTGTGCAACATAATAAGCACACACGTTTATTCATACACATGCTGGGGACTTCCTAACTAAAATATTGCAACTGTGCTACTGTGTCCTTCACATGACTGCACAGCCAATCACACTGTCCCTGGGAGAGCCAAATGTATAAGATTATGATCAAAATCTACTCAGTACTTCTAGTGAGAACTCATACTGGACTTCTGTTAGAAGGTATATTTAGTTACTGTGGAGGCGCAAAAAGAATCCAGAACAAGAAGATAGAGGACACAATTTAGCCTTTTTTTTTTTTTTTAAACAGGAAAATTAATTCCTTGGCTCTGAGGTAGTATTATGAATCCCAAGGCTGCATTTCTAAAGTATTTCAGACTGGAAGATACTGAACAGGTTTTATTTGCATTAGGAATTGCAGACTTCCAAAGTATGGTCTTCTCCTAAATCCTCACCCCTTTTGCTTCTACACAGGAAAGTATTAAGGTCATCCAACAGATGCAACTGACTTTTTCCAGGCTTCCTCTTCTACTCCTTTCACACAAAGCACAACCATTATGAAAAAACCTAGAGAGTTTGGGCATCTCAGGTAAGCCCCATGTTCCCAGTCTTCCTGTCGCACAAGCCCTATATAAATGCTGCACCTTCTTAAACACAAAATTGTAACAGAAAGCACACCTTGGCAGCTGACACCAGACAAGACTAAAAGGGCAAATACCATTTGGCCCAGAATTAGAGTTCTTCATCCTTTATGCCTGCACCAATTTGAAACTTGTTTTCATTGTGAACACAAGATGGGTCTCCCCAGGAGACCTAAACTGAGCAGGACTAATTGATGACCAGATTAAACCAAGTAAAGGCAGAAATCACAATCTTGGTTACACCCCATCACTGGAAAGCCACCAGAAATCTTTGTAAGACTAGAGCGCAAGATTTTTTTGGATCATCTGATGGGGAACAGTATAAAAAATGCCAAGAAAGGAAATACAATCACACTGAAACAAGCAAGCGCAGGAAAGAGTGAAGTGTAAACCATCAACCACAGCACATGGCAAACACTTTGCCAACAGCTTCAGCTTCTAGGCTACTGGGAGCCAACAGTACTACAGCATGAGGTGGAAGGAGGATTTTATTTCTAGTTCCCTTCCAGTTCCTACCAGCTATCACATTCTGATTTCAGCACACAGCAATCAACTGAATCTAACAGACAAGGTAAGAGGACAACTCAGTATTCCTGCCCAGCAATCTGTTACTTTTCAGCCAGTAGGGTAATTCTACTACAGGGACAGAAGGGGAGATGAGTGGGGAAGGACAGCAACTGGAGCTTTCTACTCTGGCCTTAATCAAATGCAAATATCCTTAAACACTCCCTCCCAACTTATTAAGCTTGTCTCTGCTATCTGCAGATAACCCACTGCATTCAGGGAGATACTTCAGCCTGCAACTTTCAAGAAGTAGGAATCTACTCATCAGTTAGCCCTATCTGTGCCTGATGTGCTAAAAGGCTTTCAGAAAAAGCTGATAGGGCAAATGCAATAACACAAAACATTGTTATCAGTATCCAGGTCCCCAGCCACATCCCTCCCACATCTGCTGAAAGTATTTTCACAGCAAAGCAGGACCTGTTGAAGCTCATGATCAAAAGGCCAGTGCATCCATAGCCTAAACCATTCCTTAAAACCAAAAAGCAAAGCAGCAGGGGCAATCTCAATCAGTGGATTCTCTGCATATCTTATAAATTTAGAGCCATCTGAAAAGCACTGGAAAATAAGCTTACTGCTTAAAAGAGGCCCATGCCAAGCACCAAGGAACAGCAAATTTCAGCAGCATCATACAAAGCCAAATTTGAGCCCCAATTGAGAACACAAATGACAGCCTGGCACTTCAGGTCTTCCCTCACAGTGACTGATCAGCAAGACAGGGCACGGACTTTTTACCTCATTGATCATATTAGTATCAGCAGCAAAGTTGCATTAAACTTGAGACTTGTTAAGTTTCAAGCACACAGTCCTTGTGCAGTCTTCAACCTCCTACATGGGTTAGAAGAGTCAACTAACAGATTTATTCTGTTACACAGGAATTACATAAAATATATTTTCCAAATAAGCCTAAAGAATCCTGCAGGACCTTTAATGGGCCAGCCTTGAAAGAAGTCCTCAAAACATTTGTCAGTATTACATACTCGATAGGGTTCCACAGGCAAAAGTATAATTTAACACAAATATGTATCTCAACTGTACCAGTTCTCAGAGGATGGTATGGCTTCACTGATGTCTGCAGGTTCACACAAACGTGCAATTTTAACACAAACATACTTTGTTCTTTCAAGCCTGAATGCAATATGCCAGCTGAAACACCCATTGTTTGTAGAAGCTCTTCCCAAAGAAGATAAATACAATCTCACTCAAGTGAATGAGGTGACTGGAGTCATGCCAGAATGAGGACAAATGTTTTTTGATAACACCCAATTGAAGCCTCCTCTTCCTCAACAGATCAAAACCAGATGCATATGAAAAATCCCACAGTATTCCCAATCCAAAATTCAGGGGTATTTTGCTCAAATATTTTTTCCTTATCCTGTCTTTAGGGGTAAATTCAAATCCATTCACAGGGTGCCACACTGGCACTCTGGGCATAGTCAACTCAGTAATAACTGAAAGACTAGATATACCTTTACCTGATCTTCTCTACTCCTGACAGGGAAATTTATTTCAATGTTTATCCTTCTAATATAACTGACAGTTACTGATATTATTTCAGATCAGCACACTTTTCCTTTAGCTTTTATACTGCCACCTTTAGCTTAGTGAACTTTACCTTCATTTATAAACTTCACCCTGATGCACCTGTGATGAAGAGAGCAGCCTCATAATCACCAAATTTCCACCAATGTGTTTATTTTTCCCTTTGTCTCAAAACTAGAGCATGTGTGCTAAATTTCTACAATTTTCTGAATCATACTTCCAGCATAGTTACTATTAAGGGTGTTTCTTCCAAAATTTTGCACAGGAAGCAATTTTCCCCCCTATTTTCTCAGGAATCCAACTTCAGAAGATTTTGATTACTAAAAGAGAATTATTTTCAGCTGTCAGAAAGCCAAAACAGTAAAGCATTTATTTTACAAACTCGAAGCACAGTAACATTTTTGAACACTATTCTTATGAGACTGCCTTCTACTGAGGGAAGCTACACTTCTCTTTGGGCTCACACAACATCTGTTCTTAGAGCCCCTGAATATCAACTACAAACTTTTCCCAAAACAGACAGGATGTCAGAGGCTGGTCCCAACACATAAACCCATACAAGAGCCACCCTGGAAGTAACTGAAAATCCTTAGGAGAATTCCAGTAGCTTTAAGTGGGTTGCAGGCTGTGCCTCCTAAAGCAGTTTCTTGTAGACTACTGGGAGCTCGACCCTTCAGAAAATATCCAAGCCCTTCACGACGCAGAACAGATGAGGAAAGATTGTCAGCTAATGCTATTGCCACGTTAACAGCCTTTCTGAAAAGAAACAACCGCTCTCCCTCCCATCAAATTTTACTCGTTAGTGGAGAAAAAGAAGAACCAAGGATTGTGTCTAAAGCATAAGATCACATCGAGACAGTTTTTAAGGCTTTGCTTTAGTTTGCCGAGGTTTTTTGGACCACAGAAGAAGCGGTGGCACCTCCCGAAGGACTCGAAGCGTGCCCCGAAGACACCGAATGGTGCACACAGGGGAGAACGGCCTGGTTTCCCGCTGCCCTGTCCCGCTGCCGCAGACGGCAGCCGAGCCGCGCTGTCCCCGCCGGGCTGCGCGCACCCGCCGCCGCCGCGCCGGCAGGCACCGGGGAAGGAGGATTTCCCCGCCACATCGGAGGGGGAAGTTAGTTACCTCTGGGCTCCTCACGGCAGCCTTTGCAGGAACATAGCCCCATGGCAGGTGGCAGCGTCCCTGGCGGCCCCAGCCAGCCCGCTCCCTGCCAGGCGGGGCCGCCTCCAGCATCCCTGGCAGCGGGGCGGGCGGCCGGGCAAGGGCTCCCGAGAGCTACGCAGGGGCAGCGGCAGGTCGGTGTCCTGGAGCCCCCGCCTTTGTCGCCCGTATTTCCAGCCGGCCTGGAGGCAGAACTCAGCGCTTCACGGCTCCCTGCCCCTTAAACCGCGCTGGCTTATTAATTATAGTCGCGCCTTTGAAGGGGTGAGAGCCACCGGAGCCTGCTTTATTGCGAGAGGCTCTCAGATGGCCAGAGGGCAAGAGACACCCAACGTAAACCTACAGCGTGCATAAAAAGATAGCAGAAAGACTATTTCACCTCTTGCAAAATTGTCTCAGGACAGGACAGAGTCATATGGCATATCCCCCACAAGAGTAAACACTTCACCATGTATCTGAGTCTCCTCAGAGATACTGAGTGTTGCAGGGACCTTGCATTCTTGCGAAGGTCAGCATTGCTCTAGCAATATTCAGAAGGCTTGTTTACACACTCACTTTTAATTGCATTAACCTAACTGAGTCACAAGCCACAAAGACAAGATAAGTGTTCTGTTTTGGGATAAGGAAAGAACAACATCCCTAGAACAGATGTTTGCTGGATCTCCGACCACTCTGTGCTTGTCCTCCCGACCCTGCAGCACTTCACTTAACACAGCAGGGACCGTGCTTATTGAAACCCCTCTGCCCAGGTGCAGCAATGCCCTAAGTACTGCAGCAGAGTCACCGTTTGTTTTATACACCAACTCACAGGCAAACTGGTTGCCTTTGCAAAGCTTGGATCAAGCTGAAGACGTAGATGTCACAAGAAAGCAACTGAACTATAAAGTCTTTTCCAGGCTGGACACTGCAGAAGAATACACTTTCGTGCAATACACAAAAATTACAGTTTGGGTGGGAGGGTAGAAAGCTAGACAAATAGAGGTTTGGGGGTGGGGGAGGTAACAAGGAAGTACATCTTTCAATACAGTTAAAATATCAGAAACAGCCTGAGCCCAAGACCTGATGACAATCTGCAGCTCCAGCTCCCAGTACATATATCTCAGTCTCTTGAGCTTGAGCTAAAATTCTTCATAAAGTATTTCCAGGAGAGAAAATTAATAACCTAAAGGGCAGATGTCTACCAAGTCTCCCATCATTAAAACAAACAAAAAAAAGACTACAATAACATTCTACAGAGAGGTCCTTCTGCGGAGTATTCAGCTGTTAACTGCACACTTGAGCAATCCCAGAGTATGAGCATTCATTAGTTAGCACAAAAAAACCAAAACAAAACCAAATCCCACACAGGATAGAAGATGGACAGGGCAAGGAAACTTTCCCACTACCACCAGACATACTAGAGGAAGTTCAAGATATTCCTGCAAGAGAACTGAAGGAAATATAGTATTCTGCTTCGCTGGTACCAACTTGTTCCTTTTGGATAGATGTGTGAGAATTCATCTCAGTTGTTTTGTTGAGCCTCTAAACTCAGACAGTGCCAATAGCTGACAGCTGCTTGGAAATCCATCTCTCCTGCAAAGCACTCCCTTGCCTTGTACAGCAGCAGATACTTCCCCTTCTTCTTGGCTAGAGGGTGATCTGATCTCAGGGAAGAGGCATGTAAACCACCTGCTTGAGGGGCTGGACAATCTCCTGGCAACACTTCTCCATTTCATTTTAAAGCAAACTCCAGGCAGCCCCCAGCAGGGGGAGGTTTTCCAAGCTCTGGGAAAGCCCAAGTGTTTACGAATGGCACTGTCAGAGCAGCGGCAGATGAAACTGATGGAGAAAGCATTCTCCTCTCCAGCTGCTCCAGCCTGGCAGCCAAGTCAGCTCCACGGAAAGGTGCTAGACCCTGTACGCCAGAGGAACCCCCCAGACTACCTAGAAGTTACTGAAATTTGAGCATTTAAGACGTTTTAGGACTATTATGTATATCACTTCACACGGACAGGTAGAGGCTGATGAGGGGTTAAGCACACGTGCTTGGTTCAGACAATCAATCTGACACTTCAACGAAGCATTTCAAGGATTTTTAATTTTTTTCATTTCTATTACTGAAACATTACAGTTTTAAGCTCTCCTTATTTTCACAAAATATTTGGAAACCTGACAAAAAATTTGTCTTACCTTTTGATTATGTGACACTACCTAAAGGAATTAAATGGTCCCAGATGAAAACAGCTGAGAGTCATTTACTGCAATAACTGCCACCGTGTATTTGAAATAACAATCTTCAGGTGCATTCATTGCAAGAGGAAGGCACAGCCTCTGATATCCTCACCATGTGGACACAGTGTGGCATTACCCAAAAGCATTGCTGACAAAATGGAGCTAAAGATCACTTAGTCCTTCCCTCACTTTTGCTCCACGTGGCAAAAATTAAAGGTCAGCAATAAGCCACTGATAGCTTTCAGAAAGCCATCCAAAGCTTGCACACAAGTGAACCATCCGTGCTTTGAGTTTCACAGCAAAATACAAATTTCATCCAAAACAAAGCAGTTCTTCAACACTAGCTCATTAAAAAAAAAAAGATTAATTTAAGAAAAATCTTCAATACATTGGTGTCTTTGATATATATTTCCGTCAGTCTTGAATGTGAAAAAAAATGAAAAAAATACACTCAGAAAAGACAAAATCTTCAGGGGAAAAATTATAGCTAAAGAGTTGTTCATTGAAAATTCTACCAAAAAAGTGTGAGCGAAAATGTGATTAAATAAAGATCCCTGTTACCTAGTAAGCTAAAATACTATAACCACTACCACCTCTTTTACAAGCTGAAAAATCCATATAAATAATATAAACCAAGACATTCATGCTCTACATACCTTCCGTGCACTTTGCAGATCATTTGTCACTTTAACTTCAGAGGGCACTCATTAGGTTTCCTAAAATTTAAGCCAATTTGTGTCTGTTGTCAAACATACTGCCAGTCCAAATCCTGCCAGACAGAAGGAGCTAGCAGGGGATCAGGCCAGCAGAGTACACACATACAAACCAGATACCATTTTTGGGGGGGAGAGGAGTGGTACCATCAAGATTAAAACAAAGCAAAAACATTTTGAGCTAACTGAGCAAATGTTTGGGACATGCAGAAGTCAGATGTCTAGATCTGTCATCCCATGGGAAATTCAAGATTCTCTAATGTCTAAACCACACTTAGCTTCTCCTTTGAATGCAGTCAGGCCCAGGCAGATCATCTCAGCAGTCAGCTAATGAAAGTAAGAGTGCAGAACAGCCACTCAAATATTTTGCACAAAGAAAAGCAACCCTAGAAACTCTCATCCTAGACCCTAACATGTTGATTGATTGCTACAGGTACAAGGTCTGACATAACCTGAAGGGTTGGAAGGCTCAACACAAGATTAATGTATTAAAGATAGCCAAATCTGTCTGGGTCAAATAAGATTGAGACTTTATATATAATTTTTAATATTATATAAAATGCATTTTGCATTTGCACACAGCAAAAATTTCAAGTAGGTATTAGCCTATTTGTGCAGTAAGAAAGGTAGATATGCTTGCACTTTACCAGCAACAAAATCCACTTACTCTGCAGTATGATTCTTTTGAGACTAACTTCTGTTAATACACCTAAGTCAGTCTGTATAGCAGGAGCTGTTCAAGGTGGGATTTCTGTAATTCTGAACAATTTGACCTTTTAGACCTAGAGTTAACCATGCATGTCTTCTCCTTAAACAGCACACACCAACTTTAGACTAGGGTTTACAAAATCAGGAGCCCAGAGTTCAATGTCTAAATTTGGATTTCAAATGCTAAACCATTAGGCTGATCTTTCAAAAACTCCAAGGACTTAACAGATCCCTGTAAAATGAACTGGTGCAGACTGATCATCCTAAGATTTTTTGAATAATGCATCTACTTTGCACTTTTTGTCTCCAGCCACAGCTCTTGGCTCCACCATCTGAAATTCTTGATTTAAAGCTTATATTCATTTCTCGCATTTCTCAAGAAACAGAGTAGTGTACTGCCTGCCACTGAAAAGGAAAGCTAGCTGCTAAACACTGCTGTGTGAATAATGAACTTTTGTATTTCTGGACAATGCTAAATATCTGGAAGCCAGAGGTAAAGATTTCAGTTTTATTCCACTTATATTCTGGGGGGAAAAAAAGACTCTAACCAAGAAAACTTTTAAAACTTCCAGGATGTCAGAGAAATTTGTTATTCTAGTTCAATGATTCATTCCAGACATGACAGAGTATTAGTGGCTGAAGGCATTTATTAATCATTCCTTTACTAGGAAACAAATGGTTTTTGTGATTCCCAACTATGTCAGAGTTACATCTCTAGAACTGGGCAAGCATGCATTTTGGAAGCTTTTTTAGACATAAGGCCAGGATTACATAGCTGTGGGGATTTTCCTCACCTTCCCCTTCTCCCCAAAAACTTGTCTGAAGAGCACAAATGTTAACACCATCTGGCATCATTACTATTAAACAGGTGAACTGGGCTTCATAGAGAATGGACCTAAGGCCAGCCAGTATGAAATAAGCACTCGTGAAAAGCTCACAATTTATACTAATACCCATGCTCAAAATTCAGAAGAATGTGTTAGAATTTTCAAGCTGGGCCAATAAAAGCTTGTTTTGTCTGATCTGTAAAATTATTTATGCTATGATCTTTTCCATATCAATCAATCTGTAAGTCAGGGCAAATTATAGACCTCCTCTTCAAAAGTTAAAGCCTTCATAAAATGAAAAGTTTACTTCCTAAGTCAGATTCAGCATGGATTACTCCTAGGATTTCCAAAATACATGGTGAAGCAAGTAGAAGTGGCTTGCCAGGCTACAGTGGAAACACTCTGATTCTCCACTGATTTCCAAACAGCCATTGGACTCACTGGCAATGTAATAACAGAGGTGTAAGAGTACATTACAATGAGGCTTAGTTCATATATATCTAAATACTGTAATTCCCTTAAAGACCTACTGCATTTTCTGTAAGAGCCTGAAACTACAAAGTGAATTTTCTAGCCTAGTATTTATTAATAAAAGTGACATGCTACCTCCCCTAAGGCTTTTCTCCTGTGAGAGCAGAGCAATGTAAACCATCCTCAACCTTTCAAACCCCACTCTTCATCATCCCCTGCCCTCCAAATACACACTCTAGCATGTTTAATATAAACTGCAAAAGAAATGTTTTTGAAAACTCCATTTCTCTGTGCTCCTAAGACTCTGAAAAATAACCTGCTGAGAGACGAAGTAGACAGTCATCGTTTAAAGGAACAATTTATAGTTCATCTATTCTTCACAGAAGAAAACACGAGTTCAATGTAGATATATCACCAGACTATATGAGCATGAAAATACACATTTTGTATTCACAGGCTGCCTTGCCCCAAGTGATCTACAACGCATTCCTGTTAGCCAGGTTAGGCTAAGTTTACAGTAGAGCACAGCTCTGTTAAGAAAAGGCTCACAGGCTTAAAAAAAGAAAGGATCAAAAGTCACCTGTTCTGTCAGGAATAATATTCCAAAACATCTGGCCTTGTCCTATTAAAGAATTTCTAGTCCAGAAAGAGTGAAAAGTGACCAAGTTTATAAAAAGTTCTTCTGATTTGACTACAACCATTGTTTTCTCTTCTCCCTCCAATCACTGTAATTCCAAGAGAAATTCAGTCATACTATAAGACACTCCTGTGACAATAATTTTCACTGGCATTTGGACAGTTTTTCATATTAATGGCCATATTTTAGGAGATTCACAGGGGTCCACTTGCTTTTTCCTTCAAATAATGACTCTGCAGTCTAAAGCACTTGTGAACTAAAAAAAGGAATTCCTTGAATTCTGATGAACTCAAAAAATTAAAGAATTATAGGTGCAGGCATCAACAAATGAAGAAAGCTTGGTTGGAAATTCCAATACAGCTTTAGCCACACTGTGCTAGAGTGTGGCTACATCCCCAGGTTTTCACTTTGAGGGCATTAGCAAGCTCTTGGGCCTCTGGCATTGAACTGCAGAGGGAACACAAAAAAATCCCTGAATGATCAAGCCTTACACATGGACAAAGTCCCTTTTGGCAAAGCTGCCATGGTTACTGCTCCATTTTGCCAGCAGAAGGGCAGTGCTGACCGGAGTGCTAGCACAGCTCTCAGCAGCAGGTAGGCACACCGGGTGACACCAGCAATTCCTGCCTGGCACTGCCATGGACCCATAGCTGCTCCTGCACAGTTCACACCAGCTCAGAGCCAAAGGGGAAGACCAGCTAAGCACACAGATTATGAGAAGCAGTTTTACTGCAAATACCTGAAGGCATCTTGCTGTCCTTAGCACTCTAAACTGCTGTTAAGGAACCCTTTCCTAACAGATCCCAGGGTACACAGAGAGCAAACAGCCTACTATTAATGTATGCAAGCTTTTGCACTTACTAGCTTCAAAGAATCCTTGCTTTGAGAGAGGGGGAGCATCTGCTTTGGCTCACAGAGAGACAACTCTTCTGACTGCAGAACTTACAGCTAATGGCATAAAGGTCTGAGCTTGATAAAAAATATCTGGACTCCTATAGCTGAGGATGTCTTGCTGAAAGCAATTAAGAAATAACTCCTTATGTGTAGCTTAGTATTTTCATTGAAGTTACCAAGACCAAAGCAGAACCCTGTGCTGATGTTCACATTAAAAATGAAGGCAAAACTGTTCTTTCCAAGAGGAAACAGCTGTAACCTCAAAACACTACTAAGGGAGAACACTGAATTTCTTCTCACTGGTCCTCCTCAATCCTCATGTATCCCCTTCAGCGAGACAGTCACCCTACAGGCCCACAGCCATAATTATGACACCTTCCACAACCTCCACCAGCTTCAGAACCAGGGCTGAGGTGATAAAATTTCTCTTATCAAGCATGACCATAAGCACAATATTTCCATTCGTACTAACTTCCCCTATTCTCTGCTGTGATGTGTTTGGGTCACAGAGCTAACTAAAGGTAGGATGTCTGCTTTCCTGTTCTAGAGTATTAGCAACACGTGACACCTGTGATCTGTGCCTAAGACCTATAAAGGACACAGGGACAGAATCAGGCAGCTGAAACCTGGTCTGTCCACTCTAAGTGGACCAGAATTAATTTAATCTGGAAAATACCTTCTGCTGAATCCTTTCAGAAGGCATCATTTTGATTCTGATTCATATACAAACCACATACTGTAAAAGCAGAGCCTTTATGATCTCTGTGGAGCAGAAGGATTCTCACACAATGGTGATCTTTGCAGACACTTTTCTTCGTATTAATAAAAGTAATCTTTCTCCTCATTACACTATTATGCCAGTACAGGCTTTCTTTTGATACAGTTATACTGGAAAAAATTACTAATTTAGAGAAGGCTCTTTATCTCTCAAGTTAGCAGTTGCTAGAGTCCTTATAAATCTTCACAGTAAGATACACAACCCAAAATTCAGGGAAGCACCACAGTTTGGACAATTACCCTTCAATGCAAATAATACATGGTCAGTTTTAACAGTCTTTCTCTATTGTCTCACACACACTCCCTTTTAACACTGCATACTTTTGATTTCACAGCTCTTTTCCTTCTTATCTGAAATACCTCCTGCCCCTTCCCCCAAGTTTTCATGTCTGTCTGACAGTTGGGGGTTAAAAACAAACCCCAGAACTAATGACAGTGCTTTAGAAGTACAGGGTGCTATAACATAACTTTCCATAACATTTTTGATATCACATGGAAACACGGGTATTAACATCTTGAGTGGACTTCACTTAGATGAGCGATGGACTCTTGCTGAGATTCAAAGGCAGACTCTGGAAGAATGTGCCTTTACAGGCCTGCACACCTGCTACAGCAGAGACAGAAGATGCAAACTTCAATAAACACTTAAAGTCTGTCAAAAGAAAAAGCTCTGTAATGACCAACAACCTGAACTTTGGCTTCCTAATGGAAGAAATCACATTCAGTTCAATTAGAGTGCTTGAAAAAAATTAGGAATATTAAGCTCATCAAAATGTAACACACTATAGAGACCAGAGTCCTGACTCCAGGGGCCTCACTGCCTTTAGAGATCAGTACCTTGAGCAGAGCCCCTGTGATGAGTACTGCAGAGACACAGTGAAGCTTATCATGAACTGCAGGGAATAAAGCTGTTGTAATGCTAGTAAATTCAATGGATATTAGCCACGTGCCATAAGGGTACTCAGCACTCATGCATTCCCCACAGTGAAACCATACCTGGATAACTAGCACAGGCAGTTAAATCCATTCCCAGTAAAAAAAAACAAACACTCTCCCCCCCCGCCCCCACCAAAAAAACCAAACCACAAAAAACCCCAAAACAAATAAACAAACAAACAAAACCCCCTGCGTGTAAGGCTTCAGTGTTACCCCACAGGCAATACATCCTTGTCATATTTCCTCCTTCAAAAAGCCCAGAGCAAGCAGGTTCTCACTGATAGCACACTAATTATCCCTAAACCATTTCAGAGAAATACAGAGGGTTTTTGCCTGTGAACCCTCTCTCACAGGTGTTTGACAGTGGGCCAGCTGCCACTTCAAACTGGTATGAGTGCATTCATAAATGCCCCAGATAGCAGTTTCTCAATTATGTTCTCTTTTGGTTCCTGAATCAGCACACTATCAGCTGCACCTCCCTTTCCCCCCCACACTTTTTGTGGGCCTTGTAAAAAGGACCTGTGTTTTAGTTTTCTTACCTTTGCTTCCCAGAATGACTTCCACATGGTATTTCCAAGTCAGTGTATTCTACTGAGCAGTTCAGGTGCAGTGCTAACAGGTACCTCAAAAGCATGAGTGGTGCTGCCTTACAGGATTGCCAGTGTCATAGAACAGACTCATTAAGGTTGGAAAAGACCTCAGAGATTGAGTCCAGCCTTTGACTGAACATCACAATGTCAACTAAACCATAGCATTAAGTGCCATAGCCAGTCTTTTCTTGAACACTTCCAGGGACAGTGACTTCACCATCCCCCTCCCTGGGCAGCCTGTCCAAGGCTTGACAACATTTTCAGTGAATAAATGCTTCCTAATGTCTGCCCTGAACCTCCCCTGGCACAGTTTGAGGCCTTTTCTTCTTGTCTTTATTTCACTTCTGCTGGAATTCAGTGTGTGCTGTGACATCGCCATATATCATGTATCTTATTTTACCTCATCATGCTAACCTAATAGAGTACTTTATTAGCCTCAGAGATCCCAGACGTTGCATAAATCTTGTATAGAATTCACCCATTGTTATTGCAAATGGGAACACAGCTGTTTCTGGGGCTGAACAAACTTAACCCATAACAGCAGCAATGGAGCACACAAGTTGTAAAATGTCACTGAAGACTTGATTTCTGACAAACTAGCAAGAAATAGAGATGGTACTACATGACTGATTATACTGACAGTTTGATAAGCATATCTCTATGTAACAAAGCTGTACTTGCACCAGAATACTTAAAAAAAACCTCTCTACTAACTACACATGCCTTAGGACTTAATATATTATCCTCAAGGCAGAATATTCAAAGCAGAACTCACTCTTGAAGGTCTCAGCAGGAAGTATTCAAAATCTTACCTAATTTGCACTGAAAAAACAACCTGAGGGGATCAAATGATGCCTTGTACATTTCTGCTGCAATGTGCCATCATGCTACAAAGCCATATTTCTATACCCAAAGGGCAACCTATACAAAATGCTATATTTGTCTCTCAGGAATATAATGGGTTAAGGAAGACTGCTCAAAACCAGTCAGAGGTTACATTTTAATGATCTGCACTAGCAGAAAGCCCTATTCATGAAACTTCTTAAGTCTCATGCTCCTTTCACAGTGGGCTTATGCGATTGCAACTGAAGTTCTAAAAACCATCATTCTTGTTGAAAGCCAGCACGTGCATTAAAGACAGCTAGGTGCTACTGATCAGGGATCAAATGCAGAACTTCTCCTGGAATACAAATCCCAGGACAGCAGAACACATGTGCTATTGCAGCCCATTTCCAGTCCTACTTTCAACTGCCCACAGCCCCAGAGCACTGAGGGATGGAGACAGTACAACTTGAAGTAGATCAAACACTTGTAATAAAACAAAGGCAGGATCTTGTTTATTTATTGCCACATGCAAACATAAGCCTTGGGTATTGCATATGCTAGGGGAAAAAAGAAAACAAAGCAAAAAGCAATTTACAGGCTACAGGTGCCTCCTGATGCCCTTGAAGATGTTTTAAACTGATAATGTAAGGTGAGCCAAAACATTCTTAACTATCAGAGAGCCTCATAGCCCTCAGGGGAAAAGAGAAGCCTAACAACCTTTTTGCACAAACCCCTGGATGCAGTCCGAAGACCTTCACCTGCAGTGAGTCATTACCTCAAGCAGGCAGAAGTGGATTGGCCAAGCTGCAGGGATACAGCATTGGACTGAACACAACACTGCTGAAATCAGTAAGGTTACATGAATTGAGAGGAAAGTTTAGTCCTTTTTTTTTTTCACATTCTCTTTTTGTAAGAATTCTGTGACATGATACAGTCAAGCATTCAGGGAAAGTACAGATTAGAATATCAGTCAGCAGAAAAGCCTTACAGAAGACTTGAGCTGCTAGAATTTATCTGCACAAGGGAAATGAGGGACTCCATTAACTTACTCAAGGACCAGTTCATCACCTTGAACCCATTAGTAAAACAAGTCTAGAAATACTGGCAGCTGATTGATACTTCTGTTGAACTAAAAGAAGTTTTCAAGGTCTGGACAGGCCATGAAAGCCTGTTTTTTCATTTCAATAAAATAATCTCAGTAGAATTAGAAAAGGAGTAATCCTGAGGAAGGCAGTTAGTACCTTTTGGAAAACGTCAATGCATTAAAATTGCAAAAATTTGAATATATATAATTTGAAAAATAAGTTTAGCAGGCTCAGAATGGGGAAGAGGAAAACAGTCAGAGAGATGCCACTAAATAGCCCATAAGCACTGGGTCAGTATGTTAACCTGAAACAGTGGAGACCTACATCCAAGTGGCTTCCTCACACAGTCATTACCATATGTGTCTATATAGAACATGTTCTGCTCTTATATTAGTAACAGTTCTAAGACCAAAACAAGATTCAAGTAGGTAAACAATTTGAACTTTGAATGTTTTCAAAGACCGTTGATTTTGGCATCTGAGAGAGCAGCCATATATTGTGAATATATGAAATGTGTTCAGTACAGAATATTACAGAATCACAGAGTATTCTGAGTTGGAAGGGACTCACAAGGACCATCAAGCCCAGCTTTTAAGTGAATGACCCATACGGGCATCAAGCCCACAACCTTGGCATCATTAGCACCACACTCTAACCAACTGAGCAAATGTGCAGAAATGTATGAAATACTGTATTCTGGCTACAGAGCACAGTATTGGCTCCACAGGCTGGGCAAAGACCTTGTTTGGGAACTCTTGCTTGCTGATTTCCTTTGAGGAGACACGAATTAACAGAACAGAGTAGCTAGTTCATCCTCCGAGGGGATGAACTCACGCTGCAGGGATTAAAGACGCGCCATCACCGACAGCAGGAATCCAAGCCGAAGCTGGAAAGAACCAGGAAAGAGCCAGCACCATCTAGTGCTCAGGAGAGACGGAGCAAGCAGAACACAGAGAACCACGCACCAGCACTTTGCAGGCACAGAACTTCAGAACTCACACTTTGAAAGGGAGCTCAAACTGCACTTGAGCATTAAAAGATACTGCAGCTGAGAAGAGGCAAGCAGATGTACCTGTCAGCATCAGTGTTAAAACCGTACTACCTTAAAGGTCTCAACCCAAGAAAAAAGGCAATAATACAAAACAGTTTCCAGACTATGGCTGCAAGGAAAGCATACAATTTTATCATTCTGGGCACTCCTTTGGAAAGACAATTTAGAAAAGAGATGTATTGTTTCTCACCCCTCAATAAATGGAAAAGTTTATCTTATGTTCCAAGAGACAGTTATGGTTTTTAGTGACATACAGCTGCATGCTCTCAGCCATGCTCCAGATGCCTAGAAGTAATAAACACAGATCTGACAGGGCCCTGCACTGCAAAACCAGGACCACCAATCTTCTTCTCCAGGTCAATGCAATGCCATGGACATGGTAACATCTCTTGCTAAGTGTTTCCAGAATGCACTGCTGCAACTATTCTGTCTTAAACTTTCTAGCAGGACCCCAAATTACTTTATTTTGCTGCCATTTCCCTAGTCAGTATCACAGAAATCTAAATATACCTCTGAAATATCAACATCATCACATATTCAGATATGCACAGTCAGTTTTCAGCTGTAGACTTCAGGAGAAAACTTAATTACCAATGGCAAACTCAGGATCCTGCTGTTAATTAGAACTGCAATTTGCATTGAATAATAGAGAACATGGAATGAGTTTCAATGTATGAATTTCTAATTTCCTGCTCCAGGTATTTTAATTACACACCATCTCAACAGGAACTGAGATAAAAAGGCCACAAAAATAGCTTAATTGGTGTCAATCACCTGGGCTGCAGAGGTGTACCACAGATCAGACTGCTCTGTGGGCATCATTCCACCTACTGGTACAAGACAAACAAGCTGCCACTCCAACTTCTGCCAGATAGTGTCAACAACACAAATGGACCCCTACAGAATCAATAGACAACAATTACTTCTCCTGTAAGAATTAGGACTCCTACCTTCTTATTCTGCCTTTCTTGATTTTCCTTCTTGTTATATAGCCCAACCAAGGCAGTGAAGTAGCTTCTGCACAAGCCCTGCACCAAGTTTCTGCATGAAGCATTTTATTTTGCCCCAGCCTAACTTCTGGCATCATGCAACCACTACTCCCTCTTTGAAGGATTCAGTATTTGATGCAAGCCCCTTTTGTACGGGTAAGTGAATTAATAGTGAATTAAGTCTTTATAACTAACTGAAAGGTCACACCATAGAGAACTGACTTCTAAAGTTTTGAAAATAACCTTTGACATGTAAATCATGTATAGGCAGTGATCCTTGCTCTGGCTAAGTCTGCAAAAAGACCAAGGTAACAATTATGAAGAGGACTGAACTGCCTCACTAAAGAGAGGGCTGTTGCTAACTCAACTGGAGCACAAAAAACAACCTGAAGGTGCAGATTTCATCACCTCAGTTGAATTGACCTGAAGTCCAACTGGTTTGAGAACTTTTTTTCAGTCATGAGAACTGAAATGAAAGATATTATTAAATATATGGAAACAATATCAACCCCTTCAGCAGCTGTTTCCAATGGAAAAAATTAAACTCATTAAAAAACTGGACTCTTATTCTCACAGAAAGTCTCAGCTAAGAGCTGTCACTGTTCACCTTGGCAGAAAGCACAGTGGCAAGAAACAGGAACTAGCCAGCATGAGTGATAAGGGACACCATGACTATCTCCTAGCATCTGAACCTTTTTACCACTCCCCTTCTTGATTGTAAAAACCTTACTGAATCAGGAAATTCTCTGTCTGCAGAAGAACTTGAGCATCTCAGTGCTGCAAAGACTGGGAAATGCCAGGTAGACCACTTCCTACAAGACATTAAAACATTATTTCCTAAAAGGTGAGACTTCAGGAGCACTTAAGTCATCAACATTCCTTAAGACTTTCTCAGAGCTTAATCCCTGTGGTTTCTTACAAGCTCATTACACCACTCCAAAATGCATTGTAACCCCAGGTCAACACTAAATTGTTCTGTTGCCCCTAGCAACAGCAGATGCTGGTTTTGTTGCCAGATTCAGATTCCTCTCCCAAACGACAAAGACCATTTCTATCCATAAATTCCAGCTGCTGCAGAATTATTACCCCAAATGGTACAACATTTGCACCTGACTTCATACTACCCTCATAACTTTACAAAAACATCCCCCACCACCTGCTAATGCGCACCAGAGCATGAGAGCAACTTGTACCCACAGCTTACCCCACCATTCCACTTTGAACTTCCAGCTACGATGAAGGGAAGCATGAATGGATTCAAAAGGGTCCAGAAGTTTACAGTTTCCCCAAAAAGGAATATAGAGAATGTATTTCAGGAAGTCCTGTCACCAGACCCAGCACTGGTAGAACTGTTCTGCAGTCTCTCATGTCCCTAGTTAACCCTTCCCCCAGCTGCCCTATACAGCTTAGAAATGAACTTGATGAAACATGAATAATACACAATGCCCATCATTAGTTCTTGTTACTCAGCAGAAAATCAATACAGGCTCTGTTACAGCACAGGACATGCTGCTACTCTAGTCCTTGCACTCTGAGGGAGCAGCTCTCACAGCCAAAATTAACACAGCCTGCAGCAGAGGAAAGGTGGCAAGATCTCAGCAACAGCTGCACAACAAGGACACTGAATGCCTCAGCCATTAATCACAAAAGAGGGTTTTGGAGTTAACTGGTACCACAGACTTTGGAACTCTTCGGAAATTTCTCAGAGATCTCAGCCTCTTCTCTTTTCCAGATGGTATCAGCTACAGGTACATTTTAGGAATGTTACACTCCACTCTTGATTTTGTTTGTTAAAGCTCTGATGCTTACTAGCACAGTAAAACCCCGATCTATATTTACAGCTATTGAATGTACCTGTATTCACAAAATCTCCAACTTAGCTAAAACAGCTAAAAAAAGATCTAACAATCCCTGTAGAAACTGTAGAGTCATAGCTCATAGTGGGATAAATTAGACATAATTATGCAGAAATGTGTTCATGGCCATACATCCAACAGAAGGAAAGATGGGGAGCAACAGGAAATAAAGATCTGCACCCTGCAAGATCATTTGTGCTCCCCTTCCTATCTGGCATCTGTTTCAGAGCTGTTCACTATGTGGGTGTTCTGCAGGCTGGCAACCACGCAGAATACGGTCATTTCAGAACACGTGCAAAAAAAGAAAAGGCATTTATGCCAAAACCAGCACAGAATAAATGTACTGTGAACAAAATGGGGAACTCTTCAGGCCACATTCTCCAGTGACATCTGCGTCAATCACACAGACTGTATTGACTGGCTATTTATAGTGTTTTTCAATACTTACTATCCATGCAGCAACTAAGTTTGCTACAAACGGGATTTAGCTGCATAAATTAAGGAAAACCTCTTCACTTTGCAGACAAGTCAGTGGTACACTGAGACTGAACTGTTTTTCCAGGGAACACAGAAAAGTGCAATGTCAAAACACCAGACTGAACACAGATATCCTGGGATCCACAACCATGCTAAACGGTGTCACTTTTTTCCACCTTTCTGAATAACCCCTTCCTTTCAACTAGCCCTGCCAACATGGCCCTGCTTTACCAACTCACCTGAAGCAAAAGCTACATGCAGTTTAGGACAATTCTTTTGCAGGCTACGGCAATATAACCCGATAAGTTGGACAAGTAGTACAGAATTGCTATTTTGCCATCTGGAATCAGAAGAAACTCAAATCTGCAGGAAACTCAATAAAGCCAGTCTGTGGCTCAGTTAATTATTTCAGATCACTGCCAGAACACATGGGATCGTTCACAATCGCAACAACCCAAGTGTTTTCATATTGCAGGTCCACAGTCCTTGTGTAACAGTATGGGGCACAATTCTAGCAATAGGGTGCAGATGTGTCACATTCAGACCAACAATTCATGCCACTTTCTTGGAGATCCTCCATACAGGCAACACTGTGGGCCCAATGCCCTGCTGTTTGTGGGGCCCTGCCTATGAGGGCATGGTGCAGTATAAGGGAAAAAAGGCATCAACAGATAGTGCACAGTGGTAAGTAAGAGGAAAAAATAAATCTCTTCTCCCCAGGTAGCGTCCTCCATGTCAAACAGAATTCTATGACTAAGGTACTGCAGAACACTGCCTGATGGTGCCATTGGAAAGCTTACAGCACTGCCTGTTCTTGCTCTGCCTGATACTGTCTCTAGAGGGGTGTGCAAAAATGGCATTTTAAGCTAGCCTAACAGGATGGTAAGAAAAAGACCCCAAAGAGTAAAAACATACCTGACTCCACAGCAATAACACTCAAATACAGGGGCAAGTATTCATTTGGAAAGACTCCATTAAAAAAACAAGAGGCAGCTTAAAGCAATTACTTCTATCTACCCTACTGACAGCAGCAATGCTGTGGGAGAGACAGTGCTGAGCAGCACGGACAGGCAGTCCATGCAGGACAAGTGGCAGTGAAGTGAGGCATGACTGAGTGAGCGCACTCACAATTTTTATCACAGTCACATTTGTCTGCCCCTTCGTTTCTAGGAACTCCATCTTCAGGTACTGGGAGATAGACAAACTAGCTCAGTCCTCTCATTCCTCTGCTGTAACACTGTAGCAGTGCAACAGGATTTTTTCCTCTGTAGCTCCTGCCACTCGAAAGTACCCCCAAAATAGACTGTATTCAAATTCATGTGCAGGGATGGTGCTCTCCCAAATACAATCAGAACTAAATCAACTGAATTAAATTGCTCCTATACTGCAACGGGGAACTTAATTCTAAATCTGCCCTGCAGATACCAACTCTGTCCACAGCAAGCATTTATATGGGAGCTAAACTGACTGCAAAAGCTTTACATTAATACTACAGTGACAGATCATCAGATTTTCTACCTGAAAAAATTTCAACCTCTGTTCCATGCTAGGTTATCTATTTCCTTAAACCTTTCATCCAAAAGGGAAGTGTTTTGAGGCTTTTGTCTGCCCTCCCGCCCACTTCCCAAAACAATTAGTACACATAAAAACTGCATCCAGATACCAACCACACGTCCCTTTTCCATAACTTCTATGCCACGTTCTGTGCCTGTTTCTCCTGCAACAAGCAGAAGAACACATCCATGGAGAGACCACACAAGACTTCAAGCAAAGAGCCTCTCCAAAAAGCTAAGTCAAGGATCATGATGCATCTCAACTACTGTAAAATGAAAATTAACTACCACAGCAGCACTTATATCCAGAAAAACCCCTACCATGCAGTCAAGTCCCTTTTCTCAGTCTCACCAGGCAACCTTGCCAGTGTATCAGAACATTCAGAGTGATCAGTACAACTCAATTACCATTAGTGACAACTGATGGGAATGATGGGATGTTATAGTGAAAGCACAAAAAAATGCTGGCATACCTGGGGTAATTTCAAAGAGATGTTTCCCTGGTTCATCAGGATTAGGTGGCAGCTCGTTCACCTGACTGCCTTGCAGTAGTATCAAACCCTGTAATGGACACAAACATTAGTGAAAAGAGAAAGGCCACTAAAAGGGTAAGGAAAAGATGATAAAATGTATAGTAAATTCAAGTCCTGCTCATCTACTGATCCCAACACCTTTCCACAGTTCTGAGCAAGACATGATTTGAGTTGGTCATCCACCTGCTTCACTGTCCTTTCCCTCACACTGGACACTGCTGGTTAAAGGCTCTTTCCTCTGAAATAACACTACTCTGAGCATGCAGAAGGGATTCTCCTTGGTTTCCATAACTAATTATCCCTTGCAAAAGTTTCATCTCACATTACATCAACTCTTCCTACACCCTTGAATTTCTGGCTTCAGCATGCATTTGACTAAAATAGACGATTTTCCAGAGATCCTCAGTACACAGAAGTTCCCAGGGAAATACTGGAAGAGAGCAGCTAATTCAGGTTTGAAAGACAATGGACTATCTTTTAATCCAGAAGACTACAGTTTCCCTAGAAAAAAAAAACCTGAGCCCCTTTAACTTCCCAAGTTCAAATGCTGCCAGTATTCAGCTTCATTTCCACTTTGAGCCCAAGCATAATTAACACAATGTATTCCAGTTTGGGAACTCTGCATAGCTGGTGACATGGTGTCTTCAAAGTGAAAAAAATCCTCTTAATCTACAGAAAAGCTGAAAAAGACATCACAGGAAGCTCTTCTCCAGTAACATGAGTGAAACAAACAATCTCTGATTTTAAAGGGTTTCCAGCTAACATTCTTCAGGACATATGCACAATCAGACAGACAAAATACAGTAAGAACTGGGACTCTCAAGAGTTAAGACATGAAGAGGGTAATTAGCAGTTTCCACTCCTGCACTGAACTGCCCTGCAATGCAAACGGGGTCCAAAGCACCTTTTCTTGATGAACAGCAAATGAAGAAAGTTGTTTCAGTCAGGTTTTTCACACATGTCTCTCGTTGATGAGAATGTACCATGTTTACTGATCTGGCAACAACCAAAGCCAAGACACACTGGACCATCATATCACTGGTAATCAAAACAAATTCCAGTTAAACTATTTGTCAGCTTCCAGATCCACACATAATGGAGTAATACAATTAGTGTGTTGTGAGACAGACAACCCAGAATTTCAACTAACAGAAGACAACTCATCATAAGAGCTTTGCAATCTTCTCTATAAAACAGTGAAGCCAGATGTGTTACTTTTCATTGTCACTATTCAGTACAGCTTTGCTCCTCAGGAATACATCCTCCCACAAATGCTTTGTTCAACAGTGCCAAGGCTCAGCCCCTGTCCCCTGCCTAGTGTAAGGGCAAGGCTGTGGAAGGACACTGTGGAGGAGGGCACTTAGCAAAGGCCATGCTGAGTGGTTTCTCAAGAACGGCTGTAAGATTTAAAATTGAGGTTAAATAAGTCAACACAACAGGACGAGCCTTCACCACCCTTACCTCCCAATCCTGTTGCTCTGCAATTTGACTCTGAGGTTCACTGAAATTAGAAGATAAACTGACGGCATTCCAGAGATAACAGGAAAATATAGGAAAGGCAACTTGACAAAATGCAGATGCATCTGAAATTATTCCAAATGGTATCAAAAAGTACTGTATGAAACATCATCTCTAGAGTCCAGTGGCCAGAACACATTCTAGAAAATTCTGCTGTTTTCTAAAGTGCAAAATTCAAGCCCACTGCAGATGCATTAAAACCTTTTATCGTGTCAAGTCAATACTGAAGGAAGGGTTAATCAATTAGTTGCACAGTGGCTTCTGTTCCCCTGGAAATTGGGGAGGGGTGTATGCTCTCTCCTTTTCTGGGAATAGAAACAAGCCCAAAGCTACTTTAAAAACCCGAACATATTGACAGAGTCAGCAGGAGCATCAAAAACTCTTTGCAGGTCAGTCCTCCCTTCCCCCATCCTCACAGGGGCAAAAAAAAGAGGAAACTCTGCAGAAAAGCAATGGCTGCAAGGCCACCCTCCAACCTTTGGTCTCTGATGGAGTGGGCTGTGCCACTGCAACTGTCATGTGGCACACAAACGTACACACCTTCAACAGCACTCAATCCATTGAGACAACAGAAAAATTCCTCTTCATTCCAGAAAGCCTGTGTGATTCTCCTGCCATTAGATTACAGCTCCACCTTTTCAGCAATATTAGTAAAGGAAGAGTATCTACAGTTTCCTCTAAGACTCTGAAATAACAGGTTTTCATAAAAATTGGCAGTGAAAATCCATGAAGAAAAAGATACTGTTTCATGCTTCTCTTTTGAAACATTATGTCATAAATCTTATTTGACTTTATCAGGTAAACAACAAGAATACAACTCTCTTCCAGAGTATGTATAAATAATCAAGTAGGTGGAAGATCAATGGGAATTTCAGTGAAACTATTGATTTAGTTTTTACACACAAGCTTAAAGGCCATACTTAATAAATAAAACAAAAATACTTAAATTAAGCATGAGTACCTGTAGGGCTGAAGGAAATTAGGGATTAATATCAATCACAACTGGTGAAAATATCTCCATGGCCTGTTAAAAAATCTCCCTACAACAAATGGTCTCAATTGTGTTCCTAAGATGCACAGGCACACCTGTGCCATTGCCCCTTCATTCCAGAGAATCCCAGGAAACAGCTGTCTGTACGTCCCAAAAGTACATCTCACCTAAGGGATGCCTACAGTCCTAGCTGAAGTCAGATGCAAATCTTAATTTGCAACTCCCACAAGAGTAGTCAAACATAGTCCTGTACCATCCTAGACAAAATGGCTTTCCACAGTGATAAATGTGTGGCAACCCTGTGCCCAAAAAGGGCCAGGGTTAAAGGAACCCTTTACAACGTGACTGCCTGAGGCCATTTCTTCCTCATCACATTCACTGACACAGTTCAGCAGTGCCCAGCTCTCCCACATACCCACATGCATTGCATATGAAGAAAAGGTGACTGGCTTGGAAGTGCAAAATCCAGCTGTTGCTGGCAGCATCCTGAGTAATCAAGTTACACCAAGTTCAAATCTCTCTAGCTTTTACACAGCACAATTTCCATAATTATGGACCAAACCCCTGATCAGGAGAGTGCAAGATATAAGATGCAGTCAACATCCTCATTCATCTACCATATTTATGTCAGGCCCATAGGGGAATATTAATTTCCATTCTCACTCTACAATGAAATTTATGTGTGACAGTCAAGCAGGCAGCTGCATCAAGCAGTTCAGTAATTGTCTATAATGAGTGTGTGGATGGTGATGATATTACACAGGCTGACTGTCACTCTGTAATGCCTGTACTGACTCATCAGGAGCCAGCAGCACAGGGACATTGTCTGGCTCATTCAATTATGTTCCCTCTGTTCAATGACTCTGGTTAAAGGCCTGACAGTCAAAACAATGACTATATGAATTATGATGCATAATCTACTACAGCAACCAGGAAAGACCTTAGTTCAAATGCTCTGAGACTATTTTACAGGCAGTAGAAAAACATGAATAAGAAATTCTTCATGAATAAGAATTTTTTTTGATGCATCTGCAGTGGGCTTGAATTCTGCACTTTGGAAAACAGCAGAATTTGTAAGCTTTAGCCCATAGCACAACACCCACTGCCTCCCCCCCATGCTAAAATACATATTACAGCCCATTCTCAGCACGTAGCAAAACCTACACACTCCACACACACAAGCCAGCTCTAAGCAGCTGGTTCACCTCACAGCTAACAATGGATCAGTTGGGAGATAACCAGCCCCAGCTGAGCAAGCAAGGTTAATCACTCCTTCCTCAGTAATCTGCAACTCCATAGCTCTTCTAGTCAGACTCCAGTCTCATAGCTGACCACACTAACATTTGGAGGTCAGCATGCCCTAGTGGGTAAGTAAGCATCTTTTAACCTTTTCCCAAGCTCTGCCACTTGCCTGGTTTAAAAAAAAAAAAAAAAAAAACAACAACAAAAAGCCTCCCTGCAAAATCTCCTGCCTTTGAACCTCCTGAAGTGTGTATGGTTTTGGTGAGGACAGAAAACAACTGAAATGAGCTGTCAATCAAAGCATGACTGTGATCACACAGAAGTTACAACCATAAACTCCTACAGCTCTCTAGTCATACCTGAGGTTTAGTTTCCTCTTCATCCTTATAATAGAAGAGCTGATCCCCACGCAGCACAAACCACCGCTGCTGCCAATTCTTCATAATGCTCCTTTGTTTCTTTAGCCAGCCACACTTCAGCACACGTTCTTGAGGGTTTGGAGAAGACGGTCTGGAGGGAGGCCCAATCTGCTCACCCATCACCAAACTCCTTGACCGGGCTGAAAAGGCAATTACAGACTAAGTGAAACAAACAAATAATAGTAATAACACTCGGAGAGGTTAAATAACTGTTCCACACTTTCTTCTCAGATATGGACAGGCATGTTTCCTCTTTGAACAGGTACTTGTTTTTCAGGGTGTACATTCAAGTTATGACAGTCAAACACAGGACAAACATCACCTTTTTGGTACTGCTCACTCCAGGGTGTCTAAAGAGACACAACACCTCCACTGAGGCTCCACTGCTCACACGACCATTCTTTCTGGCAAATCATCACTGCCTTCCAGCTCTGCATGGGAATAATGATATTGCTCTCTCCTAACAGGATATCTGCCCAATGACAGTGTGCAAATGTGTGGTGAGGGCACACAAAGAGAAAAAGAGAATACAAAAAAAATATTCTCACTCCACATACTACCAGTTTGGGGTGATTTAGGGACCAGGGAATCCAGCTGCCATAGGAGAGAGAGAAAAAAAATTAAAAACTGAAGAAGATTAAAAAAGAGAAGTGTCAATCAAAGTAGTGACTGTGGTCCACACAAAAGACAGAGATAGCACAGCTATCCAGAATTATTAGTCATCTCTCTCTTTAGGGTATTCTGACACTGAAGCAGAAAAACAAAATTAAAAAATAAAAAGAAAAATAAAAAGACAAAAGAGAGGAAAAAACCAACACATAAATCTGAGGAAGGTTTTCAGAAACAGAAAAGAAGTGAGAAAAAGTATAAAAAATAGAAAAAAGTCTATGACCCTTTCTTTCCTCCTCTCTTGCATTAAAAGTACTAAAGCTTGGGGCATTTAGAACTAGTCTGAAGTAGCAGACAATGATTATATATTGCAGGCAGCAAGCCAGTCCTCCAGAACAGATAGGTTAGGTGACCTCACAGGTCTTTTCCACCTCTACTTCCTTTGGATTTATGAAGTATCTTTTAACAATAGTTATTTAATATTTCATGCCATTTTTCCTTCATTAGTGCTAATATGATCCTGCTCCTTTCCATTTTCTGCATTCAGCTAACCTAAAGCACAATTTATAACTACCCACTTGGAACAAGGCATGAGTTTATAGGCCGGTACCAGAAATCTGCATCACTGGTGTCTCACATTAACATGTGAACTGTTGCAGCTAAAAACCAGGCAAGCTTCTTATCCAGGTACCCCAATACACTACTAATTCAAACCACCACAAGAAAGGGCAAAGCAGCCCTCTGCCTCTCAGAGTACTGTCTAATTTTGCCTCTTTTGGGTTCAGAGAACTAAACATGGCCTTGATGTTACCACGTGATTGCTTTCTGCTCCTGCTGCCTCATCCCACAGTGATGAGACTGCCAGCATTTGCCAAAGAAAGAAAAATAACGTGGATGTTGTGGTGTTTGGGGAATAAAAACAAAAAGAAAAAAATTTAAAATAATCACATTTGCAACATTAAAATTGATCCCATTTCTTCACTCGCATGAAACAAACTGCAAAATAAGGAGAGGCAGATAAGGGACTTAGGTCAGATCTTTAAAGAGCCTCCTCAGTGTAATCCAGTGAGGGAAATCACATTGGTGTCTGTAATAAAATCTGCTTTGACCTTCCTCATGACCTGGCAGTCAGGTCATCATGCTGTGCTTTATAAAGAGCTATAAACCAGCACATCTACACACTAAGCACTTCCATCAGCAGAGGGCAGATCTGAATGGTATCACATCCTCCCGTTATCAAAAAGTCCCCGTGACACAATCTCCACTTTTATAGTCTCATATACTTCCTCCTTCCACTCTGTCCTATGGATCCACTCACCTCTCCTGTAACCATCCAGCAGGCACTCATTCTGACTCAACAACCTTCCAGTTTTATGGACAAAAGATGGCATCACTTTGTTAAATTTCAGATTTGATGAAAGCCCTGTCTGACAGGCAGTATGGATTTTTTTTTCCATTTCTCTAAACTGCTAAGGTAAATCCTGCTGCTCTCAACAAAACTGTGAATAACTTTTTTTTCTTGTGGCTCAGTCAAGAGAAATTAGTTTTCAAATTTTCATACTGTAAGAAATTAATTTTATATTGTGTTTTTAGTTTCACTTCAAAATTAATTTAAAAGTCGAAATGTTGTAAGAAGTGCTGTTGCAGCATCATAGCTTTTTCAGAATTAGTCTTCCTTTAGTTTATGCCTAAAATACATTGTTGAATTTAATGTGAACTAATATACAGCATTAATCCTACATTAGTAAAATTTACCAGCAACTCTTGGATTCTCCTAACCCAGTACCCCTTCGTTCTGATTATTTTTACATGCAAAAACAATATTAAAAAAATAAATCTTAATACTGAGTTCACTTAAAATCAGGCTTTAGTTTATCCAGGCATATTCTCTAAGCTCACTCACTGTAGACTGAGCTCCCTCAGACAGGTATTTCCATTCCTGTAAATATCAAGAGCCACTTTCCTCCACACAACCAACATCCTCAGGCTTTAGTATCAGCCTCTGATACAGCCTGGCAGATGGCTGCAGAGGTACCAGAACACCCAGCCCCCCTCCATCACCACCAGGACATGGAGGACCCTATTTCACACACAGGCAGTAACAAAACTCACCGGTCATGTTTAAATCTCTGTTGCAGAGGCCCACAGGAACTGAGTTGAATAAAACCTCTCTGCCTCATCCCAGACCACATTTTACAACTATGACCAAACTGCAACCTGGTTTAGACTGTGCAAATTCCATTGTACATTCATGTTACCAATTATGTCATTACAAAAATAACTATCCCAAAAATTTGCTTTTATCAAAGGCACTATAATGGTTCTTAGGCAACATCTTGGCTATTAAAGTAACCAGTCAGTCTAATGATACCAAAATCCATCTTTCGGCAAGGATCTAAGTCATCTCCACATTGAAGTACCTTAGCACTCTCCAACTTAAGCATGAGAATCTCATCAGCCCCCAGTTTTCCTGACTTGCTTGTAGTTATATACACCCTCTTATCTCTCCCTCTAAAAATAAATTAGTTTTATTTAACTGGAAACCTACCATCTATATTGACACAGACCTCACAAAAGGCATCAAACATCTTGCTTTGAAACGTTACCAAGTATGTTACCTCAGTCCCCCTTTGACACTATTTGTACAGCTCACATAGTAATTATTTATTTTAGTTGAGAGGTAACGCTTTCATGATCAGTCTCTGGAGAAGGCAGGACTTTTTCTTGTTTTATTTTATGCAGCACCATGTCTCAGTCAGTTGGTATGATTGTTAATTCTTAATGCTGTCTTAGCTTTCCATTTCCTTAGTTTCTGGTCGTGACTGTAATAGTTAATTTCATTAGGGACGTACTTAGCAACTTCATCTGCAAGTCAACACATGGATCAGATAGAAATTTTCAGAAAGAGGAATTATTTATGGCTATTAACAGCATTGATGCCTGTATTGCATGCTTCACAGAATACAATAATTGCATAGAGGTCAGATGAAAAGTTTTACGGATGAGCACAACCTGCCTTTAAAGCAGCAGCTATCTTAGATTACTGGGATCAAAATATCTGCTTTGATAATCTGATGCAGTACATCAAGCCCCTGATTCTTAATGGTAGAAATATATTATTTGTGCTTATCTAATTAACAGAATTATGGAATCAGCAGAACATAAGGAAGAAAACAAGTCAATAAATCAGACTCACAACTCAGCAAATACTGTACATGCTCTGGAGTTCTGATCCAGTAATGGGTTTTCAATAACACCACACAGGTTGGTTTCACCCTTCACATTGTCAATAGTTGATTATTGGTTTAGTCATACACCTAAGTTCTAAACAGAAATCAGTGAAGAAAGGATTGAAGCTCTCCTTGGGAAAAGGGTTAGGATTCATTTGCACAGCAGGGCAGTACCGAAATGCCAGCCACATCCCCACACCATCCCCGCTCCCAGGCAGGGAAACAAGGCAATGGCAGCACAGCAAGGAACAACAGACCGGGCAGAGCCACAGGTGGCACTAAGGAGTCAAGCCACGGGGTGGTAAATCATTCATTCTGTAAGGCAAGAATCACAATTACAGACCTCGGAATTACTCCTGTGACTGACGTGACACTGGCATATGGAAGTTCTCATAACCAGATGAAGATGGGAGGAGGAATACGAGCCAAGGCAGTGAAGTGCTGCTCAACACTCACTGTGCAAATGCCTGAGACTACACTAAAAAGCTCCCCTCACAAAACCCCATACTTGGTTGCCATGCCTCTAATAGTAAAATCAAAGGTTATTCTACAGAGTGGATGGGTCAAATTGGATGGAGCCACACTGCCACTCCTTTCAGAGGCAGCAATCCCTATCCAGAGGGCCATACACCCTACAAGAGGTCCTCTGCAATGCAGACTTGCCTCCAAGCAATATCCACATTCCTGTTCTCTCATCACACCTATTTTCTACCCTGAACATGCACATAATAGAGACATCTTCCCCTCCTTATCCTTACCATCCCCTTTCCCGAGTTCAGTCCTGCCTAGCAATATTATACAATCTCTTCTGTTCCCCTTCTCCCTCTCCCAGCTCTGAACACCACTAGAGATCTGAGCACTCAGTAAGTACTTACTTAAACCAGACATGGAAATCAATCAAGTCAATGCAATTCAATATCAATTAAAGATACAATCTTTTGAAATTTCATAGGCAGTTAGCTAAAATCAATATAGTCATTACAATTGATTTTGGCCAAACTGTCCTACAATAAAGGCACTTTGCTCTGGTGTTCCTTCAGTCTGCTGACACAGTGACACTACATACTATTTCTAATATAGTCTTTGCTTAAAGTACTAGCCACAAAGGGAAGTGGCTTCCCATACTATAAATGATGGTCTCAGCTGGTTTATTCAATTCAAATTTGGCCTTATGAAAAGGATTCACTGGAAATGCAAGTAATATGCCTATACAGAGATACTGAATTTCCTTTCACTGAACTGTAGGCAATAAAATATTTGGTTTAGATTTTTGTGTCCATCACAGAGCCATATCTGTCTTTGAATTTGATTGCTAAGATACCAGAGTCAGTAAGCACAAACACACCAAGGTACTTCCTCAGTACAATCTGGGAATTAAGCATCTTGAAACACAATAGGCAAAGGACTAAAGGCAGAATATTTGAAGTGGTTGGTGACAAGATATTTTTAGACAACTAGAAGAATATCAGTTATTAGGAACTGGCAAGGGCTTTAGTTCCCCCAAGACAGAGTAGCCATCTCTACAGAAACAAAAAGGTGCTACACAGCCAGGTAGCTGCTCACACTTTGTGCTCTGGATGGCAATTGCCACGTTCAGAAACACTACCATAAGAGCCAGCTTGTGCTCCATCACTTCTACTCAAAAAAGCTGCACCTCAGAACACTTTATAGAGCAAAGTGACATGCTATGTTTACTTCCTTCCCTTGATTTGTTTTTCTTTCAGCCAAAATAAAAACAAGAAAGGAAAAATAAATGGGTCTGCAAACCCATTTTTTTCTTCCCCAAGAAACTCCATAAATGCATTACACTGGAAGCAGTTCTGTATCTTATTGTCCAACCACAGGAAAAGCAGGGAGACAGCTTTACATATGTTTGTCTACTAACTTATATTTTCTGCAGTGGTTGGGAAACCAGACAAAGTACTAAACCAGGATTTAAAAAAAAACAAAACTCAAAGTCTGAAGGAAGGATCTGTTTGTATAACCATTTACTTGTTATTAAGTTCCTGCAAGAAAAACTGCATTCTCAAAGACCAGTTCTTAAATCTAAAATCCAACATGAACTAGTACAATTTACTGGAGTATAAACTAGTGTAATTTCACTCTCAGACCAGGGATGACTGCTGTTAGAAACTGGCTATATTTGCAGTCTGAAATACCTTTCAGACATTAACTGAAGAGCAGAAACTTTGGTTATAGATTATTTAGCTGTAGGTAAGCACATTCTGTTTAAAAACAAAAACCACACCTAAATAAACAAAAATTCCACACAAACAGCCTTTTGAGTAGAAAAATACTAAAGGAAGGGATGAAAGAAGATCTGAATAGCAAGGAAATGACTAAAAACTGTGTTTCAGCCATGGCCAAAGAAATCTAAGCTATTTTGAAGGACTCTGACAAGGAAAGATGAATGCCCAAAAAGGAGCCCAAATGGCTTGGGAATCTACACCTGTTCATGAAGGAGCACCCTGTCTCCAGAACACAGTTTCATCTCCTCTCAAAGTCCAAAAGCCGAGGGGTCTGCTTTCAAGATGTTTGCTGTTTTATAAAGGTTGTTCTCTCCAAAAAAATCCACTTTTGCACCGCCAGACCAGTCCGTGCTTTTTCACGGGTAAAATGCACTTGCACCAAGGTGTTCTGAAGAATTAACACTGGACTACATGAATTCTTCATATCAGCATGTTTTAGGAGTGAACATGCTGGCAGTACCTGGCAGAAAGGGAGGCAGGATTTCCTGCCAGTACATGGTTAGGCACACCCACACAACACTGCTGGAATACACACACCTGCAGCTGGTACTGAAAGCTGGGCAGCCCAACTGTGCCACAAGCTCAGGCACAGCAACACACATTGAAATTTGTCCACAGCCTTTTTTAGGGTCATCAGAGCTGGCTCAGGTTTTTCATCAGTACTCAATAAGCTCACAGTATTTCCTCTGTATAATATGTAGAAAAGCTATGACTCTGTTCCACCAGTACAGCATTTATGGAACACAGTCAGGAACAAGGCAAAGACACATTAGTTTGAGGGAAGTTGCTTCCTGGCTGGCATGAAGAAATTGATCTTGGACTTCTTTGTGGTGTTCAACAGCCATGACCTTTCACCACCTTAGAAATGGTATAGTCAGCTCTGTATAAGGCACATTCTAAATCAGAAAAATAATTTTATACTCCAGTGATGTTACCATAAAAGCCACTTTACTGACCAGAGTCACTTTCAAAAGTACACAGGTAGTTTATCTAAACATGGCAGCAGAGGGGTAAGACTGCAGAAAGTAAATAATCAGTTTCAATCATAATTGTCATTTCCAATGTACAAAGTTCAAGGCTTCCATGGGATACACTAACCAATGTCTTTATCACATCAGAGAACACACACACAGTAGCACAAACTGATCTACATTAATGCAGGACCTTTCCACAAGTCAAGTAAAACCCAAGTATATTTGATAATAAATGCAATCCACCCCACACAATACAAAAAAACCCAACCCAAAACATATACTCAGTGGGATAATTTAATCCTTTTCTCCTAAAGAACAATTGACATTCATCTTCAAACTACTGTTACAAATTGATGGCATGTTGAAAAAGTGAAGGATTTGGGCAATCCATTGCTATCATATAGATCAAGGGGCATTGCTTTGTTGGTTGACATCTCACATTGGAGACCTTTCAGCTATTGCACAAAGTAGTCCTGAACTTGATTTGCTACCACTATCAGCAAGAAGGTGAGCAGGTCTCAACTCCACAGAACAGTTATTTAAATGAGTTTAACCTTGCATTTGCAAAAGAATTTGAATTACTGTTTCAGGTTGTAGGAATGTGTGGTGATTCTGACACCTGTCAATGAACAAACCTTAAATACTCTAGGTAACCTGCCACCAGCTGTTCTCAAAACTGCCCTGCAAATCCACAAAGCCGTGCCAGTCTTTTCAAACCACTGGCATCGGATAGTGGATAGGTGCCACGATGGAAGGATAATGACTTAATTCTTTCTGCTACAACAGATTGACCTAACAATTTACAATTTAATAAAGTGAAATAGCCCACCTCCTTTGTTATTGCAAAACCAGAGTTACAGACTGTGTTGATAATACATAAACAAGTACAGAAACTGCTCCCAGCAAAAGATCGTATTTTGAAGCCCCTTTATCTGCACTATCCTCTGAGATCTCCCATCTGGATCCACTGCAGACTATTCAGAGGATAGGTCAGCACTTAGGCCACAGCTATTTGATGTGTTGCTGTAAAGCACACGGAGCTGTCAGACACCATGGACTACAGCATTATCTGGCAAACCCAAGCACCAGCTCTCCACTGCCACTGAACCCTGGCATAACCTCTAGAAGGCTGTGCACCTTCCCTCTCTGCTTGGTTAAAACTGCATACCCCACACTGCTGAAGGCATCTCTGTTACTGGCAAAGCTCTTGTCATCCCATCAACAACCATACTGAGCTGCAGCTCACCACTGCCAGAAGAAAAAAGTCTTATTCCTTTCTTCCTACTTGCACTCTGCTCTTTCCATCTGCCAATACACCCAGCCTTACATTCCTACACTGACAAGGTGAGACCTCTTTATAAGAAAAGTTGATCGCTGGAATGGTTCTAAGAAAGTTCTAAGATATTTTTTCTTCCTGGTATTTTAGTGAGTCGAATCAGGTCAGAGAAGGAAGGCCAAATGAATACCTTGAACTCTGCAATCAGCAGCAGCCCCTTGTAATGCTCCCAATGGCTATGGCTATTAATTTTTAATAAACTTTCCAGTCATAGTAGATTAAGGAACAAACAAAAAAATGCTGACCACAGTAACATTCAGTTTGGAGCTGGGACTGTGGCCTGAGCTTCATCTTCATGAAGGCTAATTTACAGCTCGTTGGGCACAAAAGATGCACAGAAAAGCTCTGCAGAAGGAATACCTGTTAGAAAGTGCCAGCAGGAGCTTCCCTCCCCTGTGTTAGTTTTAAATACTTACCTACGTGCAGCCCTGGACAGTCTAGGCACAGACCCTTTCCTCTTCCAGCTCAGCAGGTAGCTCACACTGCAGGCTCATGAAGGAGTTTCCCTTTCCCACCAGTGAATCCTTATCCTTGCATCAAACTATCCCTGCCTATACTGCAGGGAGCTGAAGAAAACAAGTTGTTTATGCTGCTGTGCTTGCCTGTCATTTACCATAAATGTAAGGGGACAGCCAGCAAGGAAAGAAAGTCATTCTAGTAGTAATCCTACAATGAAGAGTAATACATTTACAGGTTTACAGGTAGTAAAAGTGCAGGTGACTGTCCTCTCAGGAGAGAGGTGCTCTAGCACTTGTAGCCCTTCCACTGTGCTATTCACACACAGACTGCCAGTTTCACCCTGTACTCCCTCAGTGATGTTCTAGCAGTAATTAGAGAGCCTATGACTTTGTAATTTTTTAATACTTAATTCACTCCCACAGGTGCTCTCCTCAGCTGCCCTTAGAGTTGAATTGCTGTTCTTTCTCAATGCCCCATTCCCTCCTCAGGAGGTGAGGCTATGGTTCATTATTTCAAATTCAGATTGCCTGTGCTTAATAAGCTGGTGCCTGCCTGTAAACTTTTCAGGGCTTTTTCTAAGGAGAATGCCTGCATGAGCCTTCAGGGCAGGGACAGAAACCTGTTATTGCCAAGAGCAGCAATTACTCCAGCACACACCATGAATCCAGCTGGAGAGGGGTATCTCTACTGAGATGAGAGGATTAAACCTTTGAACAGCTCATGTCCTTCTTCATGGGACACGCCACAAAGTAAGAGTGAGAACATGAGGAGGAATCCCACAACATCACTTTCTTGACCCTGTCTCTATATGCACACGGCCACTGAATCAGGACAACAGAGACAAAAAAACAATTAGAGCCCAGAGCTTATAATGCAGGTCATTGCCACACACCCCTGCACCAGGGCAGCACAGTGCTAGGAGCCTGACCCTGTACCACAGAACAAAAGTAACTCCATGCTTCATCCACCGCCCTAGGGCTGCACACAGTGAGAAAAGACCCTCGTAGTTTACTTGTCCCCTGCTTTACCCCTTAGTCTGGTCCTATTTCTTCACACTGCCTTCAGGGCAGTTAATCCAATCCTGCATCAAGTCCAGCCCAACGCCTCCCTCCACAGCCCCTGTACTCCTGCCTTAGGATTTTAAGTTAAACTCAGCAGTTTCATCTCAAGCTCCTCCAAAGCAACATGACAAAAGCCAGGCTCATGCTGCAGGCAGCCCTACTACCACCTCTCCTGCTCCCCAGGAGATGTCTTCCTCCACCAAACTGAGATATAAGCCTAATTATACTTACCAAGACCTCATCCTTGCCTTTTACCCAGAGAAGAGCTCCCAAACTCGCCTCTCCTGCGTTAAAGAATCTCCCATGTAAGGATGCGGGGCGCTGAACCGCTCCCTCGGCTGGGCTCCCCGTTAGCGGCGGCTCCGCTCTGCCAGCGGCAGCAGTCACTCTGATTGCTCGCACCCCTGTGCTCCCAGCAATGCTGGTTGGCTCTCAGGGCTGAACCAAGTGTTTGCAGAGGTTCACAGCTTCAGCGCTGTTTACTTTGGTTCCAGGAGTGGAACTGGGTGTTACCATTTACCTGGCAGGCTGGAGGTGCCAACGTGCTGGGCTCCCACGTGCTCTGGGAGAGCTGTGAGCAGCACCAGCCCCTCAAACCAGAGCTGACCCTGGGGCTGTGCACAGCTGAGGCTGCAGGTGCTAAGCTGGCATTTGGTGAGGGGCACTAGACACATGAGAGCTCTCCCTTTCCATCTTTCTGGCTGGTTAAAGGATGGCTCTTCACACAGCATGAGGGAAATAACTCTGTTCTTCTACAGGCATGTGAAGGATACCAGTACATTTGCACCAGCCTAACTAACCAAAATGTCTCTCATCACTTTTTCTAGATTCCAAGTTTAAATTAAAAGAGACAAAAAAAGTTTTATTATTATGACTGTAAGGAAAATTTTCAACATACTGTAGCATATGTATGAGCATGTCACAAACAGAAATAATAGGTCATAGTGTCACCCAAAAGTAGAAAGCCCTAATAAGGAGAGAAGGGTTATTCTTAGTGCCTCTACAACCGAGACAGATTGTGCTGAAGACAGGAATACAGTAAATTATGTATCATGGCAGCAGGCTAACTCTCTTTCTATAGAGGGCAATCACATCACTCATTAAAACACAAATGCATAAGCCTGTAGTCAGTCCAGCTTCCATTTTATAGCACATTTAAATGCAACTGGGCTGGCAAACTTTTTGGGACTTTTCAAGCCACGGATAAAATGCTTTGGTTTTTTGTTATCTCTTAAAAATAATGAAACAAAAATGTGCTCATTGAGACTGAAGGATGTAGTCTGAAAACTGCCTTCCCTCTAATCTAATACAGAAAGTTATCTTGCCTCCACTCTGCATGGCTATATTTTTATGCCCTATCACATAAGAAGAAGGTGAAAATAGATGTTTTCCATTGCAGTCACTTATTTTGGGATCCTGGACTCTGCCAATTGCTGTGCATGAACCCCTATAGATGACAAAATAATGCAAAATCCATTCAGACCTAGCCAGAATGAATGATTTCCCAGAAGGCCCATTTATCACATTAAGATTTTCCATCTTCCTAGACCTTATGAAAAGAACATGTACCTCTGAACACATATTTCAGAGTTATAGATGTGAGGTTGCTGGTGGAACAGCAAGGACTGCCTTATACTTGATAGTTACTTTTAGTAAGGCAAATTATCCTTGTTCTCTCCTGTCCCTTTCACAGACATTAGGAACTACACCTGGATGTCAGGCTCAAGTCCAGACCATGCATTTTCAAAAGCCTAAGTGTCTTTAAATCCAGGAGCTTTCTTAAGGACAATCTACAAGTCAAACAAAAACAACAGCATCAGACATCACAATTCCATGTTTAAAGGCACATTCTCAGCAGAGAACTGGAAATAAAAGAGAAATTGATGAAGCATTCCTGTTTGCACAAATGTGGGGAGCCTGAAGCCAAGAGCTAGCTAGCCACACACACATAGGGGCTTGAACCTCAAGAACTCTGCATGAACATCCCTAGTTCAGCCACATTGCTGCCTTCTGTCACACTCAAGTAAAACCACAGGCTGTACCCTGAGTATCCCTCCTTGTCCCTTCTCTTCAATCTGTCTGCTCAGAGAAGTCACATTGCTTCCCTTCCACAACTAAGTGCTCAATGGCAGAGCTAACAGTCACTCATCTGAAAAGTCAGCCAGACTCATGCAGCTGCTTGCAGCACAGCCACTGCCCTTGCTGGTGCTCGCTGTATGCAGAACATTCTCACAGCCTTCTGAATACTTTGCTTGCCTGCTGTTTATCACCTGAGTCTTCATTAGCAAACCCAACTGAGTCTCCAGGGAGCATGAACTGCCATTTCCTATTCAGCTCAGTCTTGCAAGGTGGGACACCTACCTTCAAGAAGCATTCGGCATCTCCAGCATGGCCTGTTTACAGTTCCTGTGAACAAGAGCTATACAAGAACCTTGCAGGATTAGGTCCTACTTGGTAAGCTTTGCAAGAGGTTACCAGTGCTTTGCCACAGCATTGCAAAAATAAGAAGCTTCCTGAAGTTTCCAAACCCAGAATCCCAGCTCTTTTCGTGAGTTCTGAATTCATTCAGAAATAAATGTACCTATGCACAGTTAATGAACCAAACAGAACAAACCCAGAGAGAATGACACCTACTGCTATAAACTGAAATTGACTCACAAAGGTACACTATAGTTTGTCCCCTAAGCATCAACAGCCCCTAGGGATCGAGAATGTCTGTCCCATAACTAGACTTCAATATATATATTAATACACAAATTAGTCTCTTCCAGGTGATTTGAAGAGATTGGAAGAATGGCAGGCATGACACAGCCTTCCTGTATGACCTTAGTAGCTCATCTAGCTTGTCTCATCAGAGCTATAATAGCTACCAGGAATGCTGGATAACACATATATTAAAAGACTCCCTTAGAAAGGGGGTGGCAAAGAGGCAGCATCTACAAAAGACTTGCTGAACTTCTACAACATTGTGTAACTAAAAAATAAGTACTTATGACTTTACTGTGGGTGTGGCAGTACACATCTGATCCTGACACCTCCAGATGGCAAGAAGCTTCTTCCTTCCAAGATGCTAACAGCTATTTAATGGGCTGTTGGTATTTTAAGGACTGTTCATCACATAATACGGCTTTCAATATATGATGCAGTGACATTTGGCTGAAAGTACCTGTGTTGGAATCACAGTAACTAGAACCAGTGATACTTTTCCTATTTGACAATACTGCCATGGATGAAGAAAACCCTAATCTTTACATACTCTTCTGACTGTGTTTGCTTTAGCGCCTAAATGACATTAGTTTAATCTGTTTCCAATGGGCAGGAAGATATCCCTCTGACACTGTCGTTAGTTTGTGAGTGGCAATGATGATTTCCAAATGCCATGTCAAACGAGTAACCGGTGCTGCCCCTGAAGATCACAGAATGCATCCCCTGCCACAGCATCTCTTCCAGGTGACCTGACATCGAGACAACGGCTGTGCCCAGCCCTAGCTCTCTGCTTTACAAACAGGGCACACTACACCTCGCAGCTCCAAATGACTGCTCAAAGCATCTGTTGCAAACCCAGGGAAGGTTTTCCTTCCTTTCTTTTGTCTTGCCAACAGCTCACACGAGTATCTCCACCTCCTGCATCCGGCCCTACAAGGATAATGTGCTACAGCAAATTGCTTCTCCAAAATGCTGCAGGTAAACTAGACACACCTGTCTCCAGCCTTTATAAGGAATTCAGCGTTAGAAACGCAGCATTAGCAATCGGTACAGAGGTGGAAAGGCTATGTCGAGTCCCACGACAGAGTACTATTTTTTTTAATTTATGCCTGCTGCTCAGTCCAGAAATTGCTGACCACGCCGGTGAACACCAGCACAGGTCTCCTCCTCCTCCTAGGCTTCATTCTCTCCGAGCAGTCACTCCTCCCCAGGGCTGGCTTCGGCCAGCGGGGCAGCGGCCACTGCAGCCGAGGTGGGGGACGGCCAGCGGTACAGGCTGTCCGCCACCGCCGCGAAGTTTCCCCGTGCCAGCAGCTGGTCTCCGTCCCCACCCCGCGCGGCACTCGGCTCGCACACTCACCTCTCCTGGCCTGCCTGATCTTGGGGCTCAGCATGCTCCCGGCTGGGCGCTGCCCGCAGCCTCAGCGCCCGGCCCCGGCCGCCGCCCCGCGCATCGCCGCCACCGCCGCTCGCCGCTCCAGCCCCGGCTCGGGGGCCACGCTTCACGCGGGGCTGAATAAGCCCTAATGCATTATTTATCCGGCCTCGAATTAATTCCCATCCAAAGTAGGCATTAAGTGTCTCGGTAATTACTGCCGATAGATCACCAGCGCGCAGACACGAGGGCCGGCCCTGGCTCCTGCCGCTAATTGGCCACGCGGCCGTGTGATCAATGTGCCGCTTCCCGGGAGCCGCGCTCAGCCCCGCTCCGAGCCGCGGCTTCCTCCGGCGGCGTGCGCTCAACAGATGCTTCGGCTCCACAAGGATCAGATCAGGAGCTGAACCTGATTCAGCGGGATTTCTTCTGCGCTGGAAGAAATACCAAGTGCGCTGGTCCTGAGGGCAGCGGCGTGCTGGGCCACCTGCTGTGCCCTGCATCCCTCCCCGGGCGGCATCCCGCTGAGAGCGGGGCTGCCGAGGGAGAAACGACCCAGTGCTCTCTGCGAGAGAGAAAAACATCTCTCGCCTGCGCTGACAGGCTCGCAGGACGGGCACAAGGGAATGTCATTACATTTTACATTACATTTTAGCACCCATCATTTTTAATTGTACTGTTTGCTAAGTTCACCCTCAGCCCTCCCCGGGAGGGAGGCAAGTCTACAGTTCTGCAGAAGAAGAGGAAAGGACAAACGTTTATTGACATAGATAGAAACCATTAAATAATATCTATAAAATATAAATAGATAACTGGATGATATTGCATCTGAGAACTGGACATTTCCTGACCCTGGATGGAGCTTGTAGCTCCATCCACCTAGCAGTTCCTTCTGTGAGTGCCAAAAAGGGGTAAATACTTCCCTAGCAGTGTACATACCCTGCAGGTTTGTATTGCTGAGTTGTACTGACAAAAGGCATCTGAGACTGGCAGTTTTTTCCTCTTCCAAGATCTATCATATCTTGGATATTGAATGCTGGCTATCAGGTTATATCTCCAGCACTGGAAGAGGTTCTCTGGCTCACTACGATGTTGTACTTCTCAGTGTGTAACTGCAGCAATGGCTAAGATGTTTTGGCCTTTTAGCTGCTGTTAAAACCACCAGCTTATAAGTGATTGTAAATCTTTGAGGTCACAGTGGTTTGAACTCAAACTTACACACCTGTAAGCAACGATAGAAGTGGAATCTGAACTACTGTCTCAGTTCTGAACACCCAGCCTCCTGCAGTTATCTCCCCACTAATTATCTGTTTTAGCTGGGTTTCAGCAGAGTGGAATATAGCTAACTGATGATCCCTTGGGCAGCAAAGTTAGCAAGCATCCTGATGCTGTAGATAAGCAAAAGGAGCATCAGCAGAGGAGTGTTACATTCCTGGCTTTTTGACCAACCATTTAATAGAACTCTTTTTTTCCCCATATTTTTAGCAATTCCTGTCTGTTTTGGTACTGTTTATACATATCATTTTGCAGTTTGAGCAGGAAGTCAAAAGGTGTGTACAGTAAACATGACAAGGGATAAAGTTGACTGAACTTTTAACCTCATGGGAAACATAGAACACTTCATCCTGCTAAGTCACTTCCCATGAAAACTTGATTTCCCCTCTGGGAAAAAAAATTATATAATGTGACCTATATAAATAATTATCATGTTTGTGCGTAAAATGAAAACATTCAAGCCAAGTTCAGCACTAAATGCTAACTTAGAAGCTTTAGTTCTTAGAAGAACTTTTCTTATTAAATAAAAAATACTCAGTGGAAATAGAAACATCCGATTTGACCTTGTTTTGCTTTAAGTATTTTCAGCCCTTCTTAAAGCAATTTTAAAGTATAAACATAACTTAAATGATTTTTTAAAGACTAGGAAAGCAGGGAGGGTTGGGGGTTGTCCTCCCCCTCCATTTAAATGTGGGTCTGAAGTTCAGGTGTAAAATTATCAGACTATTTCGGGGAAGTAAACTGCTTGCCAAGGAAAGAAAAAACAAATCAAAACAAACAAACCAGCTGAGAGAAAAAAACTAAACAAAGCACAACAAAACAACCACCTCTGGCAAGTAGTTCCATGCTAGCTGCAATGCTTTGGTCTGAAAATGTAGAGAAATAATTCCTTATAGAAACACTAGGAGTAGATCCAGTAGAAAAGTAGCACAAGTTTCTAGAAGAAATCAGATACTACAGGAACGCTTAACTCCTCATGCTTCTATACTGAACTACTTAAACTGAGGAAGGTAATTAGGACAAGTTATCTCAATAGTTTGCATTTACCTTAATTCTCCTGTGTGAGTTTAACAGTTCCTTTCCATCCCAGCAGCAGAGATGTTCTCCCATATGAACACACTCTGCAAAGACAGGAGAAACCTGTGCTGTGGTCCTGAAATGCATTAATAGCCTTAATGAGCCTAACACACCTCACATGGTCACCATCCACACCCTCTGCCCACAGGTCCAGGACCTCTACTCAAACCCAGGCTTGAGCTTCACATCTACTTTATGCTATCTAGTAGAAGCATTACTCTTCAGTGTGTCTGTAGTGATGTATGAATTTGGATTATGACCCATAGACTGTTTTTTCAGCTAGACCTTACATCTCTTTTATTGCTGCAGATCTGCCTAGTAATTAGAAGATCGTGTCTGGTATTGGTAATCTTTATTCTACATAATTCTGACTCTTAGCTGCAGGTTGTTTTCCTAGCTTGACCTTAAATCTGCTTCTTCATCATCATAACTGTGTTGGATGCGCTTGTGTTCTGGTTGAACCTGGCTGTTTCTAAATCTTTCCTCCTTACTTCATTTAAATACTATGGCCTGTCCTACTGTGCTCTCCCTCTCTTTTCTTTACGGAGAAAAGGTGGATTGCTGGTTGCTCTATTCCAGAGCTGGGCTCTAAGGGTTGTCCTATTTAGCAGGCTTCTCAGCGTGAGTTAGGAAGCTGCTAAACTGTAGGCAATAGGACTTTTTATGACTGATGTGAGCTGAGGGGTATCCCTGCTGGCTTGGGATACCAAAGTGACAATGTGTACTAGTTGTTGCAAACCACTGCTCTCATGGTTATATCCCTCTGCTTGGTCAAATCCAGAATAAAGGTCTATTGTAGAGTACTAAGCATCTAGTAGGTTAGAAAACAGAAATCAGTTGACTAACCACATACTGGAGAAGTGCTACTTTGTGGATCTAAAAATAAATGTGGTCATTAATTATTTGCTGCCTTTTTGGAATGTGGAAAAACTCTTCTGTCTATCACAAGTGTTTCCCTTTGATGGTTCAGCATGCACAATGAAGGCAGGTGATGTGAGGGATTAGAAAGTTTAAGGAGAGTGAGGAGATGGGGGGGCCTCTTGTCTTAATGACAGCTGATTTCCCATGGCTACAAGCAAGCTATTAAATCCCAGGTCATGTCCCTATTAATGCAGTGTTTTGAGATGTGGGATTGGCAAGTGCAATCTAACTGCAGAGGATGATGCTAAGTTACTGCAGTGGGACCCTCACAGAAGACAGGATTCACGTGTTGGCGCCAAGGCTGGCGACTGGAGGCTATGAAACACGGCGGGTGCTTGAGACGGAAGAGTGCGTGGGCCAGTGAAGTTGCTGAAGCTGTTGTGAGGCAGATTGAATGGATCTCTGTTTCCCCAGGCTGCACACACAGCATGCTGTCACCTACCAATTATCACATGGTATATCCTTTTTTCCTCCTCCTCATCTTCTGCTTCCATCTGCAGGCCAAGGACTTGTTGTAACCAGCTGACTGATAACGTTTTCTTTGCTCATCAGTGTGATGCACCTGGATGAAAGCCCAAGATCAAATCACCCTGGACTTTGGCCCCACTGATTCTCAGATCCAGTTTATTTAGACTGTAAGGAAAATTTCAATCTGTTCTAATTTGTTATAAAATGGAGTTGATGAGGAAGGGTGCAGAGAAACAAGGAAAGACCATGGTGTGCATTTTGAGATCAATAACTGCAGCAACATTTCTTCTGCAAGGCAAGTTTGAATGGTTATGTATTCAGGAACTGTGAAATTCTGCTGAAGAAGTTTGTGCGTAAATTAGCAACTTTTCGAGTATCTAATCACCAGAAGGAATTTCAAATTGATATAGCCCTTGCTTACAGGCTAAGTGATCACCACCTGAAACCTCTTGATGCTGATGATGCCAGCTGGTTTTCCAGGTGAAAAAGGTTACTGGTCTTTCAGCTTTCAGTAACCATTGATTTTACTGGCAGTCTTAGGGCTTACAGCAAGAAACACACATGAAGAGAGAATTTTCTTGTTCTTCTTTGGAGATGGCCTCTCTAGTACCATGAAACTGGTGATGCAGAATGGAGAAAGTTGTGTTGCTGTTCTAGAGCAGCTCTGGAAGCAACTGGAAATTCAAAGGTATCTGAGGGAAAAAATGGTGGTTCAGGAAAAACTTTAGTTTGGGGATTATCTAATGCCAAGGGACAAAGAATGGAACAATTTCTTTGGGTTTGGCTGAAAAGTAAGAAAATGCATAAGCCTAATGACATCTTGAGCTTCCCAGGGGTAATGCTTACTGCAGGAGGCAGGGAATGTGCCAAACAGGTCATGGCTGCCAGGAAAGGACAGAGCTGTGATCTCACAGAATTACATTCAGGAATGAGGGCTAAGGGGGATTAAACAAGAATAATTTTTAATGTTTCAGAGTGAAAATAGGGAATTGCTGGTTGTTTTTATTATTCTTTTACAATAAATGTTCCTTCCCATCTAGTCATGTTCCACAAGTAGGTCAGGAGTAATTAATCTTTGATTTCAGGATGTAAGAGTGACTCTCTAGAGAGCAGCTGTAGATGAGAGAAGCCTATAACACAGCTGCCTTGGACTTCAGTGGGATAAGAAACTACCTTGCAGAGATATTCCTGGTACACTTTAATTTTTTTCTCCTCTGCAGTGGTGAACATATACCAAGTGTACCTATACCCCTGTAAGATCTCACCTGCTACTGTTGGAAATACCTTAATGTCATCCAAGTTTATTCAAAAGAATGCCCTGTAAGTAAGAAAAATGGATATTTTATATGAGTGGCCTGCAAAAACACCTTGAGAACTGTATGTTATTTTTCATAGTAGATTAAAGAAACATGATTTGGGTTTCTTTCCCTTTTTTTTTGTTTATATTTGACAAACATCAGAGATGTTAATGTGCCCTTTCTGATTTTGTTATAAACTGTGATCTCTGACCATGTCAAGGTGCACTATTCTAATGAGAAGTGAAATCTTTGACAGAAATTTTCAGCTTTTGAGAAGCTATTAGGCAGTGCAATTGAAGAGATGGTAAAAAAAAAAAAAAGATAGACAATTCTGAATGACCTGATAAAGATTTCCAAATGTGTCTTGTGACGCACCTTCATATATCACAGGAAAGCAAGACTTAGATTATGAATGCAAGAACTTTTTAAGAGCAGTAAGTGTCTTTATAAATACAGATATTCTAAATTTCATAATCAAGGAGACAAAGTATGTTCCTAGTTTTTAATTTTTTTATATTTTCTGTTTTGTCTTTGTGGTGTTATCCTTACTATACCAGGAACAGAAATTATATGTCTCCTTTAGTACTAGAAACTCCTGCTGTTGCCATGTTCCTAAACATGTCTGCAAGCAAAGTTTCCTTTGGTAATGAAGGTGAAGGTAAGGATACTGAGACAGGATGGCTCCATGTATTGCAGTGTGTTTGCTTTTCCCAGATAAGGAGATAAATATAGAATGGATAGGAGTTGTATGGACAACCAGTGCCCTTCTTAATTTTGTATCTAGATGATAGCTTTATCAATGAGGCAGAGAGAAATCTTTTAACCATTGCAATATCTACTGGAGACATGTCAAGGCAGATCAGAAACTTTGAATTATTTGGTTCTGCTCCAAAGAACCAAAGATCTAGTGGATATTTTCCAATCTGAAATAGGATGACAATGACACAGCAACTTGTATCTCACAGCCAGATAAAATAGAGTTAACACAATTAAGGTACACAGAAATAAATTTTTCCCAAATTATATTTGGTTTGAAATGTTTCATATCTGAATGGGAACTACTCAGACTGTTGAGGACTAAGGCACCTCCCCTGCAAGGAAGGGTTGAGGGAGACAGACTTTCTTAATCTGGCAAAAAGGCTAGTGGAGGAACCTAATATCAACCCACAAGCAGTTAAAGGACATTTTCAGAGCATAAAATGAGTCACCTGGTAGTACAGTTGCTAAAACACAAAAAGCAATGCCCCCAGGTTTGGACCTTACAAACTCAAACTGGAGGCCAGAATATCTTTTTGACCAGGAGGATGATGATGCAGCACTGGGACAGACACCTGCAGAGCAGGGGAGATGCCAGCCTTCAGAGATTTTTAAAATGATTAGATTAGTCTGGTTTTGGTGCTACTTCTGTTCTAAGCAGGAGGCTGGACTAAGTAACCTCCAGGGGTCCCTTCTGTCCCTTTTTGTGAGTCTGTATTAAAGCCTCTTTTCTGCTGCTATACTTTTGATATAACAAAAAGCTACTTTTCTCTCTAGCCTTTGCCTCACTATGACCTTCAGATCATCACAGATCTAAGAGGGCTGCTGTCAAATCAGGGAAATCACAGTTGAAGATCTTCCCTTCATCCTTGCCTCTTTTAAATGGGTGAGTCTTCTTACAGAAATTCTCTATGAAATGTACTCTGATCTTTCTGAAATTAATTTCCTGATTCCAATATAGAAAGAGCATTTGAAGGTTAATTTTAAATCATGGGAGAGTGCTCACAGACTTCACATTGAGATATATGCTTAACTGACCTGCTGGATCAGAATTTATTGGAGTAGTTCACATTGGATTTTGCATTATGTAGGCAGAGCATCTCAAACTTCAAAATGAAGTTTCTTAAAATGACCAAGTCCCAGTTAACTGTGCTGTTGTACTCATATCTCTGATTCCAATTGTTTTACCTACACAGCAATGCAGTCTGCTCCAATCACCTAACAAAATTTGCCAGATTGAGCTTCTTTGATGTTCCTGAGACAGGTGGGATGTGGAAGCCTGGAGACATTGACTTCTCACTTGTTCATCTGTTTCTGCACACCCCAGACTTCCCCTGCACCTGTGAGAACAGTGACAGTGATATATCCTTTGGCAAGGAGCTGCAGGACCTCATGAATCAGCTGCATAAAACACAGGAACCTGGGCAATTGCTTATCCTATCTGTCACCTATGGGCCTGGAAGAAATTAGGTGCTTAGCTGGGAGAGAAGATAAAGAAATGCATTATTTACAACTTGAATGCTATCTCTGCAGAATGGATGTTACTTTTTTTCTTTCAGTGGCAGGAATCAAAGAGCAGTGCATGCATATTTTAGACACCTTGGACTGAAACTGGCATCCTCAGGAATGTATCTCCTCCTGCTGCCTCAGGGAAAAATATCATCATTTAGGCAGATCTGATTCAAAATGAAACTAGGGTGAAAACTGGAGGCTAGGTGAAAAATGAAGGGAGCTAAAAATTTCAAATGTGCTGTTATTTTAACACTGACCCATTTTTCTTCTGTTTCAAATAATTTTAAGCAGAGAAGAAGAAAATAGTGAAATTAAAGTAGAGTTGTTAATGACTTCCAGACTTGGAGTTTGGAGGCCAGGTACTATTTGTGGCTCTGCCACTGGCAGGGTATGTCGTTTCAATTCTTAATGGTACTGTTTCCAGCCTGTGAAATGGTGTCTGTCAAACTGACCTCTCTGATAAGCTTTTCAAGATGTATGGAAGAAAAATTCCCAATCAAATTGTTTAATGTAAGAAATATTACTTATGTTTAAGTGTTATCTGAAAATACGTGCCTGTGAATATTTTTGGATCAAAATGTTATGGAAAAAATATGATACTATTTTAAAAAATATTTTCAACTTCTCTATGGGTGAAAAAAATTTAAGAATCATAGTATTTTCAAGCATCATTCATTTTAGAGCAGATATTATGCTATTAAAGATTGTCTTAGCTTGGTAGTCAGCATCTTGTTTACAAAGAAATCAGTTTCCTGGAAGATGACAAATGCTTCTTCGCTTTGCCTACCCCAATAGTCATATGTGGAACAGACTCATTTGAACTATCCAGCTGTTTATTTTTACAAATGTCTTCTCAGCTACGCCCTGCTGTGGAGGTTGTCAACTCACAGCTGCAGTATAATGAGCCTACATAGACATACTTCATTTGAAAAGTCATGAATCTGTAGGACCAAAAACATCCCATGGTTCTAAATCCTTAACAAGATTCCTAAGCTCGTGTTCCTTCAGGGAGTTTCAGCTTGGAAAAAATAAGGTACTAAAAAGTTCTATATTACTGGATTTTCAGAGGGAACCGAACTATTCATTAAAGTTTGATGAACAGGATTTTTGTTTTGTTTAAAAGCAACCAAATAACCTTCTAAAAATCACCCACCTGAACTCCCCACCAATGTAATTTTTCTCAGTATATTCTTGTTTGCTATCCTTCATCTAGCCTTGATAATATTTTTGTTCAAGGAAAAAATGCCTTTCCAAAACAAAGCATCAACTAGTTTAGTTTTGGAAGTATCAAAAACCATTTTTTAAACCAGATATCCCTTATGTTTTTTCCTTTTGCCAATGCTGACAAAATTTAAAGGTAATTTGCTTTTCCCAGAGTTCCATTCTTCATCCACAGTCTTTTATCTGCTCTGCTATGTGTTGACACCTTTATAAGCTGTGTCCCTAAAGTGAGAAGGTCGAAGTACACCACTGTTTTCTAAGTGGCTGCTCTGCTGAGAACCCATCTAAAATCTGTCCATTCCAGAGGCTGGTGGGAGTGTGAAAATGTAATCCTATAAATGCTTAAATAGCTGAAAGCACATAAACAGGCAGGTGAGTGGTTATATTTTGTGCTGTGGCACTCTACTGTCTCGTTTTTTAAGATGGTCTCAGGAAAAGAAATGGTAGCTGCAACTCTAAGATGAAAATGAACTGTGTACTTGCAGGTACGTGAGATTTTGGCTGCCTGGTGTAAGAGCCGCCCCTGCAAGCCCTTCTGTTGTGCTGCCACCTCGTGACGCTCAGGGAGGATGGAGCCAGCACAAAAAGATGCTCAGAATTACAACTGCCCATGGTACTGCTGAGAACCACAAAGCAAATAACATTCTCTGGAGCTCAGGCAGAGGCTAAAAGGCTGTGAGGTACAGTTTCATATTTAAGATCTATATGGACAAAATAGGCCGTATTTTAGAAAGGGGAGAGCTCTGAATATCTCTGGTGGGAATGCCTGTATTGGGCAAAGGCTGTCTGTCTGAGTTTTTTATCTTTATTCTCATCTCATTTGAGAGAAAAATAAAAATAAATAAAAATAGAAAAAATAAGTTTATTGAAAATGAAAAAGGATAAGACATTAAATAGAAATTAAAATGCCACCAGAGCCTGGCCTATCTCACTAAGGGTTTAGTCATATGCTTGTCATCTGTGCGTTTCAGATGTCTTTCAAGATGGATCCCCCCGCTGAGCTATTCTTCCACTTATGCCAAATAAAGTATAAGCCATGTGCCTGATTTTGACTTTTTTTTAATTATTTTTTTTTAGTAGCTCTATTAATGTTCTGAGCACGGGTTCTGGTACTAGTTTGTTGCTACATATTTGCATTAAGGGGGTGTAAGAGACGGTCTGAAGTTTCCCTCATTTTTGCCTCACGATCGTTGCAAAGACCCTCAAAACCCTGAAACTCTCAAAAGACTCTGTACAGAAGTTCTGGCCTGGGTGAGGTGGATGCTTGCCAAGTGAGTGTTTGCAGCTGTGTTTGCTGTGCTGCCATGGTACACTGCCTCGAGCAGGTACAGCTCGAGCAAGGGGCAGCTCGTCCCCACCTCTTGGCCAAATGAACTTTCTGGGGTAACTTTAGTAGTTCCCCATGGAAAATCCCTCATCTTCCTCCCAACCACCGTGACGGATGGTGGTTGAAGCCCCCCTCCCAAGGACTGAGACTGAGATCCCCATAACTCTAACACAGGGTGGGGAGAGGCACTGGCCAGACTGAAGTGAGATGTTTCCTGCAGGTGTGTTGCCTGGACCAAAGAAAACAATGGCTCTTGCTTACTGTAAAGATCATGAACTGTTTGTACCTGCTCAGAACTGGTATTGATGGTACCGATAAGGAAATCGGTACTAGCCACTGTGGTCATTATACCGGAATGGTCAAAAATCTCCTCTGATTCTGGCCCCACGCCTCTCGCTTCCCAAAGGACTATAAAGGTACCCCCCAAACTCACCTTCCCTCGAGATCTCCCCAACGGACAGAAGACTTCACGTCGGTGGACGGCCTGCGAGGACTTTGGCATTGGTAGCTATAAATCCCCCCTTACCCTCTATTTTCTCTCTATACTTTGTTTCCTTTCCTCTCCCCTCTATCGCATAACATTGATGATTGTTTTCAATAAAGGGCATTGCTGTGATTGCACTGAGAGTCCCCTTGCATTGCTTTTCTTGCTCTTAGATCAGTAAATGAACCACCACAAATCGCTCCTTGCGGATCGTGACGGGGGCAGACCTTGCAGGTTACATTCTGAATGCATATAGGTCCCAGACTTCGACAAGGTAGGTTTCTGCTTCCTTCAAGTTAGAGGCATCTGTATTGTGACTGATGTACTGGGATACCAAACAATTATTTAAGTTTCACCTTATGGCTGCCGTGTGTTTTTTAGACAGCTCAGCAATTCTTGTTACTGAATAAGCCTTTGTAGACCTCCATGTGAAGCCTGCCATTCACGTTTCCCTGCTTACAGCTGAGGGCAGTGATCCTAGAGACCCTGTGTCTGAACTGCATGCTAACGTGCCGCCTTGCAGGAGGAATTTGCTGGTTTGTCAGATCCGAGCCACTGCTCTGCAGCCCTGCAGTGGCACAGCAGCAAAAGGGACTCCCGTGTGACACGGAGCTGCTGAGGAGCCTGTTGCACTTCCCTCTTGTGGTGAGCCCCACTGCAAGGTAAGGACTGCATTCTTTTGCCAGTTCCTTCTTTATTGTATGTGGTACTTACCTCTGCTGTGGCAGCTCTGATTTCAAGTTCTGCTGAATGCTCTGAGCTCCAAATGATCACACAGCCAATGACTATTTCCTTGTTGCTCTAATTTGCCTCCTTAACAAAGTATTTTCTAATTGTGCAGTGCTCGGGTTTAATTTCAGGACTAAAATTACCTCTCTGATGAGCAGCAGTAATTTTGTGTATTGGTCCAGTTCCTAGCACAAAAGCAAACGCTAATGCAAATTGTGGCTCTAAATTAAGTAGAGATTAAGGAGATTTTTTTTCTTATTATTTACCAGCCTAGAACGGGGTCGTTTGAACACCCTAAAAGCAACAGTCCCCAGGGAAGCTACTCACTTTCAAGAATTGTTTTTGTTTTTTAAATCAGGACATACTAGATAGCAAAACCACTGTTTTCATCCCCATTCCTTTTGTCCAGAATTTTGTATGACATGGCAAACCACATGCAATTGGAGTATTGGTTCTATAAATAAAGAACTGAAGAAAAGGGAAGAGACATGAGTCTAGTTCACAGTTCTAGAAGAATATCTGTAGCAAAACCAGGCTTATCCATGAATAAGGTGTGACAGCTTATTAAGCCTGGCTTATTAGGCACTTGCAGGTACCTGAGCAGGTATACTGTGGGAAAGCAGCCTTCCTGGATAGCTGCAGAGTCTCTCTGGGAGCACAGCTTATTGAAGAACAAGGTTACAAGAGCTGGAGTTTACCAGTACACTTGGGAGCTGCAAAAAAACCTAAAAAGCCAAACCAACCAACCAAATAAAATAAAATTTAAAAAAAAACAAACAAAACCCCAAACAAAGAAAAACCCCAATAATTAGCAGGGGGCATATCAGAGCTGGAAAAATGTCTGCTCTCACACTTGTGTTTGAAGGATCTTGTTTCATTTGTTTAGCCTGAACTTCAGGCTCCCTATTTCCTCTAAGATGATGAGTGTTGCTGTAGCAAACTGCAAAACATCCTTGCAAGAAAGCAAAGGGGGGGTAAAACAGGAACTAGGACCCATTTATGAAACTGAAGAAAGTGATGTTGTCTGCAGGGATTTTGATGATCGTTCTGCAGAGACAATAAGAGTAAATCTTCCAAGAAAAGCGTAAGAATAAATCTTCCAAGAAAATCAGCTCTTGGTCAATATGTGTTTTGTAATTACATCTTGTGTCTTTATCTGCAGCTGTGAGTCCTATTTTCTGATAAGGGCTCTGTGTTTAAGTCTAGCTTTGCTTTGTAAATATTAAAAAAAAATTCCTGCAGAACTTCTGTATCATGATAGTTTAATTCAACAACTTTTGAGTTTATAGGAAACATGAATTCCTGTGTATCCTATAGTGGAGAATTAATCTGAGGGGGGCATGCCATTGCTATACCAATTATATTTTTTGCACCAGCCTTTCCACTTCCTCAATCTCAGTAGACTAACATAGGTTCTAGTGTGGAGATCATGTGTTTAGTCAAGTTGCCTTAAAATTTTCCTGCACAGCACTTTTCTAGTCAGTAGGTGACATTTAATCAAAATAGCAGCTTCCCAGAGGAACTTTCTTTTTATACTTTTTTCCTTCTGGGGAAAAAATATTCTATTTATTCAGTTCTGTTTGGGTTTGACAATTTCAAACAAAAATGTTTTCACTGTTATTACATACCTATTTTTAAATTAGGCTTCTTTTTTCTTCTGTTTTTAAAAACTGATGTTATTTTACTGACTCTGGAATAATTTTGATATTTATTTATGCACAGAATTTTTAAAGTGTAGCTTAAAATTATTCAGTGTCCTTCTGCAGTTACATCATCCAGTGAGTCCCCCTGACTAATTTTAACAGGGGCAAAGAAAAATGACCAAAGGATGAAGCTATCAAGCAGCTGATTTATATGTGCTGCATGATTGTTTGTAGGAGACTACCTCAGGATTGCACAGATTTTTGAAGGACTGAAGACCACTGTTGCAGCCCAATATGTAAGATGCAGGCCATTGGATACCCTTCTGTTGGTTCCTGTTTAAACAAAAACATTGGAAAAAATTCACTTTGATTAACAGATTTTTGTTGATGAAGGGAATTTGTTTCCAACTAAACATTTTGAAATAGCAAAATTCAAGCAACAAATTATCCTTACTACATCACATTGCTACTGCTGACAAAAGTTGCCAGCTGATGCAGAACTCCTGACCTTGCTCAGGTGGAAACATGGGTGAAGGAAATAGATCACTTTCCTGAGACAAGTTAGGAGCTTGACTCAGGACCAAGGCTGCAAACTGCCCTGTCCTTTAAACCCACAGTCATGGTGCCAGAGGAGTGTGAGGTGCATGGGGCTCTCAATACAGGCTGAGAGTGCTCAGGTGCAAGGGATGCTGGCAGGCAGGAAATACTCTCCCTGTGGATACTGTATGTGTATGTATGTCTTCATACTGTATGTCCTCACCAGGTACCTCTCATGGTTTCCTCAGCATGAGCTCCATTTAATTTAAAGCTGAAGTTAGTCACCTGTGCAGGTGCACAAACGTGTCACTTACCTGGCACATGGCGCCTTCTTCCCCCGGGTGCTGGTGCTGCCCAAGGGCCTGGGCAGGAAGGGCCCTGGCTCAGCTGGGGCTGCCTGGCAGCACCAACAGAAGCTGTCTTTCCCTTCTACCTCCTCAGGGCTTTGACCTCCAGAGAAGACCCAGCCAGATCCAGAGGTGGGGTGGCCTCTGTACACCTGCAGCCCCACGGCTCCCCTGTGTGTGAGCTCAGGGATGCTCAGGGAGCTGCTCAGCCCCGCCGTCCTGCAGCTTCTTTGTGCCTGCTGCTTTTGCTTCTTTGGGAGGATGTGCTGAAGGAGCTGAATGCCTCCTTCATTGCATATTTCAAGGTTTGCTGAGAAAAATGATGAGTGAAAATGATGGTTAAGCAGATGGTTTAAATTTCTGCGTCGCCTTTCTCTGTGGTTTCTCTGTCAGCTTCTGTTCTGTCACTGAAAAGAAGGGAGGAAAATGAAACGCAGCCGCTTCCCTAAAGAAATGAATAATTCTAAGAACGTTTTTTAATCAACTTTCTTTTTATCAAGAAAAGATGATGGATTTTATAAAGAAAGGCAAAGAGTGGGAAAGACTGCAACTAATTCAACTTTTGGACACTGAAATGTTGAAAGGAACACGTGTTTAACTTGCTTTTTTCTCTGGATTGAAGGTTGCAAATGTGCAGCACAAAAATTTATTGTCTCAGCAAATTCAGCTCAACTTTATTTTTTATGTCTACAAGGAGACAAACCTGCTGAAGGGAGAAATACAGGCTTTTCAGCAAAGCCCCATCCCATCTGGGTCTGCAGCTGGGCTGAACTATGAACCCTCAGGCAAAGACAACTGCATAGCAGTAGCCAGAGGATGTGTCTGCTCTTGCTGTAGCCAGTGAGCCACTTGGTGAATGTAATACAGCTGAAGCATACTGCAAGGGGTGTTTTTGGGGAAACCTGGATTCCCTGACCTCCAGCCTCAGGCTGAAGAAGTACTGTGATTCTTGGTATTCTGAACCACTAAAATAAATGGGTGTGGCTGATATAATAGATGTAAAGGCATGAATCTGTTTTTTTCCACTTGTGTGCAGATTGCAGTGGCAAAGAAGAGAGAAGCTTGACAAGAAGCAACATGAAGGACAGTATTTGATGCTCTGAGTCAGGTGGGCCATGTAGCTACAGTCATCTCAGTATCCTTGCCTCAGAAAGCCAGCTGTGTGTCTGGCTCAGGCAGGACAACATCTCCAGTGGGCGTGGGTGACCTACATCACAGTGCTGCCCTACCAGATGGCAGTTTCCAGTTGGTGTTGGTAGAGCTGGCTCCTGGGGCCAGGAGATTTAGTGCCCTTTCTAGATGTCTCAAACAAAATGAAGGTTCCTTTGAACTAGGTGCTCTGACATACATGTAAATGCATATGGGAGATGTCTCTTTTTTTTTTTTTTTTGGTTATTTGCTGTAGTTTCCCTAAGATTATAGGGAAGATGACAAAGAAGGATTTTTCTTCCTGTTTTTTTTAGGTGGAGGAACATTACAAAGGGGTTTTTGGTATAAACAACCCAGGCTGACAAAGAGTGTTGTGGCATTGTTTCTTGCTATGTTAACTGTATGTTTGTCTTTACCCCCTGAGTTATTTTTACTGCAGATAATTTGGTTACATCTGTTTTGCTCCAGTGAAGCAGTGATTAACTGGGTGGGCGTGTTGGAACTGAGCTTTCAGACCCATCAGCAGTTAGTGAAGTATGAAAAAGAGAAATGGTACTTCCTCTGCTGGGACTCTCCTAACAATTTTGTATCTGCTTGAGTCCTGACATCATGTAGTGAGGAGGTACCACTGGACTGGGAAGATCCCTGGGAAATAAACCTCTCTGATCAAACAGCCTGGTGGGGCTGCTGCAAATGACCTTCTGTGCTTTTAAAGTGGCAGTAAAAGGGTGGAAATGTAGCCCACAGGTTTGTTTCTGATTTAGGAAGTCTAAGAGAGTGCTGCTCTCTGTGGGTTGGTATTAATATTCTCTTCTGGATCTCTGTGCTTCTGCCATTCATCTCAGCAGCGTGGCTTTGGCTAGATTGCAGCTGGAAGTGGATCAGCTGGTACATGAATGACCTACGGCAGGAAAGCAGTGGTTTCACAGGCTGCATGAGCTTGCTCAGCCTGTGCTGAGAGCTGCCAGAGGCCCCACAGCCACACCCGTGCAGCACGGAGCTGTGGGTGCCTCTGGGGCTCACTGAAGTGGCCAAATGCAACAATCTCTGGAGCTGCCCTGAGTGTGCATAGCTCCGTGTGACCTTGCATCTTCTTGGAAAACACTCTGTAAGTTGTACTTTGTTCAGCTAGTGCTTTCCAAAACCTGGCCAGTGTAGAGGCTACTGTACGTATAGACTGGTGCAGAGTCTTTTCCTCCAAGGTATATTTCTGTTTGCAGCAAAGCTACAGTTCTGCTTAAGTCCTGGTGTAATGTGTAAAGGGATGAACTGAACTCATGATTTTGCTGATGCCTGTATTGTGCTGATGCCAATACAAGACATTCCCCATAAGGGATGAGAGCTGTCCTCTGGGGTTGCTCTGTGCCAGGAATACCACTGAATCAAGAGAGGTCCCTGTGGAGTATAGGTGATTGCTCTCCTGGCTTACACCTTGCTAGGAGTCTTCAGCCTGGATTAACAGCACTTTATGCAGTGAAGTTGCAGCTTAGTTGGAAGAGAAAGTTGGTTAGTTTTCCTTCTGAATGCTTTCTCAAGCATTTGAAGAAAGCAGATGCTAAAAGAAAACAGGTGGCTTTAACCACCTAGGGTAGAGTCTCCTCAGGTTTCAATCACTGTAAGGTCATGATCCTGTTGGTTCTCAAGGTCACTATAAAATTGCTGGGGAGAAGCAGTTGGAAACACTTGAATTTCCTGTGTAAAAATTTTTAACCTCCACCGCCCCTTAAAAAACTATTATACAGCCTTTCTCATGTGTTATTAGGGAGAACAAAAAAGCAACTAGACAACTGAGAAGTAATCTTCCCCCAAGCCCCTGTCTAATCAGGGTTCATTTATGTTGTCAGTGAGCTTATAGTGCTTGTTTGCCTCTTGAACTGAGTAGCTGCCTTGACCATTTCAGTAAAGAGGTCAGGGACACAGAATTCCCCTTGTCATTCAACTGTATTTATTTTAAGGGTGCAGCATTTGAGGAAGGACTACAATAGTTGCCTGACTTTGGCCATAGATTGTTGCACAGAGAGCATGAGCTTTGTGGTGCTGTATTCCTGTAGTAGTTTTGTAAACCTTAAATTTAAAACCAAAATGAAATAAATCCCCCTTGTGAACGTGGTACAGAGGGGGAAATACCTGGTTACTCTTGATGCAGGGAGGAGAATGCTGTGCCTTCCAGGTCTGTGTTAACTGAGCTGTTCTAAATTGCTTTGGGAGCTTGATGGCTCCTGAGCTGTGGTTCATTTGCTTTTCACTTCTGCTTTCCTCAGGAAATAAGTGCAGCAGCTAATCAGGTGATTCACAGTGGAAAGTTTAAAGAGCAGAGTGGCAGAGTGGGAGCTACTGCATACACCAACATGCCTAGTAGGACAGAAGCAGCAACATTCATTTCCCTGGGACATGGTTACTGACTGCAGGAGCTGCCAAATCTAGGAGCCCAGGTATGTCAAGAGATTGTCTGTGAAAGCAGGCAGAACAGACTGTTGAAGGAACCTGCAATATTGGTTGCAACTGGTATGTTACGATGGGATTACTTTCAATTAGTGAAGATTTCAGTCAAAGTTCACCCTAAACTGCAGAGCAAAGACAGCTTTCCTTAGGAAATGGTGGAATTCCTCTTTTTAGCATTTGCAATTGTTAGCTGTCGTAACAGTGTTCATTAAACAGTCATCTTGGCTGCCAGTGAAAGGAGGGGAGTATAAGGGAGTATCACGCTGGATTTTTGGGATGATCTGAGCTGTGTGCTTCTGATAGTTCACAGAATCCTGGGATTTAATAGTCAAGAAAAGTATATTAGAGAGAGAATATTTAAAGCTGGTAGCCCTAGAACTAGGGGTCTGATATTTTGTCTAGTATATCTCTTGTTATCTGAACAGTTGGAGTAAATAAGGAGGCCAATTGTGGTCTTTATTTTGTGTTCATGTACTTTTGGAGATTAAAGATTGACACTCAACTAAATATCTTTTTAAAAGATATTTACTGTAAAAAGTGGACCAATTTTGGCCTGAATTTTGGTATGAGACTTGATTCTCTTTTGGTCTTAGTGCAAATTGGGGTTTTTTACCTGAATGGGATCCTTCTATGAACTGCTGAAGGGGATAATCACAGATAAATATAATTAAAATGTCATTAAAAAATCGTGTTTGTCCAACTAGTAAGCTGTTAGTAACAGTATTCTGCTGGCCCTTCTGCCAGTTTTGGTCAGGCCTTTCTTCCCTTCTGTCTTTTCAGTCTGGAAAGATGTAGCCACATTGCTGTGTGATTTCACACAAGCTTTATTTAGAAAAAAAGGGAAAATACATTATTAAGTTCCCTTTTCTCTCTGTAACCTGACACTGCATTCTGAATGGTACTATCAGATTCATTTGATTAATGTTTTATATATTTTAAAATATTTATTATTTAGAGTTTACTTGTATCATTGTGATACTTATCAAAAAGTATCTCATCAAACTTAATGAGGAATCTAACAAAAAACTTATCAAAACTAAAATAAGCTATTAACTTGCACTGAGGATCAGAACAAGTGATGGAGTGTACAAGAGCCAGCATATAAGACCTTTTCAAAATATCTAAGTTATCCTTAACACCAAAGATATTTGAATGATGAGCTGTGTGATTTTGTGGTTGGTCTAGAAGAGTAATTGTCCTCCCAGATGAATAGAAAATTGAAAGGATTTAAAAGTCCTAATCAAATTGTAGATGCAAGAAAAGGCATCTAGTAGAAATAATATTTAAAGCATATAGTGCAAGTAGAGTCAACAGACTAATACTGGAGGACTGATATTTAGTCTGATATGGCTTTTGTGTGGAATAAATATTGAGTACTAGCATGATCTTCCTTTTGCTTTCATGTAGTTTTGGAGATTTTAAAGTGTTTCACATACACTTTAAATGTCTTACATAGCCTGTTACAAGTCGATCTTCACTGATGAAGTTGTTTGTGAGTATCTGGTTGTAAGAGTTTCTGTGGAGCTGGGATGAGCTCTTTCGGTACGTGGATTCCTAGAGTGAACACTTTGAGGGGCTATCCCTGCTTGCTTTAACTGTGACATCAACAAGAAAGGCCTTCTCTGTCAAGTATAAATAGAAAGAGAAAATTGCTAAACACATTTCCAGGGCCACGCAGTGCAGCTCAGGGAGTTAACTCATCAGTCACTGACCTTCTTTTGAGGCCAGTGGAAGCACTTCATTTCACCTCTCCATGAGTAAGTTTCACCATTTGTAGAATGCCTCTGTAAAGCACTTTGGGGTTCTCTGTGCAGAAGACCATGGTGAATGTAGGCACTGGAGTGAGTTACTTGTTAGCATTGGTTTAGGCTTAGCACAGTAGCTTCCAAGATGAGAGATCTCCTTGGGGAAGAGAATGGCTTTGCTGTTTGGGATGCAAGTTGAGCCTCACTGAAAACATAATTGAACTATGCTCACTGCTAGAACAGCACCCAGGCTTTCTCAACCAACACACTTACAGCTTCAGGATGACTCAAGTGGGTCAAAATCCCACACCAGAGTTAAGTATAACATATGACAAATGTAACTCCCACACAGTCATGAGGAACAGAGTCTTCCTGTTTACTCTGTGCAGTCGCCACACTTTTTCTTCTCATAGGGCTTGTTGTCTTAATACATATAATTAAAGAAAACAGCATCAGCCAAACACAAAATGTTGTGGAGATAGGGAGTTCTAGACTGAATGTTCCTCGGGGACTGATCAAAATTATACAGGCCTCCATCTCCTAGCAAAGGACAGAGTATGGGCCGTGGTAAAATAAGCTAGCCTGTGGTGTAGTGTGAAGGACCAGCATTTGCATCTAAGCACAGGTGTCTGCTGGGACCATCATCTTGCTGCAGGTGGTGTGGTGCACAGTGCTAAGATAAATGCCCTGCCCTTCATCTCTGTGGTACAGAGCTACTGCAGGAGTATGGAAGTGAAACTGGTTCATCTGGCATGGCGCGGGCAGAATGCAAGCAGTGAGCTAGCTGTGTAACCAATGGATGATGAAGGAAGAGAATCTCAAATCCTGTTTTAGTGTTGGATCATAATTCTAGGCCAGGCTCATAATACTGTCTTTTAAAATTTACTTTAATGTATGTATGTATTGGTAGTGCAGATCTGACTCAGATTTTAGTTAGGTTTGCTTTTTTGGCATTTTTATTGAAATAGTGGAGCAGCAGTCAAAGAGACACAGTAGAGAAAGAACTTATTTCCCAGAAATGAAGGTAGATTGGTGTTTTTCTTTGAGGTGATGATTTGTTAAAGACTCTTTTGAGCTCTTAAAAAACTATATATTTGGTAAGCAAAGTGAGCTACGTTCATCTTGGTGACAACTCCAATCTGCCCACCAACACTGTCATAATTTGTCCTGTCGTAGTCTGAGGAGTAGTCAGACAATGACCTGGACTCCAATAAGCATATGGATGACTGTGATGGAAAATGGAGAAGCCTGATCTCCGTTGGTTTAAGTGTTGTCATGATGTGGGCTCAGCAGAGCAGGGTGAGCTCACACAGGCTGTGGCAAAGAAGTATGGCTGAGTGAGCCCCTCAGAGCACTATGGATGAAAACATGGCTGTAAAGTAGATGAGAGGACTTGGGGTTGAGATAAGGGTACCAGAAAGATTCCTTGATGTGTAGTGTAAGATGGAACCCTTTTAGTTTTGATGGAAATGAGAGTGCCAGAAGCACCATGCTCCTCCACTGCAGCATGTCTGCTTCCGTTTACAGGATCAGCTAAATGAGCAGTGTTGTTGTGAAAATACCTACTGTACAGAGCTGTACATCTGCCACAAAGGGGAGCTGAATGTTGGTGCTTCTTTGGGCCAGAACAGCTCTGTGAGGAATCTTTGGCTTTTCCACACAGCTACTATTCCAGATGGGCTTCAGCCCCACTCTAGGTGGGGAATGTATCAGTGATGTGCAGCTAGATTTATCATCCATACCTAATGAAGCGTGTAACCTGGCTCTTAGCTAGTGCTTTCCTGTTGCAGATCTGCTGGTAGTAATAGTTGTAACTTGTTTTACAGTTGGGGTGGCTGAGGTATAAGGGAGAGGATCTGCCTCAGAGACAAAGCTCAAGCTGGAATCCAGATTTGCTGTGTGGTTTACTGGTTTGTTCTGCCAAAGCCCAGATGAGTTGTGTAGCACATGCACACATCCCATGGAAGAGAGCTTGTTCATGCAGTTGCAGGGTAGTAATGTTCTTGCCCAGGAGCAGGTTGCTTTGCCATTAAAATTGGAAAAGAGTCGGTGACTAAGAGTGTTTCCATGTTTCTAAACTCTAGCTACAACAGTTAAAACTGTCAGTGTCTAATTTCTTGGGAGAGTTGACTGTAAGAGGTGTAAATAACACAGGATATTTATCTGGTCTCATTTCAGCATGGACAAAGCAGCTGAACTCATGTGGCAGCAGGAGGAGTCGCCTGACAATGCAGGACAGCAAGAGCAGAGCCCTGATGATGGAGACACAGCAGAAGTGCTGGAGCAGCCTGCACACAGCGAGGATGAGCTACCCCAGAGCCACACCCTCCTGTGGGAGGCTCTAGGCAAACAGTTTGTAGAATATGAGCAAATGGCTCCATTTCTCATGCCAGAGGATCAGCAGAGAAGGCTGCTGGAATTCCTTCCCCTCTTCTTAAAGGTTTGTTCTCTTTATTGCCTTTGGTGCAGATGCCAATTTGAGTTTCTTTTGCCTTATCTATTCTGTGGTCACCTAAACAACCAGTGTAGTTAATGGAAGCAGGATCCCTTTAGGTGATAAATTATTTTACTCCATTGGAGCCTGGAGAAGCAGTTTCTTGTCCTCCTTTCATCTACCTTATCTGCTAGGTTTGCATGAAAAGAAGTACATGGGGGAGCCCTGCTTTACTTTCCCGAGTGACTAAATTCTATTCTTGAAATCAAGGAGTGAGACAGGCATCTTAAAAAGTGATTACCCTGTGAAAAGGTCACTTTGTGTCTGCCTCATCTATTTTATTACTTAGTGAGGGCTGAGCACAGTTTCAGTCTGGGAAAATGTGGTTGTGGCATGCAGCCAGTTATGGGAAATTCAGGTGTACAGCCTTAAAATGGAATTTTGGAGCCAGTGACAATGCTTATATCCAATTTTAGTGCTTGAGAGAGGAGTTGGGTGAGAGATGAGGAAACCGTGGAGTGAGAAGAGGAAGGGCATATCATGGGTGAGGGACACAGCTGAGAACTAGAACATTTTAGTTAGCAGGCTGCCTACAGCTGCCATCAGCCAATGATTTCTGAGATGAACATATTGAAAGGTGAAACTAGAAGATCTCTGTAATGAATGGAGGCCTTATAGTTTGATTTTCTTTGCTAGAGTCTGTGGAATATACAGGAAACTTCATGGGTAGGATCTGGAAGTGCCCATGGTGAAGAGTTTGCGGTACAGAATTTGAGTACAGGCTTGCCCTGGTCCAAGGCAGTGCAGACAAAATGAGTGGAAGGGTCTGTCTGTACACTCCAGTGAGTGTATAGCCTGGAGCCTCAAAAGTGGCCTTCTCATTAAATCTAAATGCTCCTACAGATATTTTAGGTTTATTGAAGAAAGCTTTCACTTTTCACCGCTTCTGCTGAACTTCTATATTTGTTTGCGTAGAAGAGCATCCCTCACAAACCTAAGGCTATATTTGAACAGAACTGTTGCTCTCTGTATGAATCTGTCACTCGAAACAAATCTCTTTGCAAATGGCACTACATATGCTGTGGTGGTCTTTGCGGCCTTGGGAGCTCACCACTGCCTTATCAAGTCACCAAATTACTGGCTCTGCAAAGGGGCAGCATTCCTTTTTCAGCCTCCAAAGAATGACATCGAAGTCAGATTGGGCTGATCATCTGACAGTTTTCTGTAGCAGAGCACCTCCTTTTCCCATGGATCTGCTTCTAAAATGGCATGCTGAAAATTTCACTGTTGGGTTTTTTTTTCTGAGACAGCACTACAAGAAGTTACAATCTTTTTGTTTGGAGTGAGACCCATCTAGGTTTTTTTTGTTTTGTTTTTTCTTTTTTTTGTTTGTTCGTTTTCTCCTAGAGATGTTTTCAGACCTCTTGTCTTCTTTCCTGACATGGTTTAACCTCAGCCAGCAACCAAGTATTACACAGCGACTCACTTACCATCAGTGAAATTGCAGAGAAAATCAGAAGGGTAAAAGAGAACTGCATCACTCCAAACATCCCCCAATTCATTCCTCCTTGTTCCCCATTTTATGTACTGAGATGCCATCTGGTCTGGAATAGCCCTTTGGTCAGTTGGGGTCACCTGTCCTGGCTGTGTCTCCCCCCAGCCCTCCCATGCACCCCCAGCCTCCTCTCCAGCGTGGCAGCACAAAAAGCCCTTGGCTCTGTGTGAGCCCTGCTCAGCGATGACAACATCTCTGTTATCAGCTCTGTGTGCAGCACAAATCCAAAACAGCCCCATTGAAACCAGACCAGCCTCTACGTCAGACCAAACCAGCACACTTCCTCTTGAAAGTCCATGAAAACATACATCCTTAATGCCTCTAGGGAATTAATTTGTCCCAACAAACAGGGCTTGCTATAGCAGATTGTCTCCCTGAACTGCTTCCTCCTGTTTTCATAAGCAATGTATTGCAGGGTTTGTGTGAAGTTCTTCCATTGAGGTTTTCCTGCCTCAAATTTACAATTAAATTGAAATTCTAAGATCTCAAAGTTTCTGAGTTCTATTAGAGCTTTAGTTTTTCAATACCATGTAGTGAGCATGAAATAAACAAGTTATGGTGAGATGAGATTATATTCAATGTCTTAAGATTTACTGATCCTTAACTAAGTGTGAAAAGCAAGAATGCCTTTAATGTGCTGATAATTTTTTGGGATGAAATTTTCAAAGAACTGAGAAAGCTGTTACTGAACAAGGGCGATAAAAGTTATAAAATCTAGAAGTCTTAGGAATTAAAAATTGGACAGCATAGCAATAAATTATCACATGTCGTGATAAATAAGCAAATAAATTTTAGTACCAGTACTTTAGGGTCAAAGGACGGTTGCTCCCAGGAGGCAAGATGAGTATTGCTGAGGGACTGGCAATGTTGTACATATGCATATCCATCCTGAGTTTCCTTTCTGCAGGGCTAAACTTCACAAGCCTTAGGGTTGTAGAAACTGATTTCCTGAATTTCTGTAATGCTTGCATAAAGGGGATTTTAAATTCTTAAAGGAAACTTTGCTACTGAATATGTTCGTAATGGAGAAGTAAATTTTTCCTTATCTTAATGCTTGATTTTGTGCCATAGGTGTGAGATGCTTCCTCTCCACTTTTCTTAGTTATGCTAGTGGAGCTTTGCACTGCTCCATAGGCATTTAGGTCCAGAAGTGTGACTAGAGCATTTTGACTTTGCATCATTCATTGGAGAGTACATTGTGGAGGATCTTGCCCTTTAGCTTTTAGTCATCATGTCCTTCCCCACATGACTTTTACTCCCTTCATGTACCAGCCTTCTGCTGGCTTGGCGAAATGCATCTCAGATTGAATTGTACATGTTGTGAAGTTCTTACAGAAACTACCTCGTTTCCTCCTGTTTAACAATGGGCTCTGTGTGAGTTCTCTCCCTCCTTGGAAGATTTTTCTCATGCTTTTACTTTCCTGTTGCACCCATGCAAATGCCAGTGCATCTCTGCCTTTTTGCTTCAGAGTGCTTTAGCTCTTACTCACTTGGGTGGAGAGAGGGGTCACCAAGCAGGAGACACCTGGGGTGCGGGGGCTCGTTGCTCGCTGACACTCCCTGACGTAGAAGGAAAAGGTGTGGGAGGGAAATGTCAGCCATCTGCTCATGATTCAGGCCTGGGCTGGGACTCATTTTAATGTGCCTTCTGTATCTTCCCTCACGGTGCCTCAGAAAGTATCAGAACGTTCTCTTACATGGCTGGCTTTTGGGCTAGCGTCTCTCCATGAACCGTGGAATAGGAAGGGCAGATGGGAACAGCAGACACAGGGAACTTGTGGCGGAATTTAAATATATAGAAACAGGTTTAAGAGGAAGAAAGAGAATAATCTTACTTTAATACCATATTATTTGAGTTTTCCCAAAAGGCAGATGTCCTACAGTGGAGTCAGGTTGATATGGTCTCAGACATAGATCTTCTATAGGCTCAGACATGAATGTGAAATTAAGTAAGTCTGTTCCTAAAGGACAGTGTATTCTAAAGATTGCTGTCCGACCCTCAGGAGGAGCACTGACAAAATCAAATCACAACATTAGTGGCCTGTTTGTAGGGAGATGGACTAGTAGCATTGCTATGAACATTTGATTGCTGCTCTCTGCTGTGTATGGTCTGAGCTTCTAAAACTTATCCTGCAGTAAAATGAAGTAAAAAGTAGATGCCTGCCTGATTACTGAGAGATGACTGACACTTTGTCCACAAGCTGCCATCTGTGATGAGAGAAAAGAAATTGAAAGCAATGGTAGGGAAGGAAATAATATTTGTGGAGGGTCTTCATTTACGAAGAGTTGCACTGATTTCTTGGCAGAAAGTACTATGGGATGTCGAATCCAATTTTTTTTAGCAAGACATATGTTATTTTTCTTCCTTTAATCATTGGGGCCTACAGCTTGTTTTTTCAGAGCTTCTAAAAGGAGGAGACTTTTGTAAAGAAAATTATTCAAGGTTGCTGAGGACAGAGGTATCTCAGACCGATCTTTAGAGGTGAATGCTGAACTGTTGCTAATACATAAATGTGTGTACCATCAGGGGTTTAATATAAAAGAATTGGCACCTGCTTCTCAAAGGCTGGTTGGGTACAATAGTATTAGTCTGCTGGAATATTTTCTTTATTGATGTTTAATTTTTTTCACCCAAAGGTAGGGCTAAGAAACATTTAAGAAGGGCTTGTTTGTCAGACTCAGGGAATCAACAAGTCTACTGTTGTTTATCTAGTAAGTTTTGTACTTAATTGCTGGTCCATTCTTGAACAAGTGAGTTATAAACTTATTTATAAATATTGTTTATAAGCTTGTCTATAAATTTGTGTTTCTTCAGGGTGTTTGTTATATTTTGAAAGGGGCTAGCATAATTTTTGATACAAACAATTAGTGACACAGGGTATGACCGACATTTACATTGTTTGGATTGCATTCAGTGTAGAAAATGCTGTAAAAGCTCTCTAGTAGGTGCATTACATGATTCAAAAGATAGTTCCAGTTTGACTTCTGTATCTGTAGTGTCATATTCCTGCCCATCCGGGAAATACTGCTTAATGGATTATACTGACTAGGGAGGGAATTTTATAGAGGAATGTTAGCCTTATGCTCCTTTATTTATATTTATTAGTTTTTGTCAATCTACCAAAGACATGATGTGTCAGAGACTTATCAGTTACACTTGGATTTCAGGCCTGGGAACAGTCTGCTGGAGTAATCGTATTCCCCAGCATTCAGCTGTTAGCCAGTGAGGTTTCCAAGCTTCTCACTAAAGAAATTAAGAAGAACATCAATGGGAAACCTGCAGGTAATGATCCCATACCATATCCATTGGATCCAGTTATTCTGGAAATGTGTGTCTTTCAGTTGTACTCTGTGCTGGAAATAAAGGGGGAACAGGAAAATGCTGTGTAGCAAGCTAGATATTTTAGTGGGTGTGAGCTAGCACTGATTTGAGGTGGTTGCACTGAAGATTTGGCCTTGTATGCCATGCTGATCTTTAGTTTGGAACTTTTGTAGCTGGAAGTGTGTAATGTATAATACAGGTAAGAGTGATAGAGTAGATTATGCACTATTCTGAGGAGATTTCTTAAATGAGAAAAACATTGCTAGCCACATATGGCTTTCCTGGTGGCTGTTGTACATTCTTTGTGCCGTCAGCTGCCAGGCATCCATGAACTAAGCTGGTGAAATTTGTCAGCTTGAAACATCTAGTTTACGTGAACTGAGCTTGATGATGAATCAAAATCATTTTATGTTTTTCTGTTTACTTTAGTGGACTCCTGCTACTTTCATTTTGTTAAATTTGTCAGATCCGTGATAGATTTGACAAATTTAACCTAATTAAGAAGGGAGCATAAATGCAGCATTTTCATGTCTCACTAAGGAATTAAAGTTTAATGTTTTTGTGATAACAGAAGAGGCTCGTCTGGCTTTGGAGCGATTGCTGCGACAGAAGGGGGGAGCAGGAGATGGCCATGTGCTCCTGAGATCGGTGTATCTGCTCTCACAGACTGACTTGGTAAGAGAAAGTACCACAAAGCACGTTTTCCTTTTTATTTCAGAGAAACTGTGTAGGTACAGTGGAACATCCAAGTCTCAGTATTTGCATTATCCCTAATATTTTGAGCTTGAGCATGCCCAAGGTATACAGTTCAAGGACACACTAAAGGTTTGTAGGCCAGGCTTTCTAAAAGAGAGAAGTAATCATTTTGTGCTTTCAGATACCTGTTTAGTTTTGATTGTCAGATAGCTGGTTTTTCTAGTGTTTCTCTGCTTTTTCGCCCCATTGTGTATCTTGTGTATTCTTCATCAGTCTAGCTTACATATCAAAAAGATGAATGGTAAGAATCTGTCTGGTTGACTTTTCAATCCTGATAGTGGTTGACTTTTCAATCCTGATAGCCTCTCACTCTTAAGTGTTTCACAAACTCTGCTTGTACAGCCATCCCAAATGCAGGCTGCCATCAGGAGTACAGCCTGCTGGTGGCATCTGTGGTGTGTTTATCCATGACATTTAGTTAAACAGTTTGTCTTAGTCTTTCTTGTTCAAAGATGCACAAAAATAAAATCTTACTGTCAGATTATAGTGGATATGTGCTGTATCATAAGGAGCTCTATAAATTTATATATATAGCTAGTCAAAACATCAAGTAGAAACTTGATGTTTTGACTAGCTATATATATAATTTTATGAGACTTGTGTTTTTCACAGATTTAAGACGTTGTCATTTTTTGTAGCACACATACTCACAAAACTTCATATCACAAACTTCATTATTCTGTTGGTTTGATGCTGATTTTTGCTGATTTATGATTACTGTGTGCCAAGCACACACACTGGGACTTCTCTGAAAGTTCTACGCAGCCACAGTGAAGACAAGAAGAAGCTAAGTACTGAGAAACACAGAGAAGAAACTGCCACTTGCATTTATAAAACCTGTAATTAGAGGTGTATGCAGTTATTCAATATGTTACAAAAGTGAAGGCATTATAGGTAAACTGCTGCTATCCTGAGTCAAGGAGTGGGTGGAAAATTCGTGCTTTGAGCATACCAGGCCATTCTAGCTGCAGGGTGTCCTGGAAAGTAATGGCAAAGGGGCACTGTCTGTCCCTGGCCTTACTGTTGGTTCAGCTGCTGGTTAGTTGGCAGGCTGTGTGATTGCCTGACTGCAGGTCTCCGTGTGCAGGACAGAGTACTTCTCCCAAAGCTGCAGTTCAGCTGCAGCAGGAAGTCCTGGGAGCAGCTACAGCAACCCACGGTGTATTTAATTCTGCCAAGTGGATTTTATAGCTGTGCTATGTGACTGCCACATGTGTGCCCCCGGGCATGCATGAGGGTAAAGTGCTCAAGTAGGTCTTTCATCTGCCGTGGCTGTCCTCAGTGTGTAGGAACACCAGGAAACTGTGGTCAGCTTCTAGAGGGACTGATTGTGTTTTTCTTCTTAGAGGACTATGTGGAACATTATTGCATCTGGACTTCCAGCTGCTCTGATGCAGTGCCTGTACCTTTTCTTTACTGTCCCTCTGAAGAAAACCAGTGATGACAGGGAGACAAGTGAGGATGATGCCCAAACTCAGGAAATGCTTGTTAAGGTGAGATGTGCATTTGGGGGTTCATTTGCCCTGGGTACTCAGATGTTCACTTAGGCTCTTAGCTGTTCATTTGATTCAAACTGCCAAAAAATTGGTAAACTTGGACTGCAAAATGTTGAATAAGCATCAGGAGCCATATAAAACATATAAACTATCTCTTATTTTTTTACTAAACAAAACAGCATGACTTTAAATGGGAAAAATCCATTAAGAATATCCTAGTGGTAGTTTTACTTGTTAATTTCACTGCATCCTTTCTCCTGGCATTAGTATCAAATTTATAATCTTCTTCCCCAATGGATTTCTTTTCATTTCCTGGGTGTCTCTAGTGGTGTTTATTGTAGCTGATATTTGTTTGCTTTTCAGATAATGCTTAACATGTACAAAGAGGAACAAGGCATAGAGGAACTTCTGGCAGCTGATAAGCTTCAGTCATTAATTATAGCAACGTCTTCTCTGTGGGACCAGTGCAGCCACTCATGGAAAGCACCTACAGGCTGTGTGCTAAGAACAATTTCAAAGGCTCAGACCAAAACCAGCATTGTGTACCTACAAGGTTTGGTTTAGTAAATTGGCTTCTTCTTTCCTCATAGCTCCCCTGAGAATGAATTACCAAAAAGAGTAATCTATCTACCAGGATAGATTACATGATCTGTCATCTCCCTTACATCATCCAGTAGTCAGCTGCAAGACATGGGCTCTTGACTTAGTAGAGAGGAGCTTTATTTAGCACTGATAGCCATCTGGAAACTGAAGGGTTTTTAATATAAAAACCCTCCAAATTACAGGCAAGAGCCAATCCCACACTGACATAGGCAAGAGGAAGATGTATTATGGTTGTGTGACTCGGTTTGTGGGTCTGATACTCATTAATACTAAATACAAGGCTGGGGCACTGTCAGAGTGATGGTATCTTTTGGGACAACATCATGGTTGGTTAAGTCCTCATTTCTTCCTAGCCTTTATTAGTTCAAGCATTTTTTTTTCTCAGTAAGAAGTGCAAAAGCTACAAGTCTCAGTTTCTTAGAAGTGAAAAAATAGTTTTGTAATGCACAAAATATCATCAGTATTCCATGTCATGGAGTAAATGCATATAGATATTTTTATTTTTCAAAACAAAAGCTTTGCTTCCTGAGTGAGAAGGAAAGAATTTTCAGATGTTTGAAGCTGCCGTGGAAGAAGTGGCCATGAGATTAGAAAAGAAAGCTAGGCTTCATTTCTCAAAGCAGAATGTGTGTACCCCATTACCTATGCTTGATTGAGTACAGAATTAACCTGTCAACACTGCACAGAATGTGTGATTGACTTAGTATGAGACAATTAAATCTGTTAGTCTCTGCTTGCCTTGTACTCAGACAGCTGGATTCATTATATATGAATTTTGGTGAGTTGGGGGGTTCAAAGTTTATACTCCTCAGATTAAATCAGTTTCTGATAGTAAAGCAAATAAATGCATGTATATTTTAAAGCCAGCAATGCTTTTCACGTAGCTTTTGAAGTGAGTATAATATTCATGTGGCCTCTTTTTTTTTTTTTTGGAAAAACACTTATCTGACTCCTACTTTACTGGGAAATAACTTCCAATTTGTTTGATTCTTTGTTAGTAACTTTAAGTTTGTTTGACTGTCAGTTCTTAAATACCTGCTGTATTTTTTTTCCACAGCTGTTGACTGCATTAAAATAGCTGTTCAGAATCTCTTTACACTGGCTGATACTATACCTGCTTGTGATGTGTGTGAAGCTGCTAGTATTGTGTTGTGCTTTGTGAAAAATTCTTATCCTGTATCATCAGCTTTATTAACAGAGTTTGAAAATAATGATGGCTACCAACTCCTGCTAAAAATTTTACTCAGGTAAGAGAGGTTTTTAGAAGGCTTCTGGAGGATGGTAAAGCTTAATTTTCAGAATACATAGTGGTCTCTTAAAGTATGAATCATATAGGTAAGCTGTGTGGATGGAAATCATTGCTATATTAGGAAGGGAAGCAGTGCATAACTTTTAATACTTTAGCCATAACAGAAGGAGAACAGTATAGGGGAAGTTAGTTTGGAGGTGGGATAGGGACTTTTTGAACACAAGACAAAGGTTCTTCATCCGTTAGTATTACAGAGGATGTGGGTCAGAGACATTTGTCTCAGTTAAGGTGAGCTTTTAATCCAGAAATGCAGTCAGCTAGGGAGGGAAACACTATCTCCTTGCTGTGTGAAAACAGGTGAACAAAACCCACCCAAACTTAAATCTGGAATGTTTACATTCTTCAGGACTGAGATGAGGATAAACATATCAGGAAAAATCCCCACTAGTTATCCTAATCCAAAGTACAAAGCAGAATCTGTTACTCTCCTTGTCACCTTGTATTGTCACACCAGGCTGAGTTTCTTTAACATCATGTGAAGAGAGGATTTCCAGATGTTTTTGTTTTCATTCTGGATTTGCCTATTCTTGTACTATTTCTCCAACACTTGTGAAAACTTTGGTTCCTGAACAACGACTGAGGTGGGGAGAGTATTTTGTAATTTGGATCTAGAGGATTATTAATTGAATAATGAAGTCAAAGATATCTGTGAGTGACTATGCCTGTTCATGATTTTTGAATGGCACATAATTATTAATTTATGATTGGAAAAAAATAGTGTTTTTCTGGCAGTTTGCTTTAGTTACCAGAGACTTTCTAGATTTCCCTTGTAAATAAACTGTGTTGAGATGCATATTTCTGATTATATTCTAGCCTTGTTAGGGCAGGAAACACAGGGTCCTTTTCAGTAAGAGCTATGAATGTCCCCGTCCTTTTCGACTGATGAAATTAGGCTGAAGAAACAGAAACAGCAGATGCTCAGGGCTTCAGATTAGTCTCCATTCCTAGTACATGCTGGCATAAAGGAATAGATGGAGAGTTCTTTCCAGACTGTTTTGTGTGAGCAGGTACCCTCTTCTCTGATGTTTAGAACTTTTTTTTCAGGTAAAAAGAATCTTGCTAATAGCATTCTTTGAGACAGAGCATTTGCTCTCTTTTGTTCTTATTCATGTTTAGGTGAAACCAAAGTATTTTGTTGTTTTCTTCAGAGATTTTTCTAACCTAACAGTATCAGTCTATTTCTCTGCCACTAACCCATGCCCAGATGATGCAGTTTTCCTTAAGAATTGACCCATCTGAGAATTACAGAATAAGGTGATGTGATAAACAGTTCTCTGTCCTTTGACAGACTGTCACTTCAGTCTATGAACTATGGCAAATCTGGGGTTACATTTCAAACTATTTCCTTACTTAGGAGAGATCTGCCATCTTCATGTCTGGCTCACAAAGCTCAGGCAATATAATATTTTTCCCTCCCTCAGGGCTGAGATTTTTCTGTTATTTATCTCAGTTAGCAAGTCCCTTATCTTGCCAACCATATGCCCACCTTTTTATACGAAGTTTTAATTATTAAGGTTTTTTATGAAGTTTTAATTATTTTATATGAAGTGTTTTAATTATTTGAATTCTCACAAAGTTTAAATTTTTATTCCCCAAATCGGACTTTTTTGAGGTAGCTTTTTTTTTTTTTTTGAGGACACATAATGGAACTGAGTTAAAAGATTTATCTTCCTGTTGTTCAGAAGACTCTTTCAGTGTCACTTCAGTTTGCTTCAGTGTGTAGGTTTTGTTCTGATTCAGTGTGTCACCATGGTGTGGATTATTCTGCGTACACCTATGTGCTCCATACCTGATGATGCATCCAAAGTGTTTGTATAATTAAGGCATGAACATATGAGTTTTGTTCCTAGATGCGAGGGCTTACAGCAAAATGAAGGAGACCCCTATCTGGATGAGATCTTGGACATGCTGACTTGCCTTACAACCTGTGGAAAAACTGAACTGAAAGTTTCTGGCAATATTGTACACCCACAATTGCCACACTTTGATTTTGAACGGATGCAGTCTTCTGGTACAGTGTATCTGTATTTTATATATGTGTATATATATATATGCACATGGGGCTGGGTAGGTGGGTCATAGGAAAATGAAACTCTATTCATTTTGTGTCTTAATATGGAGGAAAGAAGTATGACGTGGCATCTTCACGTCTATGTGTTAGTGCTGCAGGAGCCTCAATGCCACCTACATCAAACTGAAATGACCATGTTAGCTCTTGCATCTGATCCAAGCTCAAGAATATGCCTCCAAATCACATCCCTCATGTCTGTTGCTCTTATTTCCACTTTTAGATGCTCTAACATTACAGTTAGGGTGCTGCCAGACTTAAATGACACTCATGTAAAAATGATCTCACCTGGGTTTTTCCTCACAGGAATGACAGTGAAAAACCTCCAGCCTTTTCAGGTGTTGCAATCGGTTTTCCAGAGAAGTAATGATCAGCACCTGTGTGGAAGAATCTTGGCAGCAATTGGTACCATATGGGCTTGGGACAGAGTGAACTTCTTTCTTCTGGAATGGACACTGCAACCTATCAACCAATTCACTGACATAATTCATTTCAAACCACACCCAGTCCAAGTCCAGTTCTTCAGACTGGTGGAGTCCATAGTCCTAGACCTGTCCTATGTGCCCCATGAGATTTTGAAGAAGGTTCAGTATTTGATAAAGGAAAACATAGTGCCATTCTGCACCTTAACAGCTCTCCAGTGCCTTCTCAGCATGGCCCAGAAGGACCTGTTATTTAGTGATATTTTTCGTGACTCTGGACTCTTAGGCCTGCTGCTGGCACTTTTGAGGAAGGAAGCCAAGATCTTGAGGAAATCAGGTACAGCTTAATGTCACTCACAATGACCATTAGAGTAGGCGGATCAATAGGAATAAATAATCTCTTTCTACAGTAAATTTATATTTTTTTTATACTGAGTAGCTAGATTTTCTCTTCAAGCCAATTGGCCTAAATTTAACACATAAGTTGGGTCCTCTCTGAAATCTTTGCTGTTTATTTTTCTGTTCACTAGCTTAAACAACTCTGGGCTCTTCTTTGCTAGTGTATGTTGAATTTTTCTGAGTGGCACTCTTCAGCCTACACTTTTAAACAGCTCTTAATTTGAGGTTCTCTAGAATGCAAGCTTGAGATTGGAGCAAGAAAAATTCTTCCTTCCATTTCTTGTATATTGTAACATAACTTTTAATATACTGACAGCTGGAACTCATCTGCCTAGCCTGAAAGAAGGCACTGAGAAGGAATTAAATGTTGTGATGCTGAAAATGGTGGCTGCCCTTACAGCAAGGTCTGTGAGGAACACGGGTAAGGAAATACATCTGACTGCGTTACCCTCCTGATATTTGGTGATAAGTGGCCATGAACTTAAGGAGCACCAACAAATTTTCTGACTTTTGTGCTTCAGTCAAAAATGGAAGAAAAAAAAACTGGAAGTGTAGGAATAACTGTGTTACACTAGGAAGAAATGGGACAAAGGTATTCTCATCCTGCATAATGAGCTTTGTCCCAGTAGTCAGTTTGTTTCCTTCATCCATGTGCATACTCCTGAAGTGTTTATATAGGATGCACCAACTTAGCTTGTGGGAAAAAAGTGTGTGTGCTTGACTCTTGTGTGTTGTTTGTTCATGCAGATTGTCTTCCATTATATCTGTTATTTGAAATCTTGATTGGATCAGGTGCATGCTGAGGAACACTCCTATATTTGTGTTATACCTAAGAAGTCTGTTTGTAGGCAATCTTGTGGAACATAGTAGTACAGGACTGAACATTACTGAATACTGGAATCCACTCAGTTTGCTCTGGAATCCTAGAATCATCCTGTTTGCAGCATCTTGCACAGTGTAAATATATTTTCAGAAACTATCAAAAAGTTCCCTTCCTAAATGAAAGAGATACTTAAGCTGAAACTAAAGTGTTTTTTCCATTTCATTCATTATTTTATCAGACCTGTCATCTCTGATGATTGGAAATCATGGTCATTCAGTCGTATTATCCCTAGTTGTTCTTGTGCCATTCAGTTTGTGTCATCTTTAGCTTAACCAGCTGCTGCTCTTACCTGTCCTACTGTATTTGTAGAAATGTGTCTCTTCACACCAACGCTGAAAATCTGCCTGTAAAACTACAAGCAAAGGATAATTTAACTAACAAATGGTATTGGATTTGTCCCTAGTTGTTCTGAAGGATTATGGAATGGTGCCATATATCAAGATATTTTTGGATGATGAGTGCTACAGGAGTGCTACTCTCAGCATCTTGGAGCAGTTATCAGTCATCAATTATGAAGAATATATGAGCATTATTATCGGGGCCCTCTGTTCTTCCACTCAATGGGAACTGCATCTGAAACTAGATCTTCTGAAGGTAACTAATGTGGCTCTCACTTGGGCATTGTTTTCTTGGGAACTATCTTTTTTCAAGATGGTAAGAGCAGGAGAGCCATAGGCCAGCTCTAAATTATGGTAACTTGTACACTGATTTTTAGCAATGCCTGTGTGGTCAATACTTTAACTCAGTATCATATTACAAAGTATTTGAAGACTTAAATAGTAATGCAAGAGGGGAAGATGGAAATGCTAAAGGCACAGTTGTATGAGCAGTTCCATGTAATGCAACAGAGAAAGGAGAACTGAATGTCAGTGAAAGTGGATATATGGAGAGAGGATGTAGGATGTGAAAGAGTAAGATTGGAAAAGCCAGGACAGGCATGAGATGAACAGCTTCATTCTGGTAAGTTTCAAAGGTTGAAACTTCGCTGTCCTTAATTTTGTCATTTCTCACAAGTATCACAAACACAAGTATCATGTAAAAAGAGATGCAGCAATGGAAAGGAAGAATTTTATGAATGTTTGAAGGAAGAAACTAGAACCAGTCATAGCCTCTATTGACCCCAGAGTGTCTGATCCCTAAGCAATGAAACATAGGAAAGAATCACCATGCTTTATTTTGGTTTAGGTCATAGGCATCTGGTTGAAAAGCAGCACAGTCGTAAACACTGATTTTAAAATTTCTTTCTACCTTCTCTGTCAAGTGTGAATGGAATTCACTTTTCTGTACTATATAACAACTGCTTCTATAACAAAAGAACCATGTTGTAAAAAAAATTTAAAAGTATGACGTTTATAGCTTTGATTTGAAACAGTAAACTTTAACAATAGCTGAGGAAAAGTTGAGTATGTTGTCCAAACTAATATGAAAATAAATGCAACTTCAGTGTCTAATTTTGACAAATGATAACTGTATTAAACTATAATGTAAGCAAATGAATTTATTTTCTTTATCCATTGAGACTGTGATTGTGTTACACACAAATTCAGATTGATTTGCTAATGTATATTTAGCTGTTAAAGCCTGAGCCCAAATGCAATTAGCACTGCCATATTCCAGTGTGGCACGTGGACAATTATGAGGAATAACAAATAATGGAATGTGCGAAATAAATTCTGTTAGCAGTAACTGAGTTAGGGGGTTTCCAGCAGACATCAGTTTTATAGATTCAAGACAGAGGAATACTAACTCATAGGTGATTAAATTCTAACTGAGTTAAAGCTGGAGGAAATGTGTTTACTGTTGACCTACTCTGGAATGTGTTAAAGCCATCCTGATAACTTCAACTCTAAGTTATTAAATTTACTCCCTGTTCAGAAGTCTCTGCCTGGTTTGATACATTATCATACCAAATTGAATGACAGTAATAGAGTGCCCCCTCCCCCTTCAGTTCTTGCAACCCTTTCTCACAGTCCTAGATCCTGTTACAGATATATTTCTGTTAAAAACTGTTTCTCCTCAGGAGGTTGTGAAGTAAAGCTCTTTCATTGGATATCTCTTGGGGAGATGTATATGTAAAATTAACCCCTTCCAATGTGCAAAGGTACAGCATCAAATTTGAAAAATCCCTGTACAAAATTAAAATTGTGCAACATCCCACAAACTTGGGATCAATTATATTAAAATGCAGTAGACTGTTTCCTTGCAAGCTCCTTTTTCTCATCAATTTTACTTCCACAGTTATTAATAACTTTTCCAGATTTGTTTTAAAATGGCAAGCCCATAGCATTCAAAATTGGCAAATAGTTTAAGTTGGTTTTATGTATGTGTTTTATTGTCAAGGGGCATTCACTTTATAACCTGCTTTATGCTTATTGAAGTTAGATAAAATCTAATGACTTCACTGTCTTGAGATCTTACTTTTTATGGCTTTTTTCCTCTAAAGTGTTGTGCAAACTTAAAAAATGCCTCAGCTAAGAAAAGGTATTCTTTCTTTCTTAATGAGGAGAGCCTGCCAGTTTCCACGTGAGGGTATTTACAATTTAATCTTTACTTCCGTTTATCTAGGGCAAAGGCAGGTTTCTTGAGAGAGTCTGAGAAGACTGGTAAAAGAACAGCAAAAGATATGAAACTACCTCTGGCCAGACTGACAAGGACATGTAAAGCAGGAAATTTTATTTCTTTGCTTCCTCCTGTGAGCACTGTTCTGTGCCTGTTAGGCTGACTGCTTTAGTGGCTCTTGAGGGTGCATTCAAGGGTTGGTTATATGATTCACTGGGTATATGGGGGAAGGGAGGAGAAGTTGTGCAGTGATGACTTTATTTTGACCACCTTCCCCTCCCTCTTCAAAGAGTGAAATTTCAGTGAAAGAATTTTTGTGCAGACTGGTAATTTTAAAATATTCTAAAGCTTCTTTTTCCCTTGATTTAAGTGTTTCTTTCATTTCCTTTCTTCCCAACATTTGTAGTCCCTCTTGAGGATACTGGAGAGTCCCAAGAGCCATTCAGCTTTCAGAACCTGCAGTGGATTCAACGGGCTCCTGTCCCTGCTCTCAGACATGGAAGGTGCATTGCAGGACCCTCCATCTGGGCAGTGGGCAGCAGTTGGACAGAATTGTATATTGGAGCTGGTTTTCTATGCTCTTCAGGGGATAGCTGCAGCCCTGCACCTAGACCCTGTCAACAGCAACTTCTTCCAGAGGAATGGTCTCTTTGAAAAGATGGCAGAGGATCTCGGATCACTTGGATGCTTCTGGACAGAAGGGAAAAGACAAATTCCTGTCAGCCTTGAGAAGACAAGGACATTTGCAGAATTCTTGGATGCAGCATTCTGTTCTTCAGAACCTTTCCCAGAATGGCTAAAAAACTGCATTTGGATTCTGAGTTTTCTTGATCATATGGTCAAAGGAACCCTCCATCAGGAAAGCTATTTTCAGGAGAGGAAGCCAGAGATGGGAGAAAAAGCAAGAGATGATCAGGAGGCACCCCTAGCTCAAGAAGAGCATCCTGTTGCTTTCCAAAGACCAGTCAACAAATTACCTGCCTCTGCCTATATGCCATGGGGAAACCCTGAAGAGAAGTAAGCTTTTATTTACTACCATAAATAGAGTACTAAGGCTGATATGTGCATTTTATATGGTAGTAATCTGAGATAAAGTGTGATGTAACCTGCCAAGGGTAAACAAATCAGTTCAATCCCAACTCCCAGGCCTCCAGGCAGCAGAAATCAATGCTTTTGGAAAGGTAAATGATAGAAAAATTGGGGTGTAAGGATTTAGTGCAGCAGTGGGACACACAGCCCCAAGAGTTGCAGAGTTTATGTTGAAGATTCTGACACCTACAAAGTGGGAGCAGAAATAGAGTCTTAGAAGAAGGCTGCTGGGACTTAAATCTTGTGCTTAGTCACTGGTTGAACCTTTCCTGACCATTTTGACTTTTTCAATTATGTGGAAAGCTGCTTCCAGTCACTTGATACATTAAAAATAAAAGTTACACTAAGGTATTTTAAATGCTCCCTCATGCATGTGTGTCCAGGCACATGTGCAGACACACTCTCATTTATTCATGCTGAAATAGAGAAAACTGGAAAAGGAACAGTCATGCTGCCTACCTCATTGAATGAAGGTTTATGTCAAAATATACATCCCTGGCAGGAAGGGAAGACTATACTAGAAATTAGCATAGCTGTCAGCTGTGAATCAGTCCTGAATCACTTTAATTTTGTAACTCATGAGAGTTTTCTGTCCATTCATTCTTCTCTAGCTTTATCTTGAATCTCAGTCCTTTTATCAAATTTATGTTTCTGGTTGGAGTTACGCTTGAAAAGGCTAAGTTGATAAGTGTGAGATTTCTTCAACCCTTACTGTTGATTATTGCCAAGTCATCTTCCAAGTTAAAACCAAGACATGATGTCTGCCCCTCGTAGCAGCAGTCACTGAAGTCAGCAGAACTCTTTTGCCTGAGTACTGAAGCAGGCTGAATAAGCATTTCTGGTTATATTTATACTTGTCTGAAGCAAATAAAAAAACATGTGGTGGATTTCCTTGTTCCCTGCGCAGCAGATTTTAAAGTAGTCATGGAGATGTTTGCTCCCTGTCACCACTTTTTAAATTACTGGAAGTTTCTGGTTAGATACTTAGTGCTGGGGAGAGGACTTGGTAGCTTGGGAGGAAAAAATGCTCTCTTCCAATCAGATCTTCCTAGCCTGATTTGGGAGAACAGGGGCCCATCTGCGAAGAGTATACAGATGGTGGTAGTTGTGAGAAGTACACTGTCTATTGTTGAAGTGTGTGTATAAGGGAGGCCCAGGGATGTTAAGGGATAAAGAGTAGGTTGGAGCAACACTGGGAGGGGAGTGGCTTTGTCTTCTGATTGTCTTTGTGAAGTCATTAGCAAGTTCTGAAATGAGCAAGGCTTCCTGTCTCCTTGTGTTGTTTTTCCTGCTGAGATGTGATGCTGTACAGTAACTGAATACCACTTGTGGAGATATTAATCCTGTAAACTGGGACCCTTTCAGTTCACAGTGGATTGGGATTGTTTGTCTTGGTTCTGGGATGTGAAGGCACAAAAGGAAGCTAGGTCAGCTAGGGGTGGTTGGAGACTGACAAGTATATGCAAACACAAAAGAGGAACATGTACTGGAAAGCTGATGATCTTCAAGCCATACAGCCTATATCCTTTTCACTAGTAAATTTTATGAAAATAAAAATAAGAAATCCCATAGTTTCTTCAAGCCCGTTGTTCCTCTAACAGCTTCCTCTTAGCTGTACTCCACACTCACACTTCCCCCTGAGAAGGTTTCAGGCAGCAGCTATGCAGCTTGAGAGGAGGAACTTCGATGCAATCAGCGTAGGTGGCCTGTGATGCCGCATCTTGCAACACATATTTAATATTCCTAAGGAGACAGGATCCTGCAGGAGCCTGTGACTAATACATAGGAAAGATAGCATTTTAATGCTGGGTAATATTCTAGCCCCTTCCTCTGTCCTGTGGTCAATGATGCTGCAAGCTCCTGGGACACAGGGGAATTGACGCTGTCATTCCCATCTCAAAACCAGCCCTCGTGTTCCTGCTCCTGCATTAATGTTTGAAACACCTTTTGTGACAGATGGGATCTCTGGTTTTCCTTTTGTTCCTGGTGATTAGACATAGCTTGCTGCAACCTGCGTTAACTGAGGCCAATCTCTTTGTGCCCACCCAAGCAGCATGGCTGCTGCAGCTGCTGTTACCACAGACAGCTCACTGTGCTAATGGCTCTTCAGATTCTTTGTGACATCTCATTTTGTCCCCAAAACCTCTTATTTGTCTTATGTTTAAGTAGCACCAGTGCAGAGCAGATTTGCAGTTCACACCATGATACTGGTGAGAGAGATGGAGTGGAATGACAGGGCTGATTGCATAGCCCTGGGGCAGGAGTGGGAGAGACGGGGTATCTGCAGAGCTGAGGAGCTGGAACAGGAACACAGCTTTTGTACTGAGACAGGCCATAAAATGAGGACCACAGAGAAGGCTTATATAATATTCTTAATAATATTCTTAAAAACCCTTGTTGCTCTTCTTTGCACACACTCCAGCACCCCAATGTCCTTGTAGTAAGAGGCCCAGAACTGAACGCAGCACGTGAGGTGCAGCCTCACCAGTGCCAAGTTCAGGTGAAGAATCACTCCCCTGGTCCTGCTGGCCACACTATTGTTGATGCGGGCCAGGATGCCATTGGCCTTGTTGGCCACCTGGGCACACTCTGGTTCATGTTCACCTGGGCATGGGCCAGCATGCCAAGTTTGTTTCCAGCCAGGCAGCTTTCCAACTATGATTTCGTCCCTGTTGATTTTAGTGATCCTGGATTTTTCCCTTTTAAAAGGGTGTGGGTTTTCTTGGGGAGATGGGAGGAGAGCATATTTTCAGTGTACTTTTTTCTGTGGAGTTTAAAAACTTGCCCACATTCATGTCAAGTACAGGTGCATGTATCCACACTGAAACCACTGCTGCAGCAGTTCTTTATACCAGACCTGATTTTGATTTATTGCACGGAAAATATCGCAAATGAGCAATTAATTTGAAATTATCCTTCTAGAGGGTGCAGTAAAAATTATTTGTCACTGTGTGGCAGTGTGCTACACATCACTCCCTGTTCTGCTGTATCAGATGAGCCTTTTTGGGAGTGGCTAACAAACATGGTTAACTACAGCCTTTTTACCCTCCTTTATGTGCCTTGTAATTTTATTTTTTTTAATGCTTACTCTTGTTATTGTACCTTATGCTTTATACAGTCCATAAAGCATATTGTGCTTTATTTTGTCAGTCTAATTACAGCCATTAAATGCTGCCTTTGTTTTTTTTGTGAGATTTACTTGGGACAGATGTTTCTGACAGTGCACATCACAACTCCAGTTCAGAGGTGCACCCAGAAATGCTGATGATACTCTGAACAGGATCAGCCTGTGGTGCCTAAACTAGAGTTTTTGCTATGCTGTGGGTTCATCTTTGAGATATATTTGACCTCTAGACTGAATCATGGCATTACCAGATCATCTCTGCAATGTCTCTGATTCCTCAGTTCTTTCCTGTGCCTGAACATATAGAGGTCATAAGTGGCAAAAATGAAAACTGGTGGGAAAGCAGATATTCAATTTTTGTTTATTTACTACTTTAGGCAAATTCTGTTGTTGGAAGGGGAGGAGGGTTGATACTGATTTCACCAATACTGTCTCACCTTATTTCCATTATATTTTAAAGTACTAAATTTACTGTATAACCCAAGTTATAAACTTCTAGAAAAGAAAAAGATAACACTGGTTGTGGACTGATGCATCAGTGCTTTCTCTGGTTGTCTGTTTCCTGTTCTGCAAATACCTTCAAAGGCAAAATTTGTTTAAAGAGGTGCCTCACATCTTCGAATGTGCAGGCCCTTGAAATGTCAGCTCATGAGCAGGTGATGTCCTGCCTTTGTTACTCTAGGGAGGCATCCAGCTGTTCTGGGTCATTTGTATTGTTTGCTCCTTTCCAATGCTGAGCCTGGTAGCTGCTAGGAGGATTTAGTGCCTCGCTCTGCTGGAACATGATTAGAACCTCTTTGCTGTTCTACTGATAATAATGGTGTGTCTTTTTACTGCAGGTTGGAAATGAGAGACTGCACCATTGTACATCCAGGTGCTGTCTGTGTCATGGTGAGGTTGTTGCCAAAGCTGTACAAAGAAGGATATGCTCAGGTGAGTCTGAACATGCTAAAATGCCATCTAAACAGTGTCTTCTACTTCTCTGTAGCTTCATTTCCAGGAATTGCTTAGTCTTTGCAAATGTGGCAATACTAAAATTTACCTAAAACACTGTCAGGAGGAACAGCACAAATTTCACTGAGTCAATAGATGTAAGAACAGCAAAGACTCTTGGCTGTCAGTTTGCCAGAGCATTTCTGTATCTGCCTGATGCAGTATATGGATTTTGGTCCCAGAATACTTATTGCAAAGGCATAATGTGGAAGTGCCTTGAGAACTGTTTTAAATACAGCCAACAGGCCTAGCAACCAGAACAGTCTCACTCTTCAGACCTAATGGTCCGCAAACTTTTAATACAGCTTAGAATGTGTTTTTCTTTGTCAAACCTTCCAGATATATATATGCACACCCACTCTGAATATACTGCCTGTATTGTATTGGCTGTTTGGTCTAAAATACTTGAATGAAGTCAAAGTATGTGTGAAGGGACTGAAATAAAACCAGGTCGTTCATCCAGAGCTCTGAAAGAAACAAATAACTGCTGGCACACTCCAACTCTGTTTATCGGAATCAAGCCATCAGCTAGTGAAATTTTGTTAATTGCAGTAATTAATTTCTGAAAAAACAAGCAGAATGGTTAATTGGATGAGAGTGTCATCAAGAAATTGGAATTGGCTCCAGGACTTGAGCTCTGTAAGAAGGAGAGCCTCTCATATCCTCAGTAGATGGCAGTGTTCTTAAAAGTATGAAGGACTAGAGCAAAAATTCCAGCAATTTCGGTTATGTATTTAAGTATGCTCATATTTTTTTAAAGTATGCTCATATTTTTTTTCTCTGACTCCCTTTTTCTTAGTAAATAAGAAATGATTACTGGTAGTGTTTTAGTACTGCTGTTGTGAATATGATTGCCTCAGCTAAAATTAGACCACTATTATACAAGGTCCTGAGTCAAAACCTAGCTAGGAGTTAATAAACATCTTGAAGAGATCTCATAAAATAACCCACAAAAAAGGATAAAGGAAAAATAGAATTTTCCTGACTATTTCTATTCAAAAATCATTGAATGAGAGAGAGAATGAATAGAATATTTCACAGCTTGGGAAGATCACTGATGCTGCCAGGTAGAGATGTAAAAGGCTTTAATGCCTTTGATCATAACATATCACTGCATGAATCCTTGTGCCAGGAGATTCCACTTGGAAAACAGGAGTCAGATGCAGATGCAAAGATCTGACACAAAAGCTTTAACCTCAGTGGCTAGTGAAGGGGAGCTGTGTGGTAGAAGGAAAATAACTGAAGGAATTACTCTTTGGGTAGGTATATTCTGTTCCAAAGAGGTTATTATTTTTTTTCTAGTGTTGCAGTATTTAACAGCTAGATGAGATTAAATAATGGCTTTGTGCATGTACTGCAGACTTTCATAAAGTCTTAAGGGGCTTCTTGCTCTGAATTTAAGACTGAATCAAAAAGTACATTTTTTAGGAGCAAATGTGGAGAAGAAGAGATAATAACTCCTCTCTTTCTGCTTGTTTTAGTGACATGATAGATATTCTAGGTCCATGTGTCCAGGAGTAACCTGGAAAAATCTTAGAATCAGTTCAGGTCGTGTGCAATTCCTTTGCTTTCACAGAATTAGCAATGAGAAAGCACTGCTTTTACAGAAACATTAATGGAACTCAATAAAATTAATGTACTTTTGATTCCAACCCTCAGAAATAATATAAATTTCCTGCCAATTTTGCAACTTCTCAGTGACGTTTGCCAGATCCAAGAAATGATGGGCTGAAGCAATGTTGAGCCTGTCAGTGTAGAAAACCCAGGAGCAGACAGTAAAACAGGTGATTTTGCTCTTCAGCCCTTTCTTATACTTTCTGGAATGACAGTTAAAAGCTGAGGAGAATAGATTTGTGGATGTAAATTCCCGCCATTGCTAGGCATGATTAAAAAAAATATTTTGAATGTCATGGGTACCGAAACTTGCGTAAAACTTTAAAACTGACCAAGAGTTTTGAGTCAGCAAGCAGTCTTTGAGTCAGTGAACTGTCTTTAGAGGACATTCCTCATGTTCATGCCTATGACTGGAACTCAGCCAGTTTCCATCAGACTTGGTGTTGACTACATACAAGATAGATTTTCCTTTTATTAATATGTTGTCTGTTTGATGATGAAAGATAGCATTGCACATGTTTCAAACACTTAGTAAATTGAGACAGGTTTGCATCCACTTTAGATATGTGGCCCAGGATATTCACAGAGTATTTTCTACCTTAAAAAGAAAGAAGTTTCCTCTAAGGCACATGTCATCCTTGACTGAAATTTTAAGGTTCCAGAGTGTCATGACAAATCTTTCTCATTTATGATGTCAGATACAGAGATCATCTAGATCTGACAAGAGTGAGTAAGGGAAAGGAAAGAACTTTTGAGAAGAGAATAAAAGCTTGATTCTGTTCTGTCTCATCCTGGCAGGTTTCTTCTGAATACAGACAAAAAATAATCCTCACACAATTCATCATGTAAATTATTTATACTTTTACTAAGTAATACTATTGCTTCCATAGCTGGATTTTTCCTTTTTGCTTTCATCCATGTCTCTTGTATGATGAGCTGCTGTCATAGTCACTGTTGTGAAATTAAAACATTGTCCATCAATAAGGATTTTGCACATTTACAAAATACCTTTATCTGTGTTTTAAATTTAGGCCAAATGGCTTGTTCTCCCTATAGATGTTAAAAAAGTAAAATTTCTCAAGTATTTCTGCACACATAATTTTTGCTGTATTGCTTTTCAGTCTAAGGAAATTGCATCCTTTTGAAGTGAATGCACAGTGACAAAGGTTCATCACTTTTGCTTATCTTGAATACAGCATAATAATCTTGAAGACAGATAACAGTGAATTAAATTCAGCTACCAAGTTTTGAACTATGGGCTCTTAGGAGAAAGAATCTGGGAACTACTTAGGCAGATTGGGCAAATTTCTAGGTGACATTTGCCCTTAAAACTCTAATCTGAGGCAGAGCTCAGTTACATTCTAACTGCACCTTCAATATCCTGATTCACGGTGCAAGTAATAAGTGTTAAGAAAATCAATCCATGCATACAGAAATACACAGCATGGTTTCTTGGCCACCTTTAATATTTCCACTAAAATCTCATTTTACTGGAACAAAGATCCATGAAAACAGCTCATTTTATTCAAAACAAGGCAATATTGGTATTGACAGAGCTGCTAGGCTAATGAAAACAATCTTTTTGTACACCATTATGCATTTATTGGATTTATTTTGGAATAAACCAGTTGCTTTACTTAGTCAAGACCTGTGTCATTCTCTGTTTAGTGTTATTTACGCATACTTTCCTGCATATAGTCAGAAATTGAGTGAAATGCTAATTAAAAGATTAAAAGAGTTGTAAGTGAGACTTTGAAACACTCTAAGTGTAGCTTAGTCTGGCGGATGCTTTCTATGTGCATTGTGATGCACGGTGATGCATTGTCCCTGGCAATGAATAGTCCTTCAGAGAGAAGAAAATGTTATCCAGAGAACTCACCCTTCAGATATGACAAATGGTAGTTGAGTTTACAAATACAGTATGTATGCTGCAATGGATGTATTGTTTTCTAAGTGTTGCAGTAGGGGACAGTTTGAAAACAAATTGCTTGTTGGCTTTGAAATTGTCCTGTATTGGCTTTGTCTGGCTGAATGCAAAAGAGCTCAATTCCTCTTTACACTTAATGAGCTTATTCTGAATCCAGTTGCTTCTCATTCATGTTATAAAATCAAATCCTATTGCCTTTATTTGCGTGTCTATCGCCATTGTTGTCCTTTTCTTTAAAAGTTTGCATATCTATTTCCTAGAAGAGCATGTGAGAAAGCTTGAAAGCTCTTGAAAATAGGGAATAATTAATCTTTGTAAGTTTTGTGTTTAAATATATGATCCAGTTACTTTTACATGAAATCTAGTCAGGTCAGTGGGGTACAATGCATTCCGAACTGGGAAAAAGTTGCTCTAAAGATAATTTATGAGAATTAAGAGACTTTAAGATCATTAAGAAGCAATAATGAAGCAAAGCTTCAATTCAGCAAAACATATAGAGAAGTGTTTAAAATTGTTTCATGACATGGCTTGATACAGTTTTGTTTAAGAACAGTGCTTTTAGAATGAAGAGTCGATCATGTCAACACGGCTCTCCACAGGCTTAATGTTAAATATATTCTGAGTTCCTGTGTTGGTCTTGGAGTTTATGCCTGATAACCTGCCCTTGCTGGTGGTCCCTTGTTTCTGAATGACAGCTGATTGTTTTCTTCCTTCACTGCCACAGAGACAAGGCAGGAAAGCTGAGCTGTGTTTGGCCAGGCAGCTGCTTGGATGAATATATGCACACTGTTTAAGTGCAGAGCTTGATAGAACAGCCATGCAGTTCTGCTTGAGCCTCTTGCCTTAGGGGCTTCTTTTCTGGACCAGATGCTTATACTCAGGGATTTGAAAATTGCAAAACAAAACAGAATAAATCAGTTCCCCTGTACTGTTTAGTTCCAGCTCTCTGACTTTACTTCTGTGTCCATTTTAGCTTTCCCAGGAAATCCAGTGTGCTCTGGTCGATCATATCCAGTGCTTGGTGAAGGCAGAGAAGAGTCGTCAGGTGATGTGTGAGTCTGGCCTGCTGGGCACAGTCATAGCCTCCTGTCAAGATGCTTTCTGCAGTGACAGTCATCCCCTGCACCTGCCCCTCACCAGGGTGTTTGAGAAGCTTGCATCACAGGCTGTTGAGCCACATGTGTTAAGGTATAAAATTATATCTAATGGAACCAATTTGCTTTAGTGGTGCCATTTTTTGGTGAAGTTTATAAAATAGTTAGATGCTTCATGCAGTGCTCTAATTCAGCAAGACTCAGCCTTTTCTTTCAAGTCCCAGTTAATCCTCTTTTCTCATTGATTGCAGGATATATGCTTAAATTACTCCTGAAAATGGTACAAGTCTGTAGTGCTCTGCTGCATCATCTCTGCAGGGTTGTAAAGCCATTTATGAATGAACTAATTAAGTTATTACAAAACAACCAGGGTTATTCTCTCCTAGCATTCATTAATGCTAACAAGTGCTAGACATTAAAGTACCTAACAGCTAGCAGAGTGCAGATGCATTTAAATATTCAGTGGAAGACTCTATTTCTTTCACTCAAATAGGGAATAAGATTCTCAAATAGAACTTAATAAAAAACACCAACCCATAGATTTTTTTTCTGAAAAATTATGGCTATTCAAAAATATTGATGAAGAAAAGAAATCTTTTTTCAACAGGAAAACCTTGAAAGGAAATGTAAAGCAAGCAAAATATTTGTGCTGCTACAATGGAAAACATTTGTTCTATTTGGTGTTCAATAAAATAATTGTTCTCCAGAAGTCTAAGCTCTATTTGCATGGTTGCTGTGACACCAAAAGTGTCTGGCTTGTTTTCCTTTCTTTAAATGGCTTTTTTGTTGTTGTTGTTTTTCTCATGTTAGGCAATTTTTGTGGTTGGGAGGCTCTCCATTACTACCTTCTAGGCCCAGTGCAAACAAGACCAAGGTCCTTTCATGTCAGGGGAGTGATTCAGCTAATGCAGGTAAGCACACAATGAACAGCCTGTGGCTGATGCAGGGGCTGAGTTAGAGATGTCTCTGAAATTACAAACTGCTGTTGAATAAGTTGCTCCAAGGCATTTACTGTGAAGGTGGAGTATGCCTAGAAGACTTTCACTGGGTATTCCCCAGATTGACCAGCACTGAGAGCTGATCTACTTGGCCAGCAGAGATCAAAATATGTATTTGCTCAAGTTAGATGCTGAGTATAGACTCAGGTTTTGCTGGATCAGACATGGGCATGGTTTATAAAAATACTAATATTCTACAAACCAAGGGGAGTGTCTGCTTTGTTTGCAGCATATTTTTCCTGTGATTTATAGATAGAAATGGAATAAGGATGGGAATGAAGAGCACTGGTTTTTGTAGTCCCTAGGATATCCTAGTAATCTTGCTTATGCAGGCTGTTTTCCATCTGAGTGGTTTCCCTGCTTTAAAGTATTTTATAGATGAGAGGCTACAGTATAGTAGTATTTGGTGCTTAAACTAGTCTCATGCCTGAGACACCTGATACTGTATGGTCTGTATTTGTGTCTTCTGTTCTTTGCAGTCATTCTTCAAATCCTCTCCCACTTGCTGCTTGTGACTATTCTGTTACAGCAGAGTTGAGTGAATGGTCTTTGTATAAGAAAAATGAAACCAATGGGTTTGGGACATTTTTTGGTAGGGTGAGTTCTGGAGCTGCCTGAAGATGTGTGGGAAGAAAATATGGATTAAATATGGCTATGGCTCTCCTGACAGCCCCCATTTTGAAATGCCTTCAGTGCAATATTTTGCTTGTGTTGCTGTAGGATTTCTGTAGGCTGCTGAGGATGTGTTGTCTCAAGAGCATGAAGTGCTGCTCTGACCAGGGATGCCTAGAATATGGGCAATACCTGTGACTGGGAAAAGACTTGCAGGCATTGATCTGGTTATCTGTGTTCATCTTTCAGGTTCAGAAGAGAGTGTGGTGGACAGAAAATTTGCTCCTCAGACCGTTGTGCCTGTCAGGACCTCTCCTTGGCTGTCTAGGAGATCTGCACTGGCACTCCAGACTGCCATGAGTCTCATCTCCATGACATCACCTCGGAACTTCCAGCCCCACAGCTCTGCTTTAGCTCCATCCTTTGTGGAGTTTGACATGTCCATGGAAGGCTATGGGTATTGCTGCTGTTGCTTTTATTTTACCTGCTCTGGGGTCTCCAAACCCTTACAGTAACTATTCACTTCTCTCCTCATCTTCATCTATGGTACCCTATGGCCACCTTCCATGCAGCAATATTGCCAACATATTTTGTTACTCTCTTATTGCTGACTCTCTGCCTTGCTACCGTGATTCTGCAATACCAGAAGTCACTGGTGACCCTCATGATGATTTTGTTTCTGGTGACAGGTTCTTGCTTGCTTTTGTATAGGTGCTTATACCTCCCTACCTTGGCCACTGTCATGGGATCCAGTGCAGACCAGTCTGTCTCGGGAGGGACTGGCATGGGTAAGCACTTTGACTTACCTACAGCTTACTGGGAGCACTGACTTGTCAGCCCCAATGGAAACATTCAACAGTTGTAAGAAAGGGCAGCACATAAGCTGTACATTTCAAAACATTTCTGTCTCTGTGCCCCAGACCAGCTCTGAACTGTGTAACTTGTACTGCTCAGCAAAATGGGGAATTGGGTGCAGTTTTGTAGTGTGATGAATCAATATTAGCAATACAAATTTAAAGCAGGCTTCTAAGAAAACAGTCTTAACAAGTTAGAGCCACCAGATTTTAGGGTAATCTCCTATGGAAGGAATACGAACTGTCAATGGGATTCTCCTGTACAACAAAATCCTCCATTGGATGGACTGGGAAATGGCTGTACCTTTTGCTTCCTGAATATTTGTGAAATTTGAGAACTTGTTTCTGGCTCAGAGATTGTTAATTCATCTCTCCATAGCATGGAGATCTAGTGGTCATTTCTCATCAGTCAGCTTTAGGTCATTTATACGTGTGCACAGACTCATATGTGCAATCTCTGTGATATTGAATACAGGAAATGGAATCCAACAAGACAGAAATTAAACCCCTTAATGTGATGTTGGTTCTTCCATGGTATGGAAGAATTAAACAGAAAGCAGTTTGCTAATGGCTGCACAAGGAAAGCAACTTCCTTAATGCTTTTTTGGTCCTGTCTACAGGCAGCAGAACGTTCCCTCCCTCGAGTGGCCTGACACTCTCCTGCTGGTTCCTGGTTAGCAGGTTTGGTTTGCACAGCAGCCACCCACTCCGCTTCCTTACCATTGTCAGGCACATGTCAAGGGCAGAGCAAGAATTTGTTTGCTTTTCTGTAAGCTTCTTCCCACAGGACCTTTCTTTGGTCATTTCTACAGAAGAAGTGGAATTCCAGCCACTTGGTAAGGTTCTTTTCAGTCAAGTTGCAGTGCTGGGTCCTCTTGTTATCTGGAATTTTTCATTAATAAATTTCCTTTTCTTTAGAGTACCCAGGATATTAATGAGATTTCAGTTTTCTTCTTGAATCCAGTCATGATTGTAATTGTTACCCATGTTTAATTTTTAAGTTTGCTGTAGGCTTTGTGAATTACTGCAATATTCAATGGAAAGTTTTTGAGTGTCACTTATATTGTGGTGTGAAGTTGTGGAAACTGGGCTTGAAGCAGTCATTTCTGTGTGACACTAAGCAGATTTGGAGAGTAGGACTGAGGATTTGGGGAGCAATCTAGCTTCCTAATGAAACAACTCATTTCCTCTCCTTGCTTTCAGAATGTTTTCTATTATGCCAGTCTGTTAATACGGTTCCCTGTTGATATTTATCCCCTTTTCCTTATTGAGTAGGTACTTCAAATGTAAATGTGATTGAATATTCCAGGGGAGGTTGGAAATGGAGTGGGAATAGTAGCTGGGACTTTTTCATGCACAGCTGACATTGTGTGAGTGCTCTGATTGCCTTAGATAATGATAAAAATTCCAGCTTGCCTTTTTTCATAAGAGCAACAAATTAATATAGAGACTTTTATCATCTCATGGCTCTGCTATGAATTTTTTCTCTGTGTCAGCTAACTCTGTAAATACACTGAGGGGTTCTCCTCTCAGTGAATATGTTGGGATTGTCCTAGTTCAGGGTAGTTTTGCAGCATCAAGGCAGATTGCAGGTGTTATTTAGGAGGGTGACGCATTGTATGCTGGACAGATGTTGGGAGCTATGCAAGTTGTGGCTCCTGATAACAGACCTTGGGCAGTGTTTTAAAGACATTAGACATAATAGCATCAAATCACACTCTACCCACAGAGTAGGTCACATTCTTTCTGTCACATTAAAAATTGTGTTCCAGAGGCAGGTGAAGATGAGAAACTTTCTGTTGACTTATCCCTTTTTTTGCTGTTGCAGATATTATGGAACCCGAGGATGAGGTCCTAAATCCCTCCCCATTTCCAGGGCAAGCCAAGTTTCTCTGTGGTAAACTTGTGGTCACTGGCCAGTGGCATCATCTCACAGTGACAGTTGCTAGGGAAGCAAAGAAGAACTGCATTGTGTCAGCTTATATAAATGGTCAGATGCTTGGCTCTGCAAAGGTAAAGGCTCTCTGCATAGATCTTGTGCCTGACTTCTACCTTGTATTGCTTTTCATTTTCATCTCCCAATGCACCTACCATGACTTTTCAGTAAATATCTGAGAAAGTCAAAGCATGGTGATTTACACATGTAACACGTGCCACTGTGCTGGGTGTGAGTGGAGTCAGAAATCTGTACAAAACAGGGTGTACTTGTGCTGCTTTTCAGAAGTGTGTTCTCAGCTTACACTGATGCTTTGAACTAGTTCTCCTCTCCCCTTCAGCATGTAGATAACCAGGGCAATTTGTGTGGTGATGCTCCTCTAGAGTCAGGGATACCTGGGTTCCAGGTAGCTCAGAGTTATGTTGCTGAAATTCAGTTATACCCTTAGGTCAAAATTTTCTGAGTTTACTAGCAATTCAGAGGCTTTATCAGTTTAAGGCCAAGATTGCAGAGATTGCCAGCTATAAAAAGTACTTCCCATCATGGCATGGCTGGAGAGCCCTAAATCAAGGATGACTTGGATTCAGGCTAAAACCTGCAAAGGTGATGCGTTATGCAGAGTCTTCACTCTTTCTTTTCAAGAAAGCTCTTGAAAAGTGGAAAGGTCACAGAAAAATAAGCTGCTGGGACTGGTCAGCTCTTTGCAAGAATCCAAAGGTAGGAGGAATTTCCTCAAGCATCTTATTTGGTCATGTTTCAAGCTGTCCACTTTCTCTTACACCCTTGAACAATCAGTCAATGGTCTTTTTCCTCAGCAGCACACTAAGCACTCAGGAACAGATAGGTGTTCCTCTGGGTTAGTTGTTCAGTGTGTGAGATGATATCAATTCATGAGTTCGTTGCTAATATTGGTGTACTGGTATTTCCCTTAATATGCAATTTCTTGCGATTTTTGTCACACAGCAGTCAGTTCTCGGGTTGGATGCAATAGCAGGCAAAAGTAATCCAAATGTACCTGAAGGGTTCATAATCTATGAGATAAATGAGAATAGCCCCTGGTTTCTATTATTAATATCATCATGCTCCTGGTTTTGCAGTTAATCTCATACTGTTTCAGAGATCTGGTTTTTGGATTTTGAATACAGTGTAGAAAATGCAGCCTGGTCTTTCTATTATATCTCTGGTTGGTGTGGTGGATTTTTGGTTTTTGAGTAGAATCCTTTTATGAATTGAAACTTGCAACCTTGGTCTCTTTCTTTTTGTTCCCATATTTCAATTCAATCTCAGCACATGCAAAGCTCACTTGTGTGTTTTATTCTTCCCCTGTAAACACAACCTGTTTAATTCCAAATATTCTCTTTCCCGTACTTGAGAAAAATCATCTGTCTTACAAATGCCTTTTGGGACCTATATCCATTTCAAGAATGAAAATTTAATTTAATTTGACTTCCTTCAAATGAGACTGAAAGTCATCAATAAAACTAGGCCTAAACATTGCAGTTGATGAAAGAATTCACAACAAGTGTGTTTAACGCTCAGTGAAACAGCTCATATAAATAAAATAATCCTTCAGTAAACAAAAGATTGTCCCAGTGTTGGGTTCACTGGCTTGATGTAAGCTTTCATCTTGATGTGTCCATTGAAGAAAAGATTATCTAAGAAGTTAGAAATGGATGAAGGTTGTTAACAATACCAAAAGCTATTTTTAGTTGGTGGAGCTGGAGTGGGGTATGTTACTGTGTTGCATCAAGTCTAATATTTATTCATTGAAGTGTCAACTCCTGCCTCTTCATTTTGACCAGCCCTGTTTTCTAAATCTCAGTAGTCAGAGACCAGTAAGTGCTTGCAGTCTCCCATCCTAACAACAAATTGTTAAAGATAGGGCTAAGCCCCAGAGTACAATATCATTTCTCTCTACCAAAGAATTCCAACTACTTCCTGTTAGAGCTCTCTACAGTTAAATAAAATAATAGACTCAGTTTAGGAGGCCAAATCATTATTTTGGTACCAAAAATAAATGGCCATGTTTCCTAAACAATGTTAACTCTACTGAAGCTTACTGATGCAATTGGACAATCTACACTCTTCAAAAACTGCTTATTCTCCATTTATGCCAGTACAAAGTAACTGTAACTTGTCTTTCCATATTGACTGTCACAGGGTTATGAAGTTAGGAAAGGAAAAGTGTGTCTGGAGTCAAGACAGGGTTTTTCTTTGCCAATACTTTAAATTCTTTTGACTGTGTTTTTGGAACAAAAATTAGGCTTAAATATTCAAAATGTTTATGTTTACAGTACTTCTCAAAGTCCAATTTCTGAACAGTAGTTGATCATTGTTGTGGTCGGTTGGTCTTGGCTGGATGCCAGGTGCCCACCAAGCAGCTGTATCACTCCCCTTCCCAACTGGACAGAGGAGAGAAAATGAGATGGAAAATTACTCTTAAGTTGAGATAAGGCAGTTCATTAAAGCAGTGAGTTCTCATGTGCACAAGCATTAAAGCATGAGTTTTCATGTACACAAGCAAAGAGGAAAAAAATAGGTTTATTTTCTGCTTCCCATCAGTGAATGCTGTTGAGCCGCTTTCTGGGAAGCAGGGCTTCAGCACATGGAGCAGTTGCTTTAGGAGGCAAGCATTGTAAATAATGAATTCCCTCCCTTCCTCCTCATTTCCTTAGCTTCTATGGCTATGTTGATGTTATATGGTATGGGATATCTCTGTTAGTTTGGGTCAGCTGGCCTAGTTGTGTGCCTTCCTAGGATCTTGCCCAGCCCCTTGGTGGGGGGAATGTTGGAGAGCTGGTGCTGATGCTGCCAGCTATGCTCAGTAATAGCCAAAACTCTGGTGTATTATCAACCCCTTTGTAGCTCCCAGGGCAAAGCACAGCACTGTGAGGGCTGCTGTGGAAAAGGAGCTCCAGCTCAGCCAGGCCCAGTATAATTGTGTGGCACAGCTGTCTGAGACTTCAATGAGCAAAGAAGTAGCAGGCAGTGCCTTACAGGGACAAGAGCACAGGACACCTTGAGTGTATTGAATCCCCTCAGCGAATTCCTTCTCTGTTGCAGATGCAGTATCTCCAGCCTCTGCCAGGGAGCTGTGTTTCCATGGAACCCTCTTCCTTTATTGATGTCTATGGGTACATAGCCACTCCTCGAATCTGGAAACAGAAGTCCTCCTTGACCTGGCGCCTTGGTCCTACGTACTTGTTCGAAGAAGCCATTTCTGTGGAAACCATAGAAGTTATTATTAAGCTTGGCCCTCAGTATTGTAGCAATTTCCAAGCAGTACAACTTCAAGGTATGTGACAATTCTCATATCCGCCACTATTTGTTTGTCAGGGCAGTGTTCTTTTTACTCTTACAGTCTTCTATTAGTGTTCCAACTGTGTCTAGAGATCACTCTAAAAGTCTGGAAAACTGCATTACTGAATGTACAAGAATGTACAAGATTGTAGTAAGATATATGAGCATCTTGTAGCATACTGTGAGTTGGAAAGAAGGGTAGGAATCAGGAATCAAGCAGCAGAGAGAGGTGAAGAGTAAAGAGGAACAACATGTCCTGAGTTGAAAGATGGTGATTTCTGTTGGACAAACATGAAAGCAGAAGCTTTAACTGAGACATTCTGCATTAACAGTGCTAACAGGGAAAAAAAAAAAGGCAGAAAGAGAAGTATGGAGTTTAACTGCAAACGCCTGCAGAATAGGAGAGACGGGCAGGAGAGTAAGTTACATTCAATTTAATGAAGAGGCTTTTTAACTAAAGTATCCTGTTAGCTTCAATTATTAAACAGACAGAACATTTCAGTTATTGATTACTGTTTGTTCAACAAGTAGTCCATTTGCCTCTGTGCTAGAGCTTGGGATGAAATGGGATGCTCATTTCTCATTTGAAAAGAGCAAAATAATCTTTCTTGGTGATGCTCCAGCCTAAAACAATGTAAAAAGACTGGCTGAGAGTACTCCTTCAGACAGAATGCTGTCAATCTACATACAAAAAGCTGCAAGTCAAGTGTGGGAAGGGGTTGTTGAGAGAGAAATGGTGTCAAAGTACAGCTCTGAAATAAAAACATTACCTGTAGAAGTCAAAAGGATTTGATTTTCTGAATCATTGAGTCTTTATGAAGTCTGGGGAACTTGTTTTCTGCAGAGTTCTTCCCAGATGGACTTCAGTACTAATCATAGATTGTGGCTATGTGACTCTGGTGATGCCCTGTTTCAGGGAAATCACAGAGCAACATATAAGATATGATCTCCTAATTGTGAAATGATCTCACTGTCCCTGCATGCTCCCTGTTTCCATCAAAACACCAAAAGAAACATAGGCAAATGGAAATTTTGACTTTTTAAAAGTCTTACACAATCCCCCCAAATACTAGAGTTTGGGTTTTTTTCCTTAAAATGGATCTACCACCTTGTTGCAAACAGCAGTGGGAATTTTTGGCAGTGTTGTGTCCTGTCTCCCCACTATCTCATTGCTTCTTGCCAACCAGCTGCAGTTGTACAGAAGCTTAGTCTGCAGACCAAGTCCTGCTGGAAGGGAAATGGTGATACAGCCTTGGGGCATTTTATGTATAGTTAATCTTCATGTGGTGTGTGAACTAACGTTTTGCCTAACAGGGCTGTGTTAGCAGCACTAGTAAGCAGTTTTGTAAGTCAGCTGTTTTCCCCATCTATAAAACTGTCAAAAATACAACTTGACATTTTTTAAAATAAAGATACATACAGTTTTTCCAAGTGTGAGCAGGAATAGAAAATTCTTTAAAGAAATACATATAAGAATTCCATACTAAACTGCTGAACCTGATACTTTTTAGAAGCTTCCCAAATGTTGTGAGCTGGCAGCTCTGAGCTTTTGCCTCTGCTCTCCTTCCACACAAATCTTTGCTTTGGATACCCCAATAAAGTTCCCAGAAACACAGAAGGCCTCAGAAATGTTTTCTATGTCCAGAAAGTTTGTTCATATTGTGTGGACAGAGAGAGGAGTTTATTCTGGACATTTCTGAGCTTCAGGAGATGTTAAAAGAGGATATAGAATCAAGGCAAGGCAGTTACCAGAGGACACACTCAGGCGCAACTGCTGGTGATGCAAGCTGCCATGGCCTATGTTGCAAAGGGTGAATGCTTTTTTTCTGGTTATAGTTAAGACAAAGCAAAATTACTTCCTAATCAGTTTCCTCCAGTTATTTTTCACCTGCCTCTCTCCTGTCTTGCATATTGAACAGTGAAGTTCCTCTAGACAGTCACAGTCTTTCTTGTTTTAGGTGAGGACCAGTGCAGAGATCATATCATCGCACCTCTGGTGGCAGAAGATAAGATTTCTTTTGGAATCAATGTTGTGTGCTCATCTCTCACTACAGTCCAAGATATAAAGAGCTCTTACAATGAAGTGGATGGTCGGCTGATTGCCAAAGAGGTCACAATTTCCCTTTCTTAAACAAGTTTTCTCTGGCTTCTAATCAGTTTCCTAGAGCCAAGTTTCAGATTTTGTCTTGCCTGTGTACCTTCAGTGACTTTTTTTTAAAACCTTTTTCCATTCCTTAACTTTGTTCTACTCATAGGTTAATTTTCACCTATGGAGAGGAATAGATTGGACTGTGTGAGCACAATGTTAAAAACATTTTTTGAAACAGGAACGGAAGCCACAATTTTCAGGTTTTGTGATAATTTGTTCCAGTCTGTGTTTTCTTAATGCCTTCACAAGGACTTTTCACATGCTATTCTACCATTCTTGTTAATACCAGGTCTATTGATATGTGAAGGTAGTGGCATTGTGGGATGTCGTTTGTAGGTGACTATTTGTCCTTACAATCAACTTTTTATGAAAAAAGATGGTTTTCAGAGTCTAAAATTATTTAAATTATCCAAAGTATTAGAGCATGCATTTGTTACTTTTAGTGTCCCTGATACTACCAAAATTTTTCCTAAAGTGCCTTTTATCTGTTTTAGATTGGGATTAATTCTCGGGACAGTTCAACTCCAATATTCCTAGCTAAGAACATTGCTGGACACCTCTCAGGTTCCTTGCGGACTATTGGGTCAGTGGCTGTGGGCCAATATGGTAAATGCACTTGTCTTAATCTTTAATATTCTTTTAAGAATGGAGCCTTTTTCTGTCCACTAATAGATTAAGTCTGTGTAGAGTAACACTGCAGTTTCCTAGGGGTGAGAGCGTTCCAGTCCTCCCCAGCAGCTACCAGCCTGAACTTTATTGGCGGCCCTGCCATTCTCCTGGGTCTCATTGCTATGGCCCGTGACGACCACACCATGTATGCAGCTGTCAAAGTCCTGAACTCCATCCTCAACAGTAGCCCCTTGAGTGGAAAACTGATGAGGCACATCCGTGGATACCAGGTAGAGACACTTTTGTTCATTCATTCTGGTTAAAGTCCTTCCCTTGCAGATGTTTATCCCCAAATCTATCAATGGGAATGACCCAAACATATCCTGACTATAGCCACTTGTGGTTGGAACGTAGTAAGTTAGGAGGGGGATATAGGATAGTGCTCTATATCCTGTGCTTACAGTCCCTGGGAAGCTCTGTAACAGTTTTCTGCTGAAGGAAATGTGAGGACAGATGCCTCTTGGTCACACATAATTTAATAAACTAAACAAGCCAGTGCAGCAGATTTGTGACTGACCCACTCTTCACCTTTTACCAACACACTTGATTCCAAACACACAAGACCACTTCTCAGGCAGCTTTTCTTCCTCCCCTTGGCTCATACAGCCTAAAATTCCTCTTTACAGCCTGCCCAGTGTAGGGCTGACAATGAATTCCTATGGCTCTGTCTTCACTGTGTGTGAGGAATTATGCTGATATAGAAAAGTGCTGCCTGAATTGCATTCATTAGGTCTGTCCCAAATTAATCTTTAAACCTGAAAGCTATGCAGATTGAAGATTTTGGTTGTATGTAAAGTCCATATATGTAATATTGGATGGATTGAGGCTCAAGTATGAAGTTTCAGTTTAGTACTGAAACGGTACTTCGTGCTGTGTAGATAAAGTGGAGAACTCTGAAGGAACAGAGAAGTGTCTTTAATATAGAAGGTTCCAAACAAGAGCCTTAACATTAGGGCTTCATGAGTGATTTATTATAAACTTTCCATTTTCCCAACATGCAAAATGCTAATAAATTTATTGCAATTTATATGAATATATTTATCCTACTTAGATATTGCTTGCCCAATCCTTTCTTGTAGGTCAATGCCTGTCTTTATATTGTGTATGAGCAGCTCCTTTTGATTTTTTGCTAAATAGTGTTCCCTCCATTTAACTGATCATCATATTGCAATGGAGTGAAGTTTTTTGGGTTTTTCTGTAACAGCTAAGTAATAAACGTGTTCTTTGGTATGTATTTTCAAATTGATTTCTATTTTTCCCAACCTGTTCAAAATGTAATAGCTTTCTGAACATTCTTCTCATGGTATGGGGAAATTTTTGGATAATCAAAGGTAGGCTCAGTTGAGAAACTGGCAATGTTTCACAAATGTTTTTCATTTGGGGAGGCAAAAATTAATATTTTTTTTTAAATTAACACCATTTGTAAGCAATTAAGAATACATCCATGAAGAACAACATAGAAGACCTACTGTGGTTATTTACAGTTATATTTGTCTGTTGCTTTTTTAAAATTACATTCAACATAATATGGCACATATTTTCCTCCTGTTCAGTGCCACAGAGTTGCCAAGCTCCTTCAAAAATTCATCCTTACACTTCCTCCATGAAATTTTATGTCTGGATTGAAATCTTCATTTTCTTCATGATGCTTATGCAAAATGCATGCATGCATGATGGCTACATCTGATTAAAATATGTTTGTCTTGAATTGAAGAGAAGTGTTATATGTTGGTTTATAAATACAGATTTATACTTGGCAGATACTTATTCAGGCTTTTTTTTCAGTTGCTGAGCTATCTATTGAAGAGGAAAACTCAGCTGCTGAACAACAGGATTTTACAGTTAGTGTTCTCCCTAGTGGGCACAGCTGAGCTGGGCTTTGAGTCTTCTGTCATCAAGAATTATAGTGCATTCCAGTATGTTCTCTGCAACTTTGAGGTAAAACTGTTCATGTTCCTCTGTGGTTTGGCTGTATTAGAGATAGCTTTCTAATACAAGATTAGGTTTGTCCATAGCATCTCCTGGATCCAATATTTGTGTGTTGTGCATTATCACACCGTGGGCCCCCCAGGTCTGCAGGAACACTCCCAGAGGGTCTGCTCCTCAGGGCTGGCACTACAGTTCTCTGCACCAGCAGGGACTTCCCAGTGCCTGCAGGCTTCGTTACAGAAACACTGACAGTTTGTGATGTTCTCCTCCCTAAACTAGTGTTAACTGTTTCTCTGATGCAGCTGCTGTTCTCACAGCTCCGCAGAGCAGTAAAACCTCTGCTTTCCTTTGCCTTTCAGCTTTGGATGAAAGCACCAGAAAATCTTGACCTTGTTCTTCTTTCTCATCTTGTGGAGATCTTGCAGTCCTCCAGGTATAAACATGTGTTTGAATCAAACCTGTGGGACAAACTTATCTGTAACCTGCAGCTGGAACTCTGAGGTGGATGTGAAGGGTCTAATCCCAGTTGGAATCAGAGGATTCTGGGAGTGGATCATTTCTGTATTGCTCTTTCAAGCCTGGAGTTAGTGATTTGATCAGCCCCTGAGATGACTTTCGTCAGGAACCAGTCTGGGAAAAGATACCTGGTTACCTGTTTCACATGGAACCACTGCTGTACAATGAAAGTTTAAATATCTGCTGGGGAAATCTTAATGTTTGAATTGACTATGAAATAATTTTTAAAATATATTATTGAAGTTGTGTTTAAAATCAAAACCACAACCCTTTTATCAATATTCTTAATCATCTTAATCTATTCTTAATTAACTAGAGTTAAATATATCTAAAGAGACAAAGTATGGCAGAAGGACTGGGTAAAGTTAGATTCCTGCTTTTTGGTAGCAGAAAGCTCTGTGCAGAGCTGTCTGATGCCTCTTGTTAAGTTTTACAGGAATAGCATTTTTTTTACCAACTCTCTGCTTGAAAATGCAATAATGTTTTCGGTGAACTTGTTGGAATGCAGCAGTTTCTGGGGGAGGGGCCAGAGGAGAAGAGTAGGACACACAAAGCAGTCTTCCCATCTCCATCACTGACGTGTTCAAATTGTCTGACAGTGTTTGAAATGTTACAAAGACAGTATTAGAAGCCAAAAGTGCAAAGTATCAGTGTAACCTGAGAATCCTTTTAGCTGAAACTCCACAAATTTGGTCATTTCCAGTAGAAGCTTTTAATAGTCCCTGTGCTTTTTTTTACAGAGGTGCATGTCAGAATATTGCAATTGCCTACCAGGTGCAAATGGTGCCCAAGCTTGTTTTCCTTTTCAATGATCCTGAAATCAGCAGCTCCAAGATCACTGTGGCCTGCACTATTCTATCCCATCTCTTGCAAGGATACTTCAATACAAGGGATGTTCTCAGGTAACCCTCAAGGTCTATGGCTTTTCCTCAGATTGCAGCTGAGCTATACTTCTGCCAGTGCTGGAGAGAGCTGCACAGTAGAGCTTCCCTCACCTTGTCTTTGGTAGAACACCAGATCTTTGGCAACTGCAGGATCCCCTGGTGAAAACTGATGAGAAACTTTTGCATTCACTCCAACCTCATAATTGAGTGAAGGTGAATTGGGTGGTGACTGTTATAATGGTGGCACAGATAGTTCTGTAGGTATGACTGGGATTACTCAAATATGTACTTAATACTTGGTTTCATTAAAGCCTTGTCCCTGAAGTATCACTGCAGTATTACAATTTGGCCCCAAAGAACTGTGTACCCTAATCCTGTTGGTTTGGCTTATATCCCAGTAACAATCCTTTTTGTTTCTGATTATCAATCACTTATGTTAGTCAGGATTTCATGAAGCATAGCATTTAAATCCTTGTTTGCTCTTCACAGAATGTAAGCACTGCTTCATTTTATATTACCAGCCTAATTGCATCAACCTGCAACCTGTCAGCTGAGGAAGGTCCACATAGTGCTGTCTACAGGCACATAGTTCCCAGGAAAATGCACAGCACAGATGGAAGCTCTGTTTCTAAAGCTCTGTTTTTAATAAAATGTAAAAACAGAGTTGCATGTTAAATCTGTGGACTCTGCCTTTTGCTCTGTTGGAGAGTAAGAGCCTCTCTAATAGTTAACTGTGTAGTGAGCTAATACATGAACTTGGTGCTTTCCAGCTCTTCTGTGAATGTATGTTCCTGGATATATGTATTATCCAAATGTAAATTCCTACCCTGGGCTTGTAGGAATTACACTGGTCTATTTCATATAAGTGGTGAGACAGGTGAGAGTTGTGGATTTAGTGTATCAAATTTGTCATGTTGTAAGTAATGTGAATTAGCATTTTTTTCTCAAATAATCATGATTTGATATTCCATGGTAATATGATCAGTTGTCAGCCCACGAGTGCTGAGAGTGGACAGAGACAGTCCCTGTCCTTCTAGCTCCAGGACAGCAGAGACAGTAACAGGCTCTCAGCAGCACTGAGAGGTGCTGGAGTTTCTCCTGGTCCCAAATTTGGTCATTTAGAGGGAATTGCTCTGTGGGATATTCCTGCAGAACAACTGGTGTTCTGTCCCTTAAGAAATGTCCTTCTTGTGGGCAGGAGGAGATTGTGCACTTTCACTAAATGTGTATATATCACATTAATCTTTCTAGCTGTAGAACCAGGTAATGTGTAAGAGCAAATTGCAGGTGAAAAAAGGGTGCCAGTCCTCCTCACAGTGGACCTGCTAAGGTTTCTCTGTTCTCCTCTATATGCTTGGAAACCAAGTGGTGATAACAGTGATATTGGAATGCCACAGGCTGCTCAGAACCCTCCATGTAAACTGAGTGCTTTACTCAGTATTCCTTTCCTCTTGCTGAAAGACCTTTAAAGTAGATGGCGAAAACATTTCCACAGCAGAATATATTTTACTTCAATTTGTAGATAGTTTCAGTCATCACAATATAAGAAAGATAAGCTATTAGAGAACATCCAAAGAAGGGCCACGAAGATGAAGAGCCTTGAGGGGGGAAGCCAGATGAGGAATATCTGAGTCCACTTGGTCTGTTCAGCTTGGAGAAGAGGAAACTCTGGAGAAGGGAAGACCTCACTGCAGTTACAACTTCTTCATGAGGGGAAAAGGATGGACAGGCACTGATCTAATTCTCTGTGGTGACAGTGGCAGGAGCCAAGAGAATGGCCTGAAGTTGTCAGGGGAAGTTTAGACTGGACATTAGAAAAAGGTTCTTCCCCCAGAGGGTGGTCAGGCACTGGAACAGGCTCCCCAGGGAAGCGGTCACAGCACAGCCTGACAGAGATCAAGAAGCATTTGGACAATGCTCTCAGGCACATGATGTGACTCTTGGGGTGTCCTGCTGAGGGCCAGGAGTTGGGCTTTGATGATCCTTGTGGGTGCCTTCCAACACAGCACACTCTGTGAACTTTTAATTTACTTTCTAGTTTATGAAGTTTTCATCCTATTTCTGAAGTGGCTAGAATTTCTAATGGCAGTTATTAAAGTCACTGTTAACCAGTATGCAGCTTTGCATGTAATCTCCAAGTTAGTAAATTAATATCTTTCTATTGACCACAACTGCTTCACTCTTTCTCTGCAAGGATTGGATTGTTCCTTGTTTACACCTTGAAACCTTCTTCTGTGGATGAAAATCAGATTTACCTGGATAGTGTGGCTGAGAGGCCCACTGAAGGTGAGGGGCTGCCTTTGGGTATGTGTTGTGATAGTTTAACTACAGTATTTCCCTGCTTCCCCAGGACCTGATGAACCCTAATTGCAACATTAGTGCTTCTGCCTCCTGTGGCAGGAAGAAGCTAAATTCAAATTCCTTCATATGGAAAGGGACAGGCTGCACTGAGGTGACCCTCTGTTTTCTCTCTGCTAATAAACCAGCAGTACTTTCACTGCATTGTCCAGAACTGACATAATGCCGGATTTCAGATATATACAGAGAGGAAGGACATTAAATTGAAATTGCCCCCAAACCAACCTACTGGGCTGTTACAAGGAATAAAATTTCACTGGATATCCTAGATTTTCTTTGAAGACTTTACTACACTTACAGTTGTAGCAAATAATAATATGGAGCTCTGCACCTCTTAAAGCAGCTGTGTATTTGTCAGGTTCACGTGGTGGAACATCCAGTCATTTGGCCCCTTCACTGTCATCTTTAACTTGAGGCTTTATTGTTATTGCATTTTTAAACAACAGATCATATTAAATTGCAGTTTGTATATAGACATCTTAGCTAGGCAATACAAGTCAGATTGCCTGTTTACATTTCCCTCTCTAGTTAACCTGAGGTTGCTTCCTCTGAGATATTGTTCAACATGTAGTCTGAATGAGTTTTAAATAACTCTAAAGAGAGGACTTTGGCAATGTAAGCACTGGTTGTTTCTTATGTTAGCAGGAATCCTTATGTCTAAAATTTGATATCTGCATCTTTTTACTCTGCAAAAACCAGATTTAATACTTCTATGGGGCTAATTTGGTGTAAACAAAATTGTTCATCAAAGCAATGGAACATCTTTTGTCTCTTCATTACTGTTTATTGTTTTCTGATATTTGTAGCCTTAAACCAAACATCTGGAAAGACAATCTGTCTTCGAAACCAGCTGCTGAAGATGCTGTTAGATGTAATACGCTCAGACAAACTTCACCTGTCCTCTGAGTAAGTAGAAACGTTTAGGAAGTTAAGTGTCTCTGTCTCCCTGATTTTTCATCTTCCTGGTGCTTAACCAGGACTAAACACACTGATAATATTTGAATTTCAACAACTACTGAGTAAGAGCAGACTGGATTCAGAGGGACTTTTTTGTCAGTGATTTATCTGGCATTCACACAGCTGTGTGGTCTGATCACACATCTGATAGCCATTTTGGAAAAAGTCCCATGTTTTCAGAAAATACAGTGAAGGGGGAACTTGGATATTGATGTTTCTTCTGCATAGCAAGGGTTGAAGGAATCCCATCCATCTCTGAAAATCAAGTCAATCTAATGGGGGATTACTTGCACCCCTCTGTCATAACCATGAAAATGCCATTATTATAGTTCTACCTTTCATAACAGAAAAGGCATATTTCATAGTGCTGGGAGCTGTAACTCTGCATTTTCATTAGGTAACACATCTTGGACTTGAAAATTTAAACCAGAATTTTGAATTTCATAGCTTGAAAGATCTAGTAGGTGATGTAGTTTGCCTCAGTTATTGACACACACTCTTTGAAGGGGCTTCATATTAATGAACTGTTTTGCCTGACAGTAATGCAAGGTTAGATGTAGCAGGAATTGAATGACTTCAGCTGTGTCAATGAGTCTGTTGTTTAATCTTTGTTAAATCTCTGTTGTGGTACACCTTTAATGAGATTTTTTTTTTCTAGAGAAACATGAGGTTCTAAATCACTTCAAGATAATTTTAAATAATATCTCCTTTCTGTCTTCCATCATGTTTCCTTCCATGTGTTTTCATTTACATGTTTGTCCTAGGGAAAAAGAAAAGACGTTTTTGGCACTGGGGCCAGACTGGTTTCTGCTGTTCACACAGAGCTACCTGCACTTCAGCACAGTTGTCCTGGGAATCAAACTGCTTCTGTGCTTCCTCCACGATCGTTTGCTGCTCAACAAATTCAAGGAGGGGGTAGTGGCAGGGCGTTGGCTGGAACACAGCTCTGCGGGGTTGAATATTCTAATGGGTATGTGTTCATTTAACGTTCCCAAAACACTGCCTTGAGCCAGCTCAGTGACAGATCACTGTGTACGTGACAGAGAATTCCCACTGATCTCAGCAGACCAAGAGTTTAAATTACTTTCTAGGGCAACCTTCTCCTGGTACTTCAGCATTTCTGTGCTGAAAAGTGGAAGGTATTATTTCTCCCTTGCAGGTGATTAGCAATTCTGATTAGCATCTGCGGGGAGATGGGCCTTTTTGTGTTGCACAAAATCAGCCTACTTGATAAGCCTGTGAAGTGTTCAGATGTCAACTTGTGCTCTGAAACCTTTTGTTTCTTAAAGATTTGTTCAGTCTCCTTTTTGATAATTAGACCTGGGGTTCTGAGAAAGGGAGGAGAAAGGAAGAAGAATAATTCAGGAGAAAGCCCTTTACCAAAAGTCATAATGGGAAAAATTGTAATCTCTTAGTCTGGGGAGGTTTTTAAACTGTTGGTACTGCAGCCTAGCAGATTACTGAATGTTCTGGGACAGAGACAAATGAGGATAAAGTTGTGTCAGTAATCCTTCTGCTGATATGACATTTATTTTTAGAGACTTTCCTTTCTTTTCCTTTAAAGACAATTTAAAAAATCATCCTCCAGTGCCTGACAATGGTGGCTACTTGATTTTTGGATTTTCTGTATTGCAAAGATGTCTGACTGATCATGTTCACATCCCTGAGATCTACTTGGTTGTGGCAGAGCTCTTTCTGGCAACTCCACAGACTGAACCACCTGATGCAGTCAAGGTATGCAAAAAAAAAGGGCATACAAGCACCTGAAGCTGCTATTGCATTACTATTTTGACATTTTATGCCTTTTCCATGAGAGGATCCTCAGGCATCTTAACCCTACTTGGGTTTTGTAATGATAAAAACTATTCACATTTTTTAAATTAAGTTAGTTAACTTTTATTTAAGAAAATTTATGTTCAGAACTACCTTGTTCATGCAGGTGTTAAATGTTGTGAATTTAATAGGAGAGGAAGGAGCTGCTGGAGGTAGACACATTTGGTTTTGTTCGGGCATTGTTTTTGATGTATCATGTATAATTCCTATCTCTTAATGCAATCTCTTTCCTACTGTGCAGAAAGATCTTGAGTCTATGTTGCAGTGGATCTTGCAGCACCACCTTACAGAGAATGTCCTCAAATTTGGGTTGTGTGCAGAGGCAGCCGTGTTACTGCTGGAAATGGTTAGATTCACTGTGAACAAGGTGGGTGTTTTGTTGCAAGGACAGTGCAGTGTGAATGGCTGAATAAAGGGCCCAGGTGTGACAGATGCTGGTGGCAGCCTTCACCTGCAGTCCCTAGTCCTGCTCTGCCCTCAGAGGGCAAAACTGAACATGGCAGAGAGCAGGGACTTCCAAGGGGCTCAGCAACTACTGCCCTGGCTATGTAGCACAGTGATGTGATGGGCTCATGTTTGAGAGATCAGAGGCAGATCTTGCCCACAAGAGCATTCAGTTTTTTCATTCTTGATGATGCTATGTCACCTTTCTGGTTGGGTGGGGGTTGGCTACTGCTGCCTTTGTCTGACTTTTGTGGCTGTGTCACGTTGCTTGGGAATGCCTAAAAAGGAGCAAAGATAAGCTTTTATGAATGAGAGCAATGCTGCCTTGACCAGATGCACATTTGTCTGTTCAGCCTATTGCAGATGCAGAAACCTCCTGGGCGATTGCCTATCCAGGGAATGTGATCGAGTTTCTGTGCTTGATCTATCACAGTTATACACAGGACCCCGTGTGGCACTGTCCTGACTTCTTGAAAGCTTTAGCTACAATTGTTTTTCATTCAGGAACACCCAAGGTATGTGTACAGGAGCCAGCATAAGCCCTTCAGAGCGGAGATGGGTCACTAGGAGAAAAAAAAATCAATTTACAGTAGTCTGAGTGAAAATGTATTGCTCTCTGCTTTCACAGGGTGGGTCTGAAGGCATTTTGACTCCTGATGGTCCAGCCATCGCTGAAGGGAAAGGCTGTGCTGATCCCTCCTCTCTCCCAGTCCTACCACACCCTGCCAAGAAACAAGTGTGGGATTTTGTACGAGTCCTCCTGATGGACAGCCTTCTCAACATCCCAGCAAACAAGCAAGGACATCCCCTTGAGCTGCTTCTTGAGGTTTCTCTTATCAGCCTCTTATCAGCAGGCTTTGCTGTTCTACCTTGTACTGGGGGTGGAAGGACAGGACATACCCTGCTAGGGACCCAGTAAAAAAAGGGCTAACAATGACAAAAGGAAAGGACTTCTTTAATCCTCTGCATTAATGTGAACTAAGAAAATGCTATCCCTGGAAAACAGAAAAGACATCTTTCAGGCAATGTTTAATATTGAAGAAAGGTGTGGAAAAAAATTCCCTTTCCTTAGTAATACCTGCTTGTCATTAGGGCACCCCTTGAATTTGCTGAGTAGAGAAAATGTCACATGGAGCATCCTGTGTACTGATTTTTGAGATAACAAAATCTCATTTCTCAAATAAACAAAGAAAGCCTGTCTCCACTGTCAGTACAGATTAATACAGGCCATAGCAGCTGAGTCTGGATAATAGATTTCAACAACTCAAAGTGCTGTAGAGAATCAGAGTAGTCTGAAGAAAGGGGGAAATGAAAAATTTAGGCTTCAGCTCCAAGTTGTCAATAGTCCAAGTGTCCCAGATGTGAGTTCTGATCCAGACTTAGCTTAGTAGTATGAATAGTAATGAACATGAGCTTGACTGCAATTGTAATGAGTTAAATCCTCTTGTGGAGCACCAGCTCCCTAAAGGTTTATATATACTATCCCGTGGTTTGGTACAGTGAAAATAGAGTTTGGATTTCTGACTGTCTGAATCCTGGGCCTGCTAATGGAGCTCAATGTCCCTGAGCACAAGACCTCTTGGGAACCACCTGTGAGCCAAATTCTGGCCCTTTGCAAAGCCTTGTTTCTGTTCAGTGTGCAGAGGGTGCCTGTGCTGGCTATCAGCTGGATGGTGTAGTCCTATGTAGGATTTCCTTGTTTCCCACCTGGGAATGAAGTTCTGCCATCTCATCTGTTGTCCAGTAGCACTGTCCATGTCTGCACTCCTGCTGAAAGTGAAGTTGAGTCAGAGTTCCTGTTTTCCTGCTGTACTAATATGTATGCCATCACTATATAGGCTTCTCCAGAAGATGCCACCAGTGAGCAGAGGAGACTTTTTCAGACAAAAGTTCTGCTGTCTGCTATGGATGTCTTTCAGTTTACCAGCCAAGGTGAGGGGAAAACGAGACCAAGAGGTGAGTGGTGAGAATCAGATTGTTTAACTACTGTTTAAATATCATGCTCACTGATATTTAGCATGTAGGTGTAATTGTTAGAAAGGTTTGGAAGCAATAGCTAGGACAGTCCAGCTCAGCAGGCTCCACTGCCCATTCCATCTTGCTACAAGCCAGTTTGCATAAGTTATTGTAACTTTACAATTTGTCTGGAGAGCCTCTTCCTTTTTTCTTTTTGAGAAGAGATTCTGAATATTAGAAAGGGAGTATGTAGAAAGAAACCTAGGTTTATCCTTGAATGCTTCTGGAATCAGCCCCATTAACTTAGTTATTACTGCTCCCCATTCTGAGTCGCTAGTTAAACTAGTTCTTCATTAAAACCTTTTAGTGAGATTGGTTCCATCCTTTAGATGGAGCTGTCATTTCCAGTCTGAGCAAGGTGTTTCTGCTATCCCTAGAGTCTTCTTAGACATGTCCCAGCTCTGAGACATTATGGCATGAGACTGTTCCTTCTCAGCTCCAGTAATCTTGCATTTCACTTTTTTTCATTTCCTCTTGTTACGGAATAATCAACCCTTTTATATCGTCTCCAGGGAGCAGTGATCCTCATGGTACTTCAGAATCAGCCATGATGAATATTGCTTATTTTGTTCAGAAGCTGGTTGAGAAGCTGAACAGCAGAATGTTTGCGGCCGACCCCAAGCAAATCCTGATCTTCATTGCCAAACAGATTATGTGTGTGAGTCGCTTTTTTCCTCCCCAGCTTTTATCAACATGCTGTAACATGCTGGTTTTTTACACTGAGGTCATGATACTGCAGTTCTGAAGAAGATGGCTGTAATCCATTTGATTGTTGTTATTCCTGGTTTTTTTTTGCAAGAGAACATAACAGCTGTAAATAATAATTAGAGATAGATGGTGCAGCATAAAGAAAGGATATTTAACTCTTTTGTGACACTGTCTGTTGGCTATGTACACGTTGCTGAACTGAGATAAATTAATTTCTTCCGCAGTTATGGAGACTTCAGCAGAAATACAGAAAAACAGAATTTTTATGTAACAGGTAGTTCAGGGGAAATTTGCTGAGATAAGTTTCCAACAGCTTAAATGAAGTAGGAGGAGTGGATCCTTGGGGAGACAGTTCTTTGAGCAAGCCAAGAACTTTGCTGTTTTGTGTTTTCACAGGTCTTGGAAAGCTCTGTTTCTCAAAAGGAAGTTTTCCTCAGTGCCCTGTACAGCTGCTTAAACAGAGCCATCCTATACTGCTTATCCAGACCACAACAATCACTGCCTGAACAGTTTAATGTCCTGAATACTCTCATTGTTCTGCAAGAGCAGTGGGACACTGTTTTTGCAACTTACAACTCAAATAGTAATTTTGTCATCTGCCTGATGTACTGCCTTTGCCAACTGAACTCGGGCAGGTACAAATGTTCACCTTATCATCTTTCTTTATATCTTTGTGCTGTACCTATGGAAGTGGGTGTAGAGGGGGAGATGTCACTTAACTTAGGAAGTATTCCATCTGGGGAATCACTAGAGGCTGAGATTGAGCTGAATCCAGCATTTCCAGCAGCCTACTCAGTTCAGAGTAGTAACTGCAGTTAACGAGCTTGAACTGATTTCAGTGGAGCTGGCTCACAAGCCCATCAGGAAAATGAGCATCTGGAAATCTTCCTGGGATGTGGGCTAGGATCACTCCACAGTCATGTAGGTGGCCATTCTCTGAGACATCTGCATGGAGTAATTTAGTGAGATGTTTCTTCTGATCCAGCAGTCATTTGTGTGTGGGTACATTTAAAACATATGTAGAACTGTGAATGGATCTCATGATCTTTGTGTTATTGTTACTTGGATCTTAGCTGCAACATTTTAGTTGTTCTGACATTGGGAGTTTTGCCCTATGCCATTGGGCAGGGCTAGAACATCCAAACCCACTGTTTGCTGTTCTTACAGACGTTGATATAACAGATGTAGTCTTGCTAATGTAAGCTGAGGAGTCACCTTGGAAGCTTAGTTTTGTGAAAAAAGCAAATATTGGCAAGTGCACTTTTCACTTCGGTGTTTCTTGTTTCAATGATAACCTTCTGTACTGCTTTGATGGTCTGAACTGAATCCATTAATACAGTATCACACCAGAAATGAGCTGCACTTCCTGAGGTCTTTTCTGGATGTTCAGATGATAATTTCCAGGCCAAACCTGTTGAGATGGGGTGAGGACTGTTTTTATGGAGTATGAGCAAAACCTTTTTTTAAAAAAAAACTAAACTACAGAAGGCTTTATGTTATCCAAAAGCTAAACATAGCAAATCCAGGGAATCAGAACTGTGGTATTTAAAAAAAAATCAGAAATAAAAATGGCATCTTTGCATACCTAAGGATTTGATTCTCCCAGGTGGTAGGACTTGTTCAGAATTGAAAGAACTTTGTGTTACTAGTGGCTATATATGCTATTATTGACAGCAGTTCTGTGACAAAGTCCAGTTTGTCTCGATACCTTAAGCAAGCATGTTTCATTTTTTTGAGCATTACTGCTGTACTGAAGTTCCTAGTGTCTTTGACCTCCTGGATGGTAGATTGTGGCACAGCCCTCAGTCCCAAAGCAGAAGTCCTCTTGGCCATGATGATGTTCTCAATAATCACATCTATATGCTAATAGTAGCCATGGTGCTAAGTTTATAGCTTTTCTGTGCTGAGTGCTTTAGAAACTGAATGAATCATTGACACAAAAAACCTCAGACTAAGCAGTTCAGGTGTAGGGTACGACAAGACACTGCTTTCCATCTAGTGGCAGATACCTTAGCTAAGGAATTCAGAGTGAAGAGGCAAAGTACAAGATGACTGGGGAGGTGCAGGAAGGCTGGATGCAGGCTGGCTTACAGCCCTGTGTTCTGTCTGATTGGGGTGAATGGTAGGCACAAGTGCAGTAAGGTGCAGTGATAAGGCACATACAAGAGAGTGATCTGCAGGGCCACAATGACTGCTCCTTGGCTTTGAAAGACAGACTGGCAGCTGTTAAGTTCCAACTTGCTGAAAATTCTGTGGTATTACATGACTGGTATAAGCTCTCAAACCTGAAAATGTTCATCTACTAAATCAATCAAGTAGGACTGGATGTGCAGAAACACCTGTAGCTCTTTCACTCTTCTCAGTTTGTTCTAAGTCTGGTTTCCTCACTTGTTCTCATTTTTTTTTTTTTTTTGTCACAGCTGTTTGGAAGGTTTTGGGGTGGATGCAAAACCAAAGCTGGCTTCTTATCACCAAATTTTCTTTGCACCCAGTGAAGAGGAAAAGGGCAGCCTGCCTACTCCAGATGATGGTAATTTATGGCACATGTTGCCTGTGGCTTAGAGAGGAGGAAAATGCCTGTCTTAAGCAGTTATCAGAGCAGCCTGTGCAAGTGCCACTTATTTCCTGTTTGATGTACAGGCACTGCAGGCACAGCACAGTGAAAGGAAAGTTGTGCTAAAAATGACTTGTGTTTACATCAAGCCTTTTTATTCAAAAGTCACACCCAGCAACCTCAGAGTAGTGGGTATCAGTTTGGAGATCTCTCCCCCATGTTATGGCCAGTATAAGGGGCCAGATACATATACTATTTGTTACTCTATTTCTTTTTTCAAGGCTCGTACAGGGTTTGTCTGTCATATGCAGAAAGAAGTATTTGAGCATTTCAGAGAAACAGAAAAAAAATTGGGTCGGATTCAGTGTGGTCGGCTGAACCCTGCAGCAGAGCAGTGGGTTTTTTTCATTTTTATTTTCAAGTATGCATTGGCTTAGTTAAGATGCAATCAGTCTGGTTTGCAGGGAAATAGAATAAAACAACTCAGCACTTCCTTGTACAGTACCCTGCTGTTGTGTCAAATTGTTTCACAACTTGGTTACCTTTGCCCCTCCGTTGCCAGTGATGTTTGGCAACATAAAGGAATGTCCTTTATGTGCTTTAGTGTTCTGTGCGTGATAATATGATCATCAAAATTCTGATTAAATGGTTTTCCAAAGCAGAAACCAGTTAAAACCATGTGTCACTCCTACTTGTTTCTTTCAAGGAGTTGAAATATAAAAGAAATGTCCTGCTGTTTTCTGTATTAGATTAACTAGTCTAGCTTAAAACCTATGGAGGCAGTGGACAAAAAGGAACAACTCCACTGGCTCTGGCAATTACTATGAACCAGTGCTTTTCTAAACAAGATGTTTTTGCTTTACCTGTTGCTTGAATTGAAAGCATAAATGAAGAATTATTTTTGGTGTTACTTTTGCTTCCTAGTCCGCCAGGAGATTCTGAGAACAGTAGAAATCATCTGGAAGCAGCTAATTTCTCAGAGGCGGCAGGCTCTGGAGGACATCTACAAGATGGATCTTTCTGTAAAAGGAAATGACAAAGAAAGGGACATGAAGATAACAGAGATCACTCCTTTATGGGAAGAAATTATGACGAAAGCTTGGCAGCACTTGCTAGGTCTCTGTTCTTTTATGGAACACTCATTGTAGTAAGCAACAACATTGTGGTAAATGGGCTGCCTGGTGGAAAGCTGCTGTTCCTTGGTTATACCTTTCCTCACCTGCTGAGAAAGCAGATTCTCAGCTTCTCTCATTTAGGGCTGTGATTGCTTTCTGTGTCATAACTGAGCCCTTCTGTCATCACCTGGTGGTGTCACAGGGCTCATGTACTTCAAGAAAGAGAAATTGCCTTAGATGATTGTAACCCACAAGAAGATTTAAAAGGGAGGCTATATGGTTGAAAGAAAGGCATTGCAATGTGTGTTAGTGCTGCAGAGATTCAAAGTTCACGTAATTGAACTGATCTATGGCAGACCTCTGTGAAGCTTTTAAATAAAAGCTTGAGAAGTATGTGTTAATTCACTTCTCGCAAAAATAGAACATTTTTCATCTAGAGTGACACACTGCCACATTGTTTTGTATTGTGTAATGGGGATAGAAGCCCTCTGTTTTCTGACAGGATCAACTTCAAGTCTTAAAAGCTTTTTTGTCTGTTTTCCCTTGCAGTATCTGAGAAGAAGCTTCTCCAGAATAAAGCAGGGCCAAGTCTGTCCCAGAGCAAGCACAATTCCTGGAGTGAAAGTCTCTCTTCAGCTATTAGGTTCATACCTGGCCGAAACACAAAGGAAATGTCATGCAAATCAGAGGTAAATTTTGCTCTTTGTCTTTTCTGGGTCTGCCACTGGTCTGCCTTTTATATAGATCTGGATCTGGGAGGGTTCTGAGTGTGTTGTTGGTTGACATGTTCCATTGTAAACTAGACAGCTCTTGCAGTTGAGATTCCTTTTCTACGCTGCTAGAAATAATCCCAAAGAAATAGTGACCTGAAGAACTTCTCTTGGCAGCCTGTTCATATAGTCTAATAATGCATACTTTCTGCACAGGGCCCAGTTATGGCACTTGGAAAACCTAAGCAACCCAGATATATTTGTGCTTACAGGCCTCTGCTTGGGGTGGAGCAAGGTGAGGAGATGCCAGCTTTGCTGCTGCTGTTGTCTTGCATCACCTGTCCTTCAAGCACTGAATTAGTAGAAAGGCTCAGGTGTTGTCATAGTGCTATCCTTACATTTCTACTCAATATGAAGTATTAAAGGTCCAAATTTTAATTTAACCCCTAGAGATAGAGAAACAAGTCTTGGTAATCCAGGGATGGGTTTGGAGGGTATGTATAATTCCTACTGTCAGCAGTGAAGATGTGAATTATCTTTTCCGTGCGTAAGCTCCTCCTCTGCTGAAAGACAGGTCATTTCCATGTTTTGGCTTAGCATTGTCAAAAATAGGCATAAAAAGCACTAGAGAGATCAAGTGTACTTACTTTTCAAGTGTACTAGGGGTAGAGTAACTAGCTATAGGGTAGGACAGAAGTGCATTGACAGAATACTCAGAGCTTTAAACCAAGCTTGTGTTACTGTGGTGCTCAACATCTTAAGGTCTTTTTTTTAACTCCTGAGGAGACAATGAGTCTGTTATTAGTCTCACTTTAGGGAGCCTTAACCCTCTAGCTATAGGAGATTGCAGCTTTGTCTGGTGATGCCTGGTTCACTTGCAGGTGTGTTGACCAGGAAGACTGTGACACCCAGCTAATGTGTCTGACAGTACCTTACTGAGCTGCAAGGGTTTTTTTCAGATGCCACAGAATCCTTCTCAGTCCTTAAAATCACTTTGCTGCTTACAGAGTGAGCAAGCTCTTCCCAGGTACATATGTATACTGTGATGTCATACTATGAGAGTGTTGACTATTTGCCCTGGGGTCTGTTTAATTATTTTTTAAAATTAATTTTGATTATTACAGCTGATTACACCTCAGTGAGCAATGTAATTGATATTTGTAAATGTATCCCAAGGAACATTTTGTACAACATGCTTTTTGCTGTTGAAGGTTAAAGACTCTGTTATTGGTTTTTCCCTAAATATGCCCACATCATTAGTTCCTCCAGTGAAAAGGTTGCCATCTGGAAAAGGCAGCACGGAGACATTATTCAGGCACAAGTGCATGAAATTGGTGTTTCTACATCTTCTGTCTCTCTTCTGCAAGGAAGCTGCTTGTAATTAAAGGAGCTGTGTTTGGAAGAAACATTACTCACTTGGTGTTATTCCTTATCATGTCAAGTACTGACAGCTCCATAGCTCTGATAAATTGTTCTTCTCAATGAGATATGAAGCTACAGTTCCAAATGTTCTTCTCCTTTCTCCCTTTCTGCCTTCAGCCTATCTTTCAGAGTTTGATGCACTTTTTCGAGAGGTGAAATCTAAGAGGAAGAAAGTGTTGGGTTGCCTCTCAACAGCCCTCTTCCTTCATACACTTACATTAGAAAAGTTACATTAAAGTGAATGGTATTTGTATTTTTGTAACTCGTATTTTTGATGACTTTGGTAATCACTTTAAAAGTGGTCTAATGTAATTTTCTATCATTTTCTGTGTCAGGTGATTTCTGTGTTCACCACTGGCCCCTGTCTTCACTTCTGCCAATTATGTATTTATGTTCTACAGCAATAGGCACCTGGTTGGAACATGGAGATTAAAGGAATAATAACAGTATGAACTACATAGTGAGGAACAAAGAATTTAAATCCCATAGTAAAATAAAAATATTTGCTTCTAACTGACCAAAGTTTACTGAGAGAAGTGCAGAAATGCACCCAGGATTTCAAGAGGTGTGCCCAGCAGAAAGAAGAAATGGGTTGTTTACTGGGTTATTAACTTGATTCCTTTTTCAACTGAAAAATAAACAAAGACATTGAAGCAGTAGTAGTATTTGCTGCAGATTAAAACAAACAAAAAACAAGCTCGAAACAGTCATCTGAACTTTTCCCCTGTGATTATTTACAAGACAGGAAGAGTGCTTTTGAGATCCAATCCTCATTCTGGAAAAAACAGCAAAATTCAAACTAGTGACTCCAGCAAAAGCTGAGACACTGTGTTTATGTCGTACTTTTGCTCACATTCTCCATCATCAGCAAAGCCAATTTCCTGCTGTTTGGTAGCAAGTATGAGAATTAGCCATCAAATGCAGCTGTGTTTTGTGCGTATTTCTGAATACACTGTGCAATCTCATGCTTTGCTCGTGGTTTGCCAGGGAGGCGTGATCATGTAGAAAAGAGAGTGTGTTTACATTTCTGGTAGTAGAATGGCAATGATCTGCTCTGGTATTTTCTTGGAAGTCTGAGTAGTCATGCAGGAGCATGAGCAGCGTTGCACAAAGTTGGATTTTTTGATGCTTATGGGTGACAGACTTGGGTAAATTTGCTGGCAGAAAGGTGTGTAAGACTTGAATACAGTGCCAAAGATTTCAAATCACGAACTTTCCTGTTTCAAAGTGAGCCTTTTGATCTCTTGCTTTCTCCTCCTTTTCCCCCACCTCACCCAGTTTTCATGTCAAAATCTACTATAGGTGTTTAATTTTTAGGTTAGCAATGACTGTAACCGGTTTTTATACCGTAAAGAAGCTACAAAAGCAGCAAAGGACCACGGTAGCAATTGTGTTTCAGTCAACTGTAAATCAGTCAGAGATTGTCCATGTCCTGTCCTGAGGCTCTTTAGAACGAGTGCCTGAGCAAGGTTACAAGCAGCACACTTCTAACTCCTGTAAGACACGCTGCCTCAGAACCGTAGGTATAGCTGTTACTCTTTACAAGAAATGCAGACCCTTCTCAGTTTTACAGGAGGCCTGATTGTGCCTGTCCTCCTCTGCTTTTCTTGATTTATTGCACCCCTCTATGCCAAAGGTCCATATAACTTGAAATAGATACAGTCTTTTAAATCCCCTTTTTAATCCCATTCTTCAGAATGGAGAGGTTAAGAGACTTCCTAACTTGTAATTGCAAATTATTTAAATATTTTTCTTACCAATCACTCAGTTGGTCTTTTATCAGCTTTTCAAGTTAACTGAGTTAAAACAAGTGAACATTTAATGATATTTCTTTGAAAAGAGCATCATTTGTGTAACATGTTTATCTTCATAATAGAAGGATAATTAACATCACTAATTATCTAATTAAGTTCATTAACTATCCACCAACAGTGCACCGTGAAGTTGACATTATGTTCTTCTGTCAACAAATGCTTTGATTTCTTAGCAAGTAATTAAAATGTAAATTAGCATGTCATTAAATGCACAAGGGAACTTTGGAATCAAATATTCATTTCAAAACTGCTCATAGCACACATTTTTTTTACTTCAATGAAAGCAGGCACTTTACTATTAATGATGTATATTAAACAATTTCCATTATAATATTATTGTCTTGTTTAATAACTGGCTCAAAGCTAAATTACAGCATGCTGTAGCAAGCTGAAAAAAGTTTCTTTAACTTTGAACAGAGAAATTTTCATGTCCTCTTACACACAGATCTGACACACTGCTCATTTATCATTTTCAGATGGTTTACAAGATCATAAAGAAATAATTCAACAGGTCAGTGTTAGATAAGAATTGCATGAAAACATAATATGTGATACATATCACATATTTTCATATTATGTGATACAAATCACTGAACTTTCTGAAACACTTGGGGATCATTTCCCCTTTCATTGATGGTAAGTGTTTAGCTGAGAACTGGAATATAAATGTTGTATGAGGAATACAAGTCTTTAGGCTGACTCAAATTCACAGGCCCCTCTAAAGGCCCCTAAAAATTCATTAGAGGCTGCTACAGGGGATGGTGTGTGATACCACAGTGCACAGTAGAAAACCTATCCTAGCACAATTGTTTCGTGATTGATATCAGTTTCATCTGATATGTTTTTAAACTCAGTGATCTTCTATGGGAGTGAAGTCCCTTCATTGAATTAACGCTGTATGAAAACGTTGTCTGTTACTTCTCCTGCATATTGTTTTAAAATATACTTTTGCCTTTCAAGCTAGAGATTGTGTCTGGGTCAGACTTAAGCTTGGATATAGGATTTCAGCAAGGCGAATTTAATGTTTAAAGCTGCTGGCACCAAAATCTCATCTTTCAAGAGCTGCTGGTTGCAGAGTTCTATTTTCACATAACAGAGCTGATGCCAAATGAGTTGAATGGTGTTAATGTGGATGAAAGAGGAGTTTTATTTGGTTGAAGAAAAACCCTAAAAATGTGTGCTAGCCACTGAAACAGATTATTCTTTATTTTGCTGGATACATAGACAAGTAATTTTTCATATTTCTTGGTTCAAATATGTCTGTTTTCTTCCAATTTTTTGATTCAACATCTTATTTATAATAATTTCAGAAAGAACTTGTTTGAATTCAAAAGACTGAAGTGTCAATTTAAAATTAAAAGTAAGGAACAGAAAATCAAGGGAGGCCCTAGAAATCTCTGTAAGGTTGATTTAAATGTTTCTTCTAGGTCAGGGTATAGGTTGCTAACTGCTGAAGTCTGTGATCATTCATTTCTTGTGGCTCTCATCTTTGCTAGCCAAATTAAAGTTTGCTTGTGTCTATCTGTGTTCTATTGATGCTTTCTGCTGCAGAGCAGCTTGAACTACATGCACTAAAAAACTCCAGAAGTAGTCTTGTCACCTTTAAATTTAAGTCATTTTAGGAAAACTTATTTTTATGGGTCAGGAGAGAGATGTTTCTTTTTTCTGTATTCTGTCCCCTAAGCATATACTGATGTTTACAGAATTCTTTCATCATCTAAAGGACTAGAAGAGCAAATTTTTCTTAAATAAAAGCCATGATTCAAATATAATCAGAAAATACCAGTGCATGAGGCTGTTGGACAAATGCATTTGGATAATAGTGTGCAATAAAGCCTTAAGTTGCATACACCTGTAGGACTTCCACATTTTAAATAGGAATAGGAAAACACTGAGTAAGAACAAGTGAAGGCAAGAAGAGACTCCCCTGCTATTTCCCATCATGCCAAAGTCTGACCTTTACCTTTGACTTCAGAGGTAAAACCTAATGCTTCTGCTGTAACAGGCTAGAAACTAAGTCCTCAAGGGGTTGAATGAATTATCCCAAAGTCACAGAAGCCATTCTCAGAAACAGGATTAAAGAACAAACATGCCTTGATTCTCATTGTGCTTTTTTGCTATTAGGAGGCAAGTCATCTGTTCTCCCAGGACATAATCTATTTAGCAGTGTCATGTGTTGAAGGGCTGTGTGTATGCACGCACACATACAGACTTGGAGAAGCAGACTGGCTTCTGTACTGCCTGGGCTTAGCTGATAAACACAGCGTGCAAGTCTCATCACACGTACTCACCATGCTTCAGGTTTACCCTTTGAAACCCACCCCTGTGTGTGGGTACATTGATGATGCACTGAAATATGGAGGATTTTCTCATTAGGTCTGCTATTCCCCTGCCAACTGGCCATGCCAGGAATCCATCCATGATCCTTAGGAGCAGTTGGCACACTGCATTAGCCTCCTAGCGCGCTGAGGCACGAAGCTTCCATGCAACACTTAACTGCTGGAACTCAGGCTGTTGAAAAGCTTAAATGAATTTTGGCAAAGCAACAATAAAATCCACACGGCAATGACAATTTTGTGATTCAAAGGAGCCTGCAAACAACCCTCAGTGTGGAGAGTGTATGTGAAGGACTAGGATAAACTTCTCTTTAATCTGCTAAAGAAAACATTCTCTGCCTTAGCTTAGTGGTTGTTACCTGAGGAGTAATGGAACAATTTTTCCTCTTCTGAAATGAACCTACTTGCTGCCTAGTGCATAGCCACTTACTTGAGAAGTAATCTGGTCTCAAGATGGGTGGCTTACTGTTTGCACAGGGTAGCAGTGTGCCTGGTCACTGTGTCAGATTCAGTAGCAGGAGCAGATTTGGAGGTGTTACACACTTTGTCTATATCTGAATAGAACAGGGCTGGTCTACTGGACATTTCACCCAGCTCTAGTAGTTTACTGTAGCACACAGATGCTTCTCTGTAAAGCTGCCATGGTAGCTGTATTCCTGTCCTATGTGGCAAGCCTGATGAGAAAGAGATTGATTGATTTAGCAAGATAAGACCAGGAGTATTGAACTTTAATTGCACATGCTGGGTAGATGTGTGGAAAAAGGAGTGTGAGAGGTGCCATGAACACAAGAAGATAGTTTTCATATCTCCAAAGGGTTTAGGCTCAAAACTTTACTGACAATCTGGCTCTGTGCCTGTGTAAGTCATAGTGGTTCAGGAATGTGCTATGAAAAATTATTGGCTCTAGATGATGCCTGCAAAAATGATTTGCTTTGTTAAGAAGCTGTCTCCTGACTAGGTCACATCCTCATCTACACTGATTAGGGCGTGCAGCAGACAAAGGTGGCATATGGAGCTCTGAGAAGAGCAGTGCTGCACCACAAATGGATGCCATTTAATGTTGAGCTGCTGGGAAATACATACAAAAGGAAAATGGAATAATTTGCTCTTTATAAAATGGCATTTCCTTAGTGTTTTATTTCATCTCCTTTTCTGTTTGATTAAAGATGTGAAGTTTGTTACATTGGTATAATGTAATTTTTATCATTCTAATGATTCTAATTTCCTATTTTCTTCTTTTGGAGTTATGATCCATAGAGATTTTAGGTATTTTTGATTGTTACTTTTGAAGTCCAAGTGCTGCATATATATTATTTCTGAGTTGATGTCTTTAATACTTGATTTAAAGGAAAGGCTGCCCTCTTCACTAGCAGACAACCTGTACATCAAAGTTGTGAAAAGCATGCCTAAGGTCATCCCTAAACACAGTGATTTCTTGAATCAGAGTCCTCAGATCTCTTTCTGCCATGCACAATCTCTTTCCAACTGTCACATATGCTATTCACATGCAGTTTCTAGCATCCCTAAGAGCTCACTACCTGCTGTTCTGTTTTTCTATGCCCATGAAATACTGTCTAAAACCCTAGTGATTACTTGAATATTCATAATTAGATAAAAAACTCTTCCTTGTAAAATTTTGAAATCCCAAGTTAGAGGAATTACGTACATGAACTCTTCCTGGAATATGAGATCTAATGTCTGGTACATCAGCTGTGTTAGAGTACTCTCTGCCACTGGGAATATAAGAGCAGAAGGAACTTCCAAACTGGTTCATCAAAAGGGTTCCCCCTCCCACTACTGCATGCTGTCACCCTATCTTTGTGGGCTTATCAGGCTGTTTCAAATTAATTTAGGTTGGGTTTGCCCCATCATACCCCCTTTCCCTGCAACCATGTCCTAATGACAGGAGGTTGTGGACTCTCCATCCCTGGAGCTGTCCAAGACCAGTCTGGATGGGCTCTGAGTATCCTGCTCTAGGGCAAGATGTTCCTGCCCATGGCAGAGGGGTTGGAACTGGGTGATCTTTAAGGTCCTGTCCAACCCAAACCATTCTATGATTCTATGATGTTCCAGAAACTCAGCTCTTGTATTCTGTGAAGTTCCAGAAGCTCACTTCTTACTTTCCCCATCTGTAAACTAAAGATTTTGCCTTCTTTCATAGAGATCTCTAGGATGTACTGGTTAAAAGTACTGCACAAGGGTTATAGCTGTGATGCTACATTAATGCTCTTACTACGTATGTTTATATACTTACAATATTTATTTTGCTCAGAAGAGCTAAAGTAGTAGAGTAATATCACTAGTTCTAGCCCTTTCCAACAGATGACTTAAAACACACTCTTCAAAACAAGTATTGTGGGTATTGTCACTGTCATCCCTGGGATAATTTGCTTGGCACAGTGAGGGATTTGAACATTTGGGCTTTCCTTGAGTCTCTTACAAGTCCAAAATTAGTTTGTCTTGATGTTTACTTTCATTTATTAAAAGTTTTGGCACATCATTTTGGGTGCATGTGTATTCTGTAAGACAACACATACAAAGAAAGCCTCCAAACGCAGAGCCCCAGTAACATAATGTTTCTTTAGGAAAAAACTGTGGTATGTGTGGTGTCTGTATCGTGCAATATAAGTATATTACGGCAAGCCTGAATATTTATAAGGTGCAGGAGTGTTAAGTGATCTATATGTATTAAAAAAAAAAAATCAGACATAAAGCATTCAAAATCTCAGTAGAGTTTTGTTAACTTATAAGTCACACCTCTATCTTTTCTTTTCAACTGTTTCTTATTACAAACAGCCTCTCAATTGCTTTACTTGAAAGAAATTGTAGAAAATCCACACCCTGGGTTTCTTCAGTGCTAATCATTTTTTCTCCTATTTGAAGACTCCATGCAGCAAGACAAGAAAGAGTTTTTGAGTCTGTGATTTGTTTTGGTTTTTTAATAGGAAAATAACTTGTGAATTCCATCACCTTTTCAAGCTCTAAATATTGGCTGGGGAATATGTGGCAGCAAAATGATCTGATTCTACTTGCATGTGATTGCCTAAGGCTGCAAAGTAGAGAAATCTGTATAAAAAAGACTTAAAGAATAGTTTCCTACTTTTTCCTACTAGATTCTTAGGAAAGGATTGATCAAGAAGGCCCTTTAGTATGCCCTTCCCAAAAACATGCATTACAGTTTGTACATTTACACCTGCTTTTCTGCATACAAAACTCAAACCTTATGTTACATTAACAATTACCAAAGCTGGCATGTTCTTGTTTAAGATAGATTTTACTGTGGCACTGCTGCATTTAATCTACTCCATAAAGAGTTGCTCTTTAAAAGGATAAGCACCCACAATTTTTAATGGAATCTGTTCATTTGTTAGAAACTTGTTTGCACTAGTTATTCATTAGGCATTGCAGTATAATTGTTTTGACCAAACGCTTAGTAAATAATAGCCTGAGCTATATTATTCATGTTTATTGGTTATCTTTTTCAGGTTTTGTTTTTGTATGTTGGTCTGGCTTGTGTGGCTTTTTATTTTTTCAATCATAGTAATCTCCAATTTTGTTAACTGTTCATTTCACTTTACAACCAGATGGTTTTCCTGTGAGATCAACAGGGACATGTTCATCTGATTGAAGCTGGCTCATTTGGAAGCCAAAGTGGTTAGTCTTCAGGTGACCAGATGTGGGTAGCAGAAGTTTTCCTTCTTAGGACCCTTGATTTATTTCAAGGGCTAGGAGCTGGGTCAGTGAGAATCTTGGCAATGTGGACTTTGACTTTAGGGGTCTCACCGATGACCATGAGTGAAATACAGACTATGAGCAACTTTGAAACAGCTGCCAGTAGAGCACTGACTTGGCTTGAATAGCCTGTGAATATCTAAAATGGAGGAATTTATTTTCTACTCTGCATGGTTTTGCCCCAAGTCCACACAGAGCCAGGATCTCAGCTCTTCTCCTATACCAGGACTGGTTTAAGAGCATAGAGATGCTGTTGCTTTCTAGGTCAGCCTTTATGGGAGTTTTATATGAATTATGGAATAGTTTTGTGAGGCCGCAACTGTGATTACAGATTTAATGATGCTTTAAACAAACAAAAATATAATGACTTTCATCAGTGTAAAACAGGAGCTTCCTGCAGGGAAACACCAATAAATGTGACTTCACGGCAGGGTTGCAGACCTGGCTGGCAGCCAGCAGTAATCAGCACAACACCCAGACTTTGTATGTTAACTTAATTAGAGCCCAGTGCAAGCAGCAGCCAGACAGTTTGCTGTGAGGGATCACTGGCAGTGTGGCACAGAGTCCCTGCATTTAAAAGTTATCTACCTGATCCATGGCTTTGGGTCGTGTGAGGCTGGGACCTTACAAAGAGTTTAGCCTCATGCTGTGACTCACAACAATCTCACATTTGTCAGGGAAGTTCAGCTGGATGTGACAGCCTTCATATGGCACTGGGAGCACTCACATCTCCTTTATAATCTCACTATGGATCCTTACCTCAGCTGGGGTCTCTACAACAGATGATTATAATTTATGCTATTTGCAGTACTAATTCAGCTGCAAAAAGAGGAACCTTATACTGTATTTGGTGTGTTCTTTCTCCTTCTGAGAAAGTTCTGAGTAGTTGCACTAATGACCCTTGTAAAGATGATGTCAATGTTTATATTCCTGGCGTAAGTGTTCTCTTGCTCTCAGGTGATTGATTCATCTCTACACTGCCTGCAGAGCCATCAAACTTGAAGACACAGGCCACATTCCTTAATTGTTCTTGTAAAAGACAGAACAACTAATACCTGCTTCTGCCCTCACAAGATTTACACCTGCAGCACCTTGGCATAACGTGTTCTGATGTTTCTTCCAGGGATTTGTGTCATGTATGGAACGGTACCGAAGAGTTGGGCAGGAGCTGTATGCTTCTCTGTACAAGGACCACGTACAGGTAAAGGACAGGAATATTGGGCAACAGCTTTCTGTTGTTGGAAGGTTGCTCTTGGACTACCCTGAGAAACTGAGCATTTTAGAAGTGAGATGAATATTGTGCCTGAAGAATTGCTGAGAATTGATGAGTCAACACTCCTCTCCTGACATTACCACTGAAGTGTGATAGAGCATCACTCAGCAATCAGACTCCCCACTTTATTTTCAGGACCCTTTTTTTCCTTTGTTTAAATGAATTATTCAATTCTTCCAATGGCAGAAATGAAAGTGAGAACTTTGACCTTTATTTTTTTTTTTCCTTTAGTAGCCAATAAAACTTTTAAAATAGATCTCAAGCTCATAGACAGTAAAACATCACAGGTATGTTTCTGTTTCAGGTTTGGCCATCAGGGACCAACAAACTTTTTGCCTCTTTGAAATTCTCACTTCTTCTCTCCATTGATTTGATATGTTAGTGCTCCCTAACTGCTTGCACACAACACCTAAGTAGAAATAATTAAATTTATACCTTGCTCAGAGGGAGCATAGTACACTTAGAACTGAATCATTCAGACTGTTTTCAGTGAACCCAGTTGTTGCCATTTGTGACATGTTTACTAGAGAAAAAATGGAGTGACTAAAAACCTCTGTGATGTGATTCACCTGGTTCACTGCTTTTGAGTTGGAAATTTTACAAAAGCAGCCATTTTCAAGTTTGTGACATGCTTTTATTTGTCACTGTACTGTCCAGTCAGACTATCACTGTTTTATCGCTAGTAACATCTCCTGCAGTGCACTTCAGTGCTCAGTTGGGCTTGTGCTTGTTGGGTCTGCAGCCCTCCCTCTGCAGTGGTCCCGTCTGGTGGGTTGGGCACATCCCTCTGAATCACTGGGGCCGTGCCCCTGGTGGCTGAGAGGAGGGAGGTGTCCAAAGGCTGGCACGAGGTGCTTCTGTCCCACAGATGCAGCAGTGTGCTTACAGCAAAGCAGCCAAGGACTGGATGATACTCGAGGAGCAGCTTTTCTACAGAGGGGGCCCCTGGAGAGATGCTTCACAATCATTGGAGCCACGATGGATTCTTGATTGTTATGAGGGACCCTCACGAATGAGGAGGAGGATTCAACACGTGAACACCCAAGTGGCAACAATGCCAACAAAGAGTGAGGTAGAAAGCTTTTGCAGGAGGTGCACGATGTCTCTAACAGTTGCTGGTGACTTTATAGAATTAGAGAATCATTAAGGTTGGAAAAGGCCTTCAAAAGCAGGGAGTCCAGCCTTTGACAAATATGTGCATCTCCTTCCTCTGCTTCTCATCACCTGACTCCTGAATATGCTGTTCCATGTATAGAGAACCCACTGAAGGGAGCTGGTTTTGGGTGGCAAGAAAGGCTGCAATGTATTTAACAGCAACAGAATGATTTTTCCTCTTTTCTTGTATAAAATCTCTCCAGACAGGTGACAGTATAAGCTGTCCATACCTTTCTGCTAGTAGTATGTCAATGATACAGTGGTTCCCAATGTATGCAGCAGAGTCCAGTTAGAAGGCTGCACTGTCCTGTTACTAGTGCTGCTACAAGTGGTGAATGGCCAAAAGGGAAATAAGGGTGGTTTAAGCTAAGATTGGACTGTGAATGTGGGGTATTTACTACTGTTTGTTTCTCTAATGTCAAAATGCCAAATCCTATCAATGAAAGGCTGAAGCACTTTAATATAAGGTTTCTGTATTGAAGGCTTTTTTTTTGTGCTGCTTGGATTCTGGCAGTTTTCTGTGTAGTATGACTTTTATCCTATAACTGGCTTCATGTATGATCATCTTTGGAAAGGTAATAGTTCTCTTCCTTAATTGTTGACATTTGTTCCTTTAGATTCCTTTCCAGTGATGTTTATTTGAATTTCCAAGGCATTTATTTGCAACATAGCTCTAAATCTGTGTTTGTCTCTGCCAACAAGGTTCTGAGTTATGTTTACCTATCTGCATGTTTCACTCTAGTCACACCTAGACTCTTTTCAGGTTCTCCTAGGAAACAGAAAGGAAACAACTTCCCCTGCTGAAGTGAATCCAGGTAACCTTTTAAGGCTATATTGCATCATCAAGACAGTGGATATAAACAGTCAAATATAATTGGTATTAGGGTATGGATTTCTAGGTCACAATTTAATCCAGCAAAAAAGATCTTACTGTTGGTGCTCTGGGCTAAAATGTCACTGTAACATCTGTGACAAAACTGATGCAAATTTCATAGGTGATATATCAACTGTCTTCAGAATTTGCTGCTCTCTTGCTGCCACCTGAACGGTCTAAAGCAAAAAAGCTGTTTTGAAGTGTAAGCTTTGAGCACTTTTGGGCACCTGGAAAGCTCCCAATCGCTCAAATTTGGAAGAAGTGCTGTTGGAAATATGCAGCATTGTATACTTTTTACTGTGATAGAGCCTAGCAAACAAATGAGTGGAGCTCATTGTTTTAGACTCCAAACAAGATGGAAGCACTATGGAGTTTCTGCATGAAGCAGTTACAGTCAGCCTTAATAAGAAGGCTGATTGTGCCTTTTCTATCTGTGTGCATTGCATGAGTTTGCGAAACTTGGGACACAGCTTGGGAAATATATAAGTGGTTTGTCTCTCTTTGGGTTTTCTTAAGATCCTACTCAGTCCATGTCCCTAAAAGACTACCATTTAAACTTTTTCCTAATCTTCTGTGAATATCAGGATTTTGTTTGAATTACAACTGACTGACTGCATGTATCTGTCTTTGGTTCCCTGAAATAAGCATCCTTCTTCAGCAGTCACAGATTTTTAATTCTCTTGCCTGTTTTTTGCAGATAAATAATGCTATTTCCCAAGGTAAAATAGATTGAGTGAAAGACTAAATTGCAAATGCTTTTGGTGTCATCTGGCTGCCACTAAAACCACAATCTCTTATACTGATATAGGAGAGCTGATGTTAAAAGGAGCAGAGAGGGAGATGGATCAGAAGGGATTGGATTGTAACCAGCTAACATTCTTCCCCGCTCTACATGAAAGTTTCCATTCAGAAGACTTCTTGGAACTATGTGTGGAGAGACAAATTATATTGCAAGAGTTTGCAGAGAGTGAAAAGGTAGGAAAAATGAACTAGAAAATTTTCTCTGGGAACATGGCATTTTAGAGGGTGAATTGGATAGGGAGGCCTATCTGTTCCTTCCAGTTCAGGATTCAGGTGGATTCAGGCTACAGTAGACATCATTACTTTCTGTTTCCTTAGAGCAAATGCAGTTTTCCAGCCTCTGTATGAACTCATGTACAGACTTTTCTTGAAGAGCAATTAACATTAATTTCTTGAAGTAAGAGAAAAAAAATTGGGCATGGCAAGCAAGATATTCTCTTATGAGACACTGTTGTCTGAATTTGCCTAAGTCATGGCAACTTCCTGGACTCTGAGCATTCCTGTGCTGCTCTACAATCTTTACTCATGCTCAGAGCAGTGCCTGCATCAAATTTATTTATAACCTCTGGAAGAGTATGCCAGATTTGTATAGGTGCTAGTTCAGTGGTGTTTACATGTCCTCCTGAGGAATACCAGGAAATGTTTCCTTCCTCCTTTCACATTTGTTTCTTTCTGTCTCTCAATGAGTACTTGACAGAGTCTTCCCTCTAAGGCCATAGAAACTTTCCATGCTTCCTCATTGATGCTTCCATCATGTGTTATCTATTCAAAACATTTCTGTTCTTTCTTTGCTCTTGTACTGGACTGGATGCCCTTCACCAAGGTTTCTTCCCAATATAAGGAAGAGGCTTAAGGTTCAGGAATACTGGAGGAGGAGATGAGTTGTGGAGTAGGTAAGGGTGACTCTTAGGAAGAAGGTACCTTTGATTTTGTCAATTTAATTGAGACAACATCAATGAAATTGACAACCTGGCCTCATTCCCCGATCTTTTGCAGTGTACCTGTTTTTTTCAGTGGCATCATTCCCTCAGTGGCCCAGGAGTTAGCATCCCATAGTGGAAGCCAAATACTTGTAGTATTTAAACTCAGACCTCACAGTGCTGTGACAGTTGTACATAGATATAGAAATAGCTGTTTTATTAAAATATGTCGATACTATCACCAGATTTTCTTGGTAACAGTGGCTAAGGGGTCAAACTTGTGCTCTCTAATATGACTTTCTCAGAGTTCTTGATGCAGTCTGTTTCTGTTACAGAATTCATTTCTCTGCCCCTCCTCCTTTTGCCCCTTCCTCCCCACACCTCTCCCCAGCAGAAGGAGGCAGGCATGGAAATGCGAGGCATGATTTCCATGCACTGATCTCATTTTGAGCCTTCAGGCTGTCTGTCTCTTCTCCATGTAACTCTGCAGGAAGCCATCAGAAATGCCAGGCATGTTTTTTTCCAGCAGCAGTCACTGCCTCGCCGAGCTGACAGAAGTATTAACAAAAGCAGCGGGGGGTGACATTAGCTGTCCTGTGCTCACTTAGTGCACCGGGGTCCTGCCTTGTCAGTGGCTGCCTCCTGAGCTGTTTGCACTTGAAGCAGGCAACGGGAGCCGTTTCATTTCCTGCACTGCTCAGAAAAGTCATTGAGTGTGTCTGAGTGTGTCAGTGTGTGTTAGTGTGTGTGAGTTTGAGTGAATGTGTTCCCTTGTACATCTGAATGAACAGAGCAATCAAGAGATGCAGGGCTTTGGGCAATACCTTAGAAGGTAATTATTCAATTATTTTGTGTCATGTTTGCTTCATTGATTAATGATTCTAGTAGCTTGTGAACTGGTTTTTGATCTGTTTTGACAGAAAATGAAAGTTTTTGTTTAATTTATGATTATTTCAAGCTGCTTGGTGCTTCAATACAAGACTGAAGGTACAGGACTTGCATCACTGTCCTGGTGGAGATTCTACAGTACAACTCAGTCAGATCTTCGTTACTTATCAGCAATAACATAAGTCACATTCCCTAAATGAAATAAAATTGACTCAGTTCAAGGGCTCTTATATTTCAAATAATGTTGATCTATTTAATAGTAATATAAATTTGAAGAAATAATATAAAACTGAAGAAAGGGATTGATACTATTGACTGTTTCTGGTTGGACAGTACAGAATACTTGGACTTAGAGTTTAAGGTTTGTGAAAGAGAGGTACGTGCTCTTCCCCCTCAACAAGATCTACTAATGTGCCCTGGTTCTGCCTTAGGCAGAATAGCAAAGTGTCTATTTGTGCCAGACCATATCAGTGATCATAAGCAGGCCTCCTTCATGATCCATGTGCCTTCTATACCCACATACATGGTCTCTGGGTTTGATGAGGTGGATTTCTTACAAGTCTGGATTTCAACTTTGTGTCTGTGGAGCTGCTTTATGCAACTGCCTGATGTTTCAATATTCAGTTACCTTTCTTTTGGGAAGAAGCAATATTTTTCATATTTAATTACTTCAGGAAACCATGTGGTTTGCTAATGTGAGCAGAATTCCCCAGTATTCTCAGTGCAAGCATACGTGTCTCTAACCACATAATGGCAGGCACTCCAGTTCAGAGTTCTGTGGTTGGCATATCCCCGCAGAGACAGGCATTCCTGTGGGAGAGGTGATGGGAAAATGCTACCTTCCTCTTAGAAATCATTTAGAGGGGAAAGAGATTGAAGAGATTTTTCATGAAAAATTGCCCACAGAAATCTCCCAGGGATGTTTTTTTCCCTTGTACCCAGAATGAAGAAAACAACCTTCTGTGCCCACTAAGTGATTTCAAAATGAAGCGCCCCATTTGTTGGCAAAATAATTGCCTTGAAGTAAAGTATTTAAGTGTGGAAACAAGATTTTATTTAATTTACTTATGAATTTAATATTTATGTTATTCTAACACCAAAGACCAAAAGCTTGTGGAGCAGTGTGGGTCTGCTTCAGCTGACCTTAGCTAGACCATGTGTCGTTAGGATGGCAAGGAAGGTTGTAGGTTTGATTCCAGAAATAGTGAGGTTAGGAACAAAGGCAAAGAGCAACGTAGAAAGAACCATACTTACTCTACATATTATCATGTGGACTTTACATGCTCTAGTAAAACTAATGCCATTTCTGGGTCAATTTTGCATGCTCCATAAAATAATACAGCTCCCTAGTTCTTACAAAGTTTAGTAGAGATAAGATCATTGAGATCTTAAGAGAAAAACAGATTTTGTGATACTTCTCATACTTGTCAGTCTGTTCTCTTAAGAACATTGCATTACTTTTCTGAGCCAGGAAAGTTCTGCTGTTATGTAAATACCTCTCTAATCCCTTTGTATGTAGCCCTCTGGTCCTTGCAGCTTCAGATGGACTCATCTTGCAAAATTTTACACTCATTTCTCATTTCTATGCAATTCAGGATTGTGCTAATTTACACTGCTCAGCAGTGAGCAGTTTTCTTAGTATTTAATGTAGTATTAGTGGTTTAAGATTTTTGGGAGCAATATTTTTGAGGCTGGGCTAACAGATGATTAGTTCCTCCTTACTAGGAACAGAGGAGGTACTGGTTGAAAGTTCTGGTTGAAACTGGGCTGTACTAACCAGTGGACTTAGATTTTGGAGATGAGTATATATAGACTATTTTATGAGCAGACAAAAATAAGGAACTCCATGCTTCTAAATGTAAGGAAAGTTCTTTGCAACGAACTACTGCTTGATTTGAAATCAGAACTTTTAAGTTTTCTACAGACCACACCATTTTCTGATCTCTAAATTGGTTTGTTTACTTTCTGCACCATCTCTCAGCCATAGAAAATGTTCCAGAAAAAAAGGCTTTCTTTTCTTTATCAAAACTGGTCAATTCCCAAGAACACTTTCTATCAATTGGCATATATAATAAACAAAATACTTCGTTGAAAAATTCCCGCCGCTTTTAAATTGTGTTTTAGAAATTTCTCTATTGTAAGAGCCAAGTTAGTTTACTTGGGAGTAAAAACAAGAAATTAAGTCTTAGGATGTCAAGGGAAATTTTAAAAAATATTCTAGAGTGTTTATCTAAATCCTTAAGACAATCAAATTGATAGATTCATATATTCTGATTGGACTTCAGTCAGTCATATGGTGACTTTGTGACTTTGTCCCTGTGAACCTGTGAATCAATATGGCAGGTTTTTTGGTACAAACGTCTGCTCTGCATCACTGGCTCCAGCTCCCTGCTGCCTCTCTCTCCTATGTTACCAGCTCCTGGCTTTATTATGCTTGCCTCCATTCTAGGTGACATTCAAGTGCTCCATGGCAGTTGTGCAGGGTCATAGAGCACTGGAAGGGGTGCTGCTCTTTGGCAAAGAGCACTTCTACATCTGCGAGTGCTTTGTGTTATCCCCTCTGGAGGAAGTCTACTGTACTCGTCACTGCTTGTCCAGGTGAGTCGTTCTTTCCTTCCTTCCAGGGATCTGCTTGGTCAACTTCAGTTTTGGCACGTGGATATCTGGAATTTGCACAGACTTTGTGGGGATTCCAAGCAGAATAATAGCACAGCAAAAAGTTTGGCATCCTTTCCATTTGTTAAAAAAAACATTTAACATAACTAACATAGGTGCTCGTTCACAGGCTTTGGAAGTACCATGAGAACACCCATCTTCAACAGATGGAGATGGTGGACAGTCTCACACCTACATTGCTGGTTTCCAGTTATGTTATAATGTTGTTAAAGTTTCTTTCTGACTAACTCACATCTTTTATTCATACAGAACAGTTAGGACAAAAGCCTTTAGCTTCGTAGTCTCATAAGTTTTTTGTTTGTTTCTCCAAGACAGAATCGTAATTAATATTTGGCACATTGCTACCATCTCTTGACTCATGATTTATTGAAAGTGATCAATGTTGAAAACGAGTCTGTTAGACCAAGCTCTTTCTGCATACTGTGTGCTCATGTGCAAAGCCTAGTGGGATAGTGAGTAGCTCAGCATTTTCACTCCCTGTCTGCTCTGCATCCAAATCTTATGAAGCCTAATATCAGTCAATCTGATCAGGTGACTCAAGGATCGATTGGACTGGATCTGATAAAAGCTTAGGATTTTCTAAGGGATTTTCTGTGGGCTAGGCTATTGATTGCAATTCTAATACATATACACAACAAAAATAATAATTAATTAATTGCTTAATTATTAATTCCAAGTAATTGCTGTTTACAATAGCTGTGTGTCCGTATGATGCTTACCTCAACTTCAGCTTTCAGGTTCTCCCAACAAGTTTCTTCCCGTGCTGATTCTCAATCTCCAATGTGTGCAAAACATTGCTGTCGGCCTATTTGCATTTTGCCTATTTGCCTATTTGTACTAAAATAACTCCAAACCTACCCTTAGCCTCCACAGGTTCTTTATTTGGGTAACTAGTAGAAAATCTGCCTTTAGTACTTAGCTTTGTTTTCAGTTTATGTATGCCCCAGTTGATCTTGATATCTCTTGATATTGTTATTTTTCTTTAGGGGAGGACTTGGATGTTCAAGAGGGCTCTCCAGGTTTTTTTTTTGCTCGTTTGTTTCAAATTAATTTTTTAATTTATTTTTCTCCTTCAGAATCAGTGATCCATTTATTTTCAACTTATGTCATAAAGATCATGCTGTGGGAGATCAGACGTGTTCCCGTTATTCATATCATGATATCAAAGAGATCCATCTGATGCGGTTTCTCCTGCAGGTAGGAATTAACATGCTCAGTCATTTGAGGGAAAGCTGCAACAGCAGTAATGAGATGTGACTGAAAACTACTTTCTCAGTTTTCACTAAGACTGCTGATATTTTTTCGCTTGAGCATCAAAATGCTTTTGGTCCCATCATTGCATCATTAGCCTTTTATAATACAAACTCCTTTCTGTACACACCACAGTGCTTAAACACTCTGACTGGAGTGGTTGGCTTATTAATTGTTGGGCTAACAGTGTTCTTCACACAATTTTTTTTGAAAATGTGACTTGAAGTTAATGTTCTTTATTTTTATGGAAGCTACCAGTAAGCAGCTGTCTTCCAGTAATATTCAGCTCCCAAAGACTTCAGCAGTCATGGCATCAGTGTCCTATGGGTTACTAACACACTTATCCTGGGCCTCTTGGGATAACTTTCAGTCGTGCATGTGGTTCAATAAAAGAACATAAGCCAAAGAAGAGGATTCTGTGCCTGTAGCTGTAATACCCAGGAGCTACTTATCACCAGGGGCCTTGGTGCCCTTTTGGTTTTGTCTTGTTTAGGTGACTCACAGAATACTTATAACTAGAGCTTCTTGCAACACCAGAGCCAGTACTTGCTTTAGAGGGTTTTGGTACAGTCCAAAAAGTAACTCAGTTTTGACCAAAATATGAAGTTTTGAAGCAGCTGTAACTAATTACTTGTTATTTTTAATCCTGTTTTGGAAGGTTGGGATTCAGCAGGGAATTACAAAATCATTTTAAAAAATTCAGAAGCTGGAGGAAAGGGTGCTGATAATTATCTTATGTCATGTAGTATGATACTCATCCACGAGTCAGCCCTGGTTTATTTTATATAAAATTATGTACACAAACTGGGCAATGTTGGTAGGTGACACCTGCTTCAGGATACAGTATATTGCAGTGGTTAGGTCACTCACCAAGCATGTACAGGAATGGTAAGTCATATTCTGAGAAACTGTATGACGCTTGCTAAGATCACTGGTGATCAGCCTGAGCAGAACTGTCACCACTTCTGTTTGGGAGAAGACTTTGAACTACTCATGTATTCACATCTGTGTATGCATGGGTTTTTTTAACCATGCAAAATAGAAATTTTTGATGTGACCCAAAGTGAAGAGTGGAGATGAGTGGAAACAGTCTTTGAATGGGACTGGGGCAAAGGCTGAGCTTGTTGGTTTGAGGGGTTTTGTGGTTTGGGGTTTTTTCTTGTTGTTCCATGGTCTTTTTGTTGTTGTTCCACAGTCTTTTTGTTGTTGTCCCGGGGTTGTTTTGTTCAGTTAATGAACTGAAAACCCAGGTATCTGTATCAGGCTTGTGCTGGGACTCTATGCCACAAACTTCTTTGAAAAAATATTGTGGGAAAAGAGGAAAGCTGATTCCTTGTGCTTTCCCTGCAGGACTGGTAGATCTGCTGCTTAGGCAGTGACTGTGCCTCAGCTGGTCTCCTCTTGTCCATGCACATAGTCCAACCCAGAGCAAAGCACTGGCCCAATTCTGTAATGGCAACACTTGAGCAGACCTTGTCTGGAAAGCTGAGCTCCAGAGCAAATGCTGCAAGCTGTTTATTGTCATAGCTGCTCTCGTATTACCTTTCTGCTTTATATTTTATTTCTGAATCATGTATGGGCCACCTGCCATCAGAGTGTTTCTCTAGGTTTGTATGGCACCTGCCACATTTGGATTGAAACTCATGTCTGGGTTCCCAGACATGTTATTTATAGTTTTACTTGAATGAGTTGGGGGGAAAAGGGACCTCTCACTAAGTAAATAATAGGATTATATTCAAATGCCCAGCAAAACAATGTATGGAGACATTCCGGGGCGGGGGAAAAGGGAGTGAAGTTTTCTTTCAACTTTAATTCCTCAAAGTTTTGGTGCAAAATGTCATAAACTCCCCTTCCTCCTTTGGTGCATGTAGTCAGGAGAAACTATTTGGCAGTTCTGTTGAGCTCTGTCTTAATTTAGAAAGCAGTATGGTTGCTTTCTAAAAGAAGCTCTTATTTAGAATTCCCTCTTCATGTCATCTTTATCACCTAGTTAGAACTTAATACTATTATTGTCTTATTAATCATACTGAGATTTCACAATAAAAATGTTTCAGAAGTAGCAGGAAAAGGTGAGTGGTGCAACCAATATCTGGAGTTTGGTTTTGCTTCAAAGAAGTGTTTGAACTCCTAGTCACCTCATAGGACCATCCCTACAGCTGAAGAAATGTAGAATGTTAGACGTATTTTGCTTTAGTTCTGCACATTTGTCAAAAAAGTCAAGGTCTTTTTTTAAAGCCCTGAAGAATTGGACAGGCCATGATGGACCCTTTGCAGCACTGGGCTTTGCTCTGCAGCTCCTCACACTGTAAATTATTTACCTTTCCAGGAGATCGCCTTGGAAATATTCTTCAAAAATGGTTACTCCAGATTTCTTGTCTTCCATGACAGTGACCGAAATAAGATATTTAAAAGGTAATGATTAGCTCACAATAACGTGGAATGCTCCTGGTATACCACCCTTATTTGTCCTAGTGTCAGGTGTCTGTGTTGCTGCAGGAGCAGTATTTTCCTTTTTTTCCTTGAGCTTTGATGGGTTACACTTTAGCTGTGAAATTTTCCTTTTGCTGACCTGTGGACTCTTTGGAGCATTGTATAGCCATTGATTTATCAAGGGATCTAATGTGCAGGACTTTCATAGCACCCAGTGGTGTTGTGTGTCCCTGAATCCCAGGAAATTTTGACTGTATCTGTTTTCCTTCCTCCTGCTGAGATGAGAGCTACCTCCACCTCACGTCACAGTACTGGGTGAAAGAAGGTTTCTTCCTGCTTTCTTCCAACCCTCATAGTACCACTAGATTCTTTAAGAATAACATATTTTTGTCTCTCCAACTTTTCTTTGTACCGTTAACTTTGAACAATGGCATCTAAAAAAAATTTCTTCTTATGTGCTTTTCTTGTTTAATGGAACTTGAATGTGAGACTATGAAGCGATTAATTTGCACTTTGTTTTCTTGCATGTTATTGTCTACTGCAGTTCTGGCCATTAGATCAGGATTGCATTCACTGGCCTCTACACAGGAAAATCCACTTCAGAATTTAGTACGGTGCTTCCTGTACTAAACTCTGCAGCCTGAACTGAGCATTGGTACTGTTAATTTCTAAAGAATCAGAGGAATTCCTTCTGCTCCTGAAATCTCTGAACAATCCCTATTGCAGTACTGCATTAAAAAGTCAGTGCAGATTTAGCTGTTCTTCCTTTCCAAACAGGCTGCATAGTGTGGCTACTTAGAATCACCAGGATCTGCCCCAGAGCAAGCCCTTAACTTTGCTGTCTTTGAGTTCTGACAAGTATCTCTTGGGGAAATCTTTCAAAGGCAGTTCAAGACAAGGTTTTGTTCCTCAGCTGAAGGTCACCAAAACGATATATTTCAAGGGTATAGTTTGTCTGATATCATAAACCCACAGGAAATGTAAATATGAATGGCTGAGATGAGGGTTGGTGCTCTTTCTGCCATTTTTGCTAAATAAATGTCTGGGGGGGGTCCTATTCTCTGACTTTAATAGCACCTTAAACCAAAAAGTCCATAACCCTGTATGTAAATTGAAGTTTCTTTTGGGGAAATAAACTGCTTTTATCCAGCCCATAGCAACTCCAATCATTAAATCTATCCTTTTGCCTATTGTTTTATAGCTTTGTCCTAGGTTAGAGTCTCAGGGCAATGCTGTGGCTTCCTGAAGAAAGTTGTGAGGACAAAGCAGTTCTATAGATATGTAATGTGTCCTAATAACCATTTGAATAACTATAATGTGACCTTTCATATCTCCTATAGATTTTGCTCTTTTCAACCCACTTTGAAGTCGAAGGGGATAACAGAAGAATCCCTAAATATAAGGTAAAACATAGGAAACATTGGATAACTGTAATAAGTGTGGTTATGTGAACAAGTTGCACCTTAAAAAAGCATATAGAAACATACCTATTTGTATCCTTCCTTTTAAAGATTCAAAGGTGTTGCCAGCACTTCAAAAAGCATTCTAGCGCACTTCATCACAGTATGAAGATGAGTGTCAGAAAGCTGACTGTGCATAGATGATTAATAATTATCTCCTTCATATCGCTTTATTGATAAACTCTACACAAATGGTTACTGGGGGAAGAGACAGTGAGGTGAGGACAGAGCTAATCCATAATGCTTTTACATAACGATCTCTTCATTGCGTGCTTAGGGCAGACAGTGATGCACATATGGATGTTTTGGCATGTTGTGTTAGCTGCACAGTGGAGATTCTAACTGTCCCTCAGATTTACTGTTGTAGGAAAAAAATTTTCTCCTGGTGGGAGGTGCTTGAGAGAATGTTTCATGCATGCCATGAGTTATGGTAACTTTTCTCAACTTAGGTATCTCGGAAGCACAGCCCTAAGTGCCTGATTGGTGTCCTCAGAAATGATTGCTGAGGCTGGAACTGTGTTGAGACCTGAAGTGCACATGGCCCCTGAGTTGTTGTAGCCTGTGTCAGCCATACCCATTTTGCTGAGTGTCTCTCCAAGGAGGATGTAGAAGGAGTAGGAAACCATGTTCTGGTTTTCATTCTAGAGACCACAGACATCTGCTTCTAAAATGAAGCTGGTCTTCAAAGAAGCAGAACTGCAGGAAAATGGAGGAGGAGGAAAGTCAGCTTTTTATTTGCTTGGGCTGGACTTCATGGAACATGGTCTGTAGAGTGCCTTGGCATATTTCATGGATTTTCGTCTTTTATTCTCCATTCTTCTTGGTTTTCAATTGCAGTGGAATTGGGTGTAGTGAGTGAAGGGAAACTTGGCTTATCTGAGGAGCCGGGTGTTATGTCCTCTAACCTGTGCAGCTCATCCCTCTCACCCTGACACATCTGCAGGCAGGAATTGCACAGGTCTTTCTTTTCTACTAAGTAAAGTGATTCTATGCGTTTAACGGTGTCAATTGGCTCGTCTTCCTTTGCAAATTCTGGCAAAGGGTTTCTTTTTACATTCAGTCTCTCAAGCTTGGGGAGCTTTTTCACACTCTTCGGGATGATGGTCAAGGAGTTGTCAAAGAGACCTAGCTCAATAATTTCCTTCAGGGACCCAAGAGTGGTGGGAACAGTCTCAAGACAGTTCAAGCCAAGGTTGAGAGTACGCAGGTTCCTGAGAAGGGTCAACTCTTCTGGAAGACCTTTTGTGGTCAACTTGTTGTTGCATAAATTCAGGAAAGTAAGGTTGCGAAGTGTGCCTATTGCTGGGGGCAGCTCATCAATCTGATTACTGTGCAGGTCCAGCCATATCAGATTCTGGAACTTCTCAATGATGTTTGGAATCTTTCTTAACATGTTTCTGCTCAAATCAATTTCCTCCACATCAGCCAGCTCCAGAAGGCACTTGGGGAAGATGGCAATGCCCATTTTGCTTAACTCAAGACGGCGCCTTCCATTAAAAAGTACCCGGACTGAATTTTTGGCCACTTTCAAGGTGATCCTTTTCCCTTGTGGACCTTTTCCCTTGGGCATCTCTCTGCTGACAGACAGACACACCAGACTCTGTGGATAAAATGTGAGAACTCAAATAAAACCTTTGAAAGCCATGGCTGTAGGTCACACAGTTACATGTTAATATTACTGCTAGACTTTTCTGAAGTTGGTTTTTTTTAAGGTCAGAACTTTTCAACTGAAAATTTGCAACTCTCTAAAAATTCTTCCTCAAAGTATTTTCAGTAGGCGAAATTCTAATAATTTACAATATTATTTCATTGCAATGTAGCATCTATGTTACATTACAGAGTGAAATTACAAGTGGGACACATTTGCTTTCTTTCATTCCTAAATACTGATTTGAGCTTAGGTTATAATGAAACTGAATGAAATATGTTATTATCCATCAGCCAGTTGAGGACTGGAGAAAAATATATTGTGGGTCTCAACATAGTCCTTAGAGACTGCATTAAAAGAAGCTATCCAAAATTGTCTCATTCTACCACATTACCACATCAACAGCTGGCATCTTTACAGGCCTGGCATTTGCGAACAGGTTGGTTAAATTTCTTGTGTAATGGACTTGAGATTTAGGCTCTGGATGTTATTGAAAGATTAAAAGTTTAAAGGAAATCATTAAGAATTTTGTTTTGACCAGGACTCGGGAACATGGTGGGCTCCCAGACTTGCCAGAACGATTGGCAATTCTTACCTCACCTACAGGGCAGACTGCAGCAGGGATTAATGTCAGTGCTACTTAATGCCATGTTAAACCAGGCCTTGTTAAGTGTCTCCTCCTCTGGATACTCTGACCTTGTTATTCTGTTCATGCTGTGGGATAGAGGGTCTCCCACTGCAAAGGTGCCCTGCCCTCAGAAAAATGCATATAGGTGTGGTATTCAGGCTTTTGACTCATACTGATGCTCAGCATGTGTTGCATGCTTCCTGGAATGAGGCCTGTGAGGGTATAGTCCACTTACTGTCTGGTTTGGTGAACCCTTTCTAATCAAAGGTCATCAAATACAGCTGCTAATTATGGCTAGTGGCAAAGGAAATAAGCTGATTCCCTGGAAATGGATGACAATGTCCCTCCCAGTGAGAGTTTAGAGAGAAGAACAGGTTACAGCTGAGTAATCTCAGGTCTGGGTGCTCTGGCATTTAATTTTGAAGAGTCAAATTGCAGCTTTGATGAATGTTTAGGACAAAATATGGATTTGTCGACAATATATGTCCCTATTAGAAAGACTTCACTACAAACCCTTCAGGCTTTTTGGCTACTCATTAATCATGTGTGAGTACATGAAGGGGAAGCTCAAGCTACAACTAAGGCATTTCAGCTTCTTTTCAATTACATGCCATAGCCCAAAATAATGTAAAAGCATTAACCCAGCTACCACCCACTCTCCCAAGAGCTCTGTAATGAGGCAGATGCTTCAGAAAATACTGGAAGCAGTGTGATGGATTCAGTCTTGCCCTGAGGGTGTGTTCCAAAATGGGTTTTTTGTTATTTTATATGAAAACATTTAAACACAGTTAGATGTTTCTGTGTGTCAGTCCCATGTTTCTGTCTCTCATGAGTACTTACAGAACCATATTACCAAGGGGCAATCTCAATGCTATTCTATCTATATGTTGACTGGTAACTGAAGGAAAGTACTCTTCAGTGTAAAGAAGTACTCTTTCCACCTTTGTTGTTGGTACTGTAAATAATTTCCCCAGGAGTGAGTAGAAAGTGCTGGGGATCAAAACAGCAGGAGTTGCTAATCACAGCTTGCTCATTTTAAGGATTTTATGCAATATTCTTGTTGGCAATTCTGGGGGAAAAAAAAAGTTGAGCAGTATGGGGAGTGCCAGGGCCCTACTGCTGATACAGGACACCCTGAGTCCTTTCTGGTGCACAGAGGTGGAGTGACTACCGTGCTTCAGAAAAAGATCTATAGGGGAGCTTTCTTAAGTGCTGGCAGAATGGAAAGAGACTTTCTGCTTCCTGTAATTGACATGAACCAGGTGATCTGTGGGTCTGACTTTTTCTGTGTTTGAATTTTGTGTTGGACAAGTTGACCAAGACATTCAGTGCTTTTTGATAAATGAAGCTTCTCAAACAAGAATGCCTTTTAAAAATGAATGGGAGCCTCAAGGAAAAACATGGGGGTTTTTTCCCTAATTTCAGAATTATGATTTCTTCAAAATGCTTTTTAAAAACATGTTTTAAATCTCAGAGAACATTGTATTCAGTTCGTATACATTTTTTCTATTACATTTCATTTCAAATCCAAGAGGGAAGCATTGAGCCAAAATAGTTTCCTTTCCTATTTTAAAAAGTACCACCTAGGCAAAAATGATTCGGTTGTGCCGCTGTTCCGGTCGCTGTTTCCCGGCCGGGGTCCCCCCGCGCTGTGCGTGCCTGGCAGCACTAGAGGGAGCCTGGCGTACAGGGTTGAGTGCTGGAGGCTTGGCAGGACGAATGCTGCGGTTCTGCCGCCTGGGTTTGAGTATTTCTCTGTCAACAACCCTTTCCCAACTGTTACAAAGTTTGAACCTGGACCTTGCAAGTTTTTAAGAAGTCCAAACAAACAAATAGATCGGTGTGGTTTTTCTCAAGAGAGATCTCTTTGTATGATGCACTCCCTAATGTACAGACTCCAAAGAGTTTCTTTCCACAGCCTTCTTTAGTCAGATTTTTTTACATCCAGCTGTGAGCCTCTCAGATGCGCTGATCAAGCCCCTAAGGAGTGCTCTCTCTAAGTGCTATTTGGTTTGGGTAAAAAGTTGGAGCTACATTTCAAACTTAGAAAAATATGATTTGTAATTCCAAAAATAGGGGTTAGTACTAGAGGACTGCAGAAACATTTTAGTGTGCTTGACAACAAGAGGATGAATAACTCTCCTGCCTCTGCTTGTTTGTAAACTAATTATCAGTGTTTTACAGGGCTGTAGCTGGATATAGTGGAGCTTACTTAACCATGTCTCATTGTCCTCGGTTCTGTGTGAGAGGGCCCCAGTCCTGTAGCTACTGATACTAAAAATTCAGGAATCACAGGAGTCTTCTTTGCTTAAATGTTAATTATGCCTGTTCGATCTTACATTCACAGTGCATCTCCTGGAATGGCAGAGAGAGAAGTACATGTGCTGCCTTACCTCAATAGAATTAGAGAATAGACTTTGCACCTGTTCTCTCTAAACCTGCACCCCACTGCTGGGTTTGCCCTCTGAGTTGCTGGCAAGCCTTTTCCTTGGATGAAGGGTGCTGTATTTCTGTGATAAGGTCTCACTAAAATGGATCTTGACTAGAAAACCCTTTCCCTTTCTATCCACACTTGTTAGAATCTTTGGCCTGGATGGGCTTTTGAAAGCCCACAGCTTTAGGAGTGTTTAACAGGCCCAGAGTTTAGAGGCTGATCTGATACAGACATTAATAGAAAATGTGTGTCAAGGACATCATGCTGTCTGTGGTGCTCAGTGTTGCTGGGAGCTGCAGGGATGGAACAGACCTGAGCATCAGTGCTAAGAGTGTCAGTGTCTCTCTGAGGAAAGGAAGGATTGCGGATTATTCCTTACCTGCACTTAAGCACTTGTACAGGAGTCAGTCATGACCCATTCTATCTTAAGTCTGCACTAAGAAGAGATCTGATCCTAAAAGACTGCATATTTGGACCTGAACATCTTTTTCCTTTCCTGGCCCAGCCGGGAGCAGAACTGGCCTTCTGCCTGTAGTACTGCTTGGTGCTTCAAGACCTCCTTCTCCGTGGTTCTGCCTAGTATTTTCTTCTAGGGCTGGTGCTTCCTAGTTCACTGCGCCCAAAGCTGCACAGGACCATCTTGAACTACTCTGTGAGAATTTCCTCTGTCTTTCCTCTTGGAATTCTGCATGCTGCAGAGCAGGCCTGGCAAGCCCAGCGGAGCTCCGCATTCCCTGCACCTCTCTGGTGGCAGGAAGGCTGTGAGGTGACTTGTGCTAATTCACCCATGGGACAGGTGATACCATCATCTGTAGTGAAATAGTTGCATGTAGAGCTTAAAACAAGCATTCATATAGCAAATGATTTTGCACGAAGCCAAACAGTTCCACTTCCCTGCTTACAAGCTTGTTACCATTTCTCGTTGTTGGATATGATCTGTTGTGGAAGAGATTAGTTCATTGACTGTCTCAAATGCAGTCTTAAACAGGCAGGTTTAGACTAAATTCCACCATGAGTAAATAGTTTGAGAAAAGTTTCCTTTCTTAATATTCTTACTTTTCCAGATGACTTAAGGGCCACCGTACTATCACACAGTGCAAAGTCACTTGCAAAACCAAGGCCCACCAAGAATTAGCAAAAACATTGTTTCATCTTAACAATTCTGCCAGGCTGGCCCCTGCATATGATCTTACCGGCTAAGTAGCCTGAGAGGTCCAGAGGGTGAGGTGCAGATGTCACAAGCTGCTCAGTTTTTCTCAGTAGTGTGGGCTGTTACTGTGCAGTTGTCCTCTGTCTGCTCTTCTTTGACTGATGAGTTAGTCTTTCAGTCTGTTAATACAGCCATGAGCACAAAACACAGGACGGTTTCCTTTCCACAGTCCTGTGTTCTGAATGGTACTTCCTTGATGGAAAATGGCAGCTCTTCAAGAAGCTTGTGTGAGCTTGCCAGTGAGGAGTGGTTAAAGGGTTTCCCCAACTCCAGGCTCCTGCTATTAAGTGTTAATTCTGCAGCTTATGAAACTTGTGTTTCCAAGCAACAGGAGTGCTACGCCCTTGGAGATCATTAGCATAATGGTTGGTTCTAGAATGCAAGATCGAGCTGGAAGGAAAAGAACTGAATGGCATGCAGTGCCTGGAAATGCTGTACTTCAAATTATGCTGAAAGAAAAAGCATCTGGAGCTTGTTAGATGCTGTTAGTCAGCTTCTAACGTTAACTGTCCATTTTAGTCACTTGACTATTTCATTTTACTTGGCTGTAGCAGAGCAATAGATACTTGTCTGTGTGCGTTAAAACTCACAATGTTTGTATACCATCCTTAGCACATGCCAAATGGGACAAATGTGGACACAGGAGGGAAGGCTCATTCAATGGTGCAGCAGAGAGTATATCAGCTGCAATTTATCTCTCTGTGCGTATGTATCTGTCTGTCACATCTATCTGCAACATCTCTCAGTGACCCTTCAAAAGTGCACTTGGTATAATGAGTAACCTCTGGAGCATGTGAATTTATTGAAATTTGTCCCTATGACTGAGGTTACCATGCTCAAGCTTTTAGTAACTGATTGTAATTATTTCAAAATAATATCTGAAAGAAATCCTACTATGGAACCGAAGAAGCTGAGTGGTTTGTTCAGGTATTATTCACAGGAGACGCAACATTGAGGCCTCTCTTGCTGATAATAGGACCAAGATAATATTGGCATGAAGAAGCTGATGATGTTAATGTACCTGTCTGATTCCAGGGTTGGAGATTGCATTCTGCTCACCTAAACAAATTAACTGGATTTACTTGATGTATTTCTTTATGACTTGAAGTACACCTGAGTGTAGCATCTCCACACTGAAAACGTTATCCCTCTGGTTTAAGCACTGTGAATGTACATGGTGCAAGCAGCGTTCCGTAAATCAGGGAGATTGCTTTCTCCCCCCCAGCCCCTCCAAGACACCCTGCTTCAAGGAGCCCTGCTTGAATGTGGTGTTTATTTTTTATTCTGAATTACATCTCAATTCTTTAGCACAGACTAAGCATAGCCTGACGGTGGACTGGTACAGTCAAACAAGGAAGGTGCTGTACCTTTAGAATAAAGTAATCTAACCTAACACTCTCCTAAGTTTGAGAGAGACAGATTATTTCACAAGGGAAAGCTGGTATTTCTTTTGAAGTCTTGTTTCCTCTCTTAATAGTATGACTTGAACCTAGGTTGTGGCTTACCAAGAAGGAGATTTTCCTTACAATATCTTTGGTAATGGCAAAGATTCTTAAAGAAAAGTTGGTTTAGGAGAGCCTTGGCACAGATTTTAGACTGTAGTCTGGAGGATGCAAGGAAAAAAAAGGAAAATTAAAACAGTTTTGAAAAAAAAAATAAAGCACAAATCTAAGAATCTATTAAATTTATTGGAATTTTTGCATTAATTTTAGTGAGGCAAAATCTTATCCTTTGAGATTATCTCATCTGCAATGAAACTCCAAATGGGTTGAGGTCCACCTGTCTCTAGCAAATGGCACACTGGGTATCACGAGGGTGAGATCATAGTCTGATGTTAATGGAAGAGGGATTAATAAATCACTTACGTATAGAGTAGCCAAAGGTGGATCATCATTAGTACACATCGTGTTTACATTCTGCCACGGCTGGTGTCCTACAAATACCTTATAAATTAAGATATAGATAAATCTGTAGGTACTTCTCTTAAGTTCATATCATTTCACTCCCTCTAGAACTTTAGTTATTTATATTTATAAAGCACTTCAGTTTCTTTTACAAACCAGCCTTTGATTATTTATTTATTTTAAATTCACTTACTGTAATTGGATAGCTGACCTTCATCTACATTGAGCTTTTGCTATCCTGTCTAGAGAGGTGTTGGCTGGAAAAATGCTAATTGATTATCAAGGAGAAGGTAGGAATAGGCTTCAGCTGCCTGTAATGCAATTCTTGTTTTGAGACCCTGAGTCAACAGAGGAGAATGGAGAATTTCAGATCTCTGGGGAGTTAGAGGGAGCATCCTCTGAGACCCAGAAGGACAGCTTTTACAGGGGAGAGACTACATTTAGCTTTGCTTATTTTCATGACATGCTGAACTTGTCAACCTCTTTGAGTTATGTAGTGGCTCTCAAAGTCAGCAGAGAATTATTTTGACCCTTGTATGGTCTTATTAGCTGTTCAGGGCTTGTGACAAGTAGAGCAAGTGTTTCACTAGGGCGTCATGGCACTCACAAGTCAACATATGTATATTTGCATAACATCCACACAAGACTGGCCCAGTTTAGTCCCATGTGAAGCATTTTATAATGCTCTCCCCTGCTTTCTAACTCAACCAGAAATCCAAAATAAACCCGGATGGTTTTTGTGAGCGAGTATGCCCCTGTGGAAAGGGAAGAACCTAACTTGGTCACTCTGTAATAAACAGCCTAATCCAACCACTTCAAATGATGCCAGGAATCCTGATCCTGTTACATCCCTTTAAGATACCCTCTCTGAGTTCCAAATATGTCTTGGAGGCCTTACAAAGGCCACTGGGGCAAAGCTCTGTGAAATGTACATTGAGTGTGAGAGGACTTCATTTTAAAGGGTAAGTCTTCATGATACCTCTTTTGTACTTTGGAGTTCCCACATTCATGAGCCATGTGCTGCTCAGACTGGGGGTGCAACACAACTACTCTAGTCAATAGAATTTCTTCTGATTTACACTGTGTAAATTGCATATTCTTTTTTTTGGACAAAGAGTGAAGATCGTATTTTTCTGTACTGGACATGAACCCTGCACCTTTGTGTGTACTGGTTTCCAGAAACATAGGCTATCATTATTAGGTTTCATATGCTTAGCAGGAGACCTAAGCAAAACTTAGGAATTCTAGACCATGTGCTCGAATTCATCCTGGCTTTCATGTTTGTGCATTCAAAATCCTTCTCTTGGACACACACTTTTCTCTTAGCAAAGAATAAAATAATGTGTAAACCATAGTGTTTTTCCTTTATGTACACTATTAACTGGTCCAGGATTGAATAGGCAGTAAAATTATTCGTAAGCATGAGAGGTGGTTGACAAGAATTTACTACTGCAAATTGAATAAAATGGTAATGATCATAGACCATTCTGGTGTTTTATTTAGATCTTTGAAGCTACTTTATGCCTTGCTTTGTGGATTTCTAGTGTGATCCAATACAGAGCACAGGTGTGAAAAATAGCAGTTAGTTATTCCTGCAATAGTTTATAATCTATGCTGAACTGATTTCCTTACACTTCATGAAGTTAAATGTCCTGACTCTGAGCGGGCACCTTAGGATTTGTTTTACTCCTAAAGGGAAGAGCCTCTCTTACCCTTACGTGATACCAGTATTGGTACCTGTTTACTTTGGCAGATGAAAAGTTTCTTTAATGTGTGTACTGGTTTTGGCTGGTATAGAGTAAATGTTCCTCATTGTAGAAGAAAATTGAGTTTGGATTTTTGCTGGAAGCAGTGTTGATAATTCAGGGATGTTTTAGGTATTGTGGGGCAGTGCTTACACAGGGTCAAGGCCTTTTCTATCTCTCCAGCTGTCCCACCAGGATCATGAGGAGGCTTGGGGTACATAAAACGTTGGGAAGGAACACAGCCAGGAGAGCTGATCTCCATTGGCCAAAGGCGTGTTCCGCAGTGAACTATATCATACTTGGCATATAAACCTGGGGGAAAAGAGGCAGGGACATTCCAAGTGATGATGTTTGTTTTCATAAGTCATGGTTACATATGATGGGGCCATGGAGATGGCTCAATACTGGCCTGCCAACGGGAAGTAGTGAGTGAATTCCTCATTTTGTTTTGGTTGCGTGTGCGTCCTATGCTTAACCCACAAGTTTTCTCACTTTTCCTCCTGCAATTCCTTCATCCCTGTGCAGGGATAGTGCATGACTGTGTTGGGCTCATTTACCAGCTGGGGTTAAACCATGATAATCCAGTTGTCACTTGTCTCAGTTTGGTGTCTAGATATTGACTAGAGCAAGTCCATGGTCTTCAAATACTGACACACGTTCTAGTTCAGTTGAAATGAAATTTTTATTTCCTCAGAACCTTTGACTCTTTCTTATTTTCGAGTGAATTCCCCTGCCTTTAGTTGATCTGGATTTTTTTTTTTAATTTAAAGTTTTAATACCAAGTTGCATTTTGAGAACAAAAAAATGGAAAAGATATATTTATTACTTTAAAAAGTATTAAAATGACAATCTACTCTTTAAGAACTATGTTCATTTCAAAGTGCTTTGTGCAACAAAAGTCTTTGATATGGAGACTGAGAGACTTCTGGTTTTAAGCTAGCATTTTCTGAATGCTTCAGAAAAGCATGAGCTTTTGAGAATAAGGCTTTAAAATAGAAGCAGATGAGCTTAAGGGTACCTGTCATTAGCATACTATAGCTCTACAGTGGCATGAGACTGGGAATACAGACTGAGCAGTGTGGCTTAACTCAGAACAGCACTACCTAATCAATGACTCTCTGATTTTGGAATTATTTGGTCAATGATGAAGCTTCAGCCTTCTAGTGTTGGTGTTCTCTCATTTCTGTGTGATGGGAGCAGGGGGCACAGGGAGCACAGATGTTAATGTGTTAATGTGTTGATTTTCTCTTATTGTTCTGAAGTAGGCTGTTTCAATCAAATGTTTGTTCTATGCAGGAAGCACTCAGGAGGGGAAAAGACAATGCTCCAGAAGTGGCAGGTAAGCTAAATCTTGGCTGCACATAATTAAGCAAAGAATTTCACCACACAGATATGTGTATGTGTGTACATATGTACTTCAAGGTCTAAGCTGTTCTCTCACTGCTGGAGGTGAGGTTGTTGGCAAGAGGAGTACAGTGTTTACATCTGGTTATTGCAGAGTTTTTGCTCCTCCTGCTATGAAACATATGGTGCTACTGTCTGGCAGATTAAGTGTGATTTTATGCACATTTTTAAATTGAGACCAAAGAGAGCCACCTAGTTGAATGCCTGTTCACAGATCATCTACACAGATGTTTTGCAGAGCAGGGAGACATGTTTCCTTTCCTGTAGCCATGATCTTGGTGGCTCAAGACAAATGAAGAAATCCATACCTTCTTGCTTATATGTAGCACTTTGTGCAGCCTTTTCTGTATAGACAGTTGTCCAGGGTTTTCCAATATCTAGACTGCATGCATTTGGCTCACTTTTAAATCAAGAAAAAGTGCTCTGTTATGCAAATAGAGCATAAGAGCACTGCGTGATTATAGACAAATGCAAATGGCCTGTCTGAAGAAGAGATGGAATGAAGATAGGTTCGTTGAATGGATTGTTGTGTAAGAGGTATTGCGTTGATCTGAATGGCAAAGGATGATTGATCTCACTATTTATGTGATTCTTGTCCCGGTGGACCTGGGAACCACAGGCCTGTGAGGGTGCCTTTGCATTGTTTTTTAGGGGCAAAGTCTGGAGATTTTAATGCTTGTTTCCTTTCCCTGCAGAAGAGGGAGATCAGCAACTTTGATTACCTCATGTACCTGAACACTCTGGCTGGCCGCAGCTACAATGATTACATGCAGTATCCTGTGTTTCCATGGGTCCTTGCTGACTACCATTCTGAGGTCAGTGCTGCCTGCAGAATTCTGTACTTTCTCTGGTAGCAACTGCACAAAGCATTGGTGAATGATGCCATTGAAGCAGAGGGGTCTAGACCAAGGGTTTAAAATTTGAAGTCGTTAGTTTGAACTGTACTGATTCTGTATAGATTAACTTTATCTTCAAGTCAGCATACTGAGGATCATGTTCTCTGGATGAACATCTGTTTAATACAGACCTAGTTAAGGACATGATGCATCAGCTCAGTAGATAGACATGGACAGGTTTCTGTGAACACAGAGAAGGAATTTTGAACAGAAAAGCCTTGAGAGCAATTTGCAACCTGCCAGGTCCTTTATTTGTGAAGTTCTAGAGGAGGGTAAACCTGTGACCTTCTTGTATGACTGAAACTTCCAACACAGCCTTGCCACCTCCCAGTGTCACTGGGATAGTTATGATGTCTGAGATCTTAAAGTCTGCATCTCTGCTGAGTTTCTTTTCAGACTCTAAACCTCACTGATCCTCATACATTTCGAGACCTGTCAAAGCCCATGGGAGCACAAACTGTGGAGAGGAAACGCAAGTTCATCCAGCGCTTCAATGAAGTGGAAAAAAGTGAAGGTGAGTGTTTTAGGAGGCTAATAGACAACAGAGGCTTGAGTCCCCTCAGAACACCCAAAAACTTTGAAGAGCTGTGGCTAAGGGAAACACAATGCCAAGGAGAGCCTCAAAATATTTTGTATTTGCTGTATACAAAATACCTGTTCCCTATTTAGTTGTATTGTGGTAAATGGATGCTATGGGCTTGAAATGGTGGTTATTTTTTACTGGAATCTGATTTGTGTGCAATTTCCAGGAGACTTGTCAGCCCAGTGCCATTACTGTACTCACTACTCATCAGCAATTATAGTGGCATCTTACCTGGTCCGAATGGAGCCCTTTACCCAGACCTTCTGTTCTCTGCAGGTAAGGGGGCAAGATAACTTCCCTCCTACACCTTGTTATGAACCATGTAGTGTGTTACTGTGGCTGTGTAATGAAGGGGGATTCGTTCTTCTGACATTTGATGTGCTCTATATATGGATTTGGGGCTCACTTGGGGCAACATTTATGCCATGAATGTTGAATTCAGTGAAAACATCTTAAGGGGACCATGGTCGATGCAAGGGAGAAATATTATTTAGCTTTGTGAGAGCCGAGGCAGGTAAACAAATAGAGAATGTTTTACTGCCTGTCTGACCATAAGCTTCTGACTTTGGGGCAGATCAGACTTCATATGATGTTCTAGAAGATGGCAGGTCTTCTAAGCCCAAGTACAGCCATGCAGCTACTGGCAGGTACTAGGAGCTTGCTGTGGTGGCATAAAGAACATTCCAGGGCCAGGTGAGGACATAGAGGTTCTGGTAGGTGTGAAATGATAGGGATGGTGGGATCAGCTTCCTGAAGAAGTGGGATGAGATTACATCCAATGCTCCGGAAGGAATATTTTGTGTAATCTTGTTCTGAACTTGTTACTGCTTATACAGTGCCAAGCTGGCTCTCACCATGGAATTTAATTTATGGAAATTGAACGTTATGTGTACCTTTCCCATCTGCCCAGCATATAGGGGCACCAAATTTCCTGACTGCCCTTTTCAGCAAGCAGTTGGTAATGCCCAAGCAAATACACTTGCACCGTAGCCACGGAGTTGTTACCCTCTGTTCTGTAATGTGTTGTTATAACGGTGTCTACCAGGAGGACCAATCCTCCAAGGTGTATTTTTTAAGAGTATCTTGCTGAAATCTACATACCTTGTGGAGAAATACAGGAAGATAGCTTGGCCAGAATATTTCATGCTTGGAGGCTGCTGTATGCATAGTGAGGGATGGCTGTGTCTCCTGCAGCTTTCCAAGTGCTTTGCTGTTGTGGTTTGGGTTTTTTTCAGTGAAGTAATACAAATAAAGTGCTGTGTTAATTAAGTAATAAACCCTATGATATCAGCTGTTACCAGCAGTAGCTGATGGGTTAGTGAACCACCTGAGGCAATGGTTGCCATCACACTCTGTGAGCCATATGTTAGCTGCAGTCACGAATGACTGTGGAGCAGTTATTTCTTGTTGTAAACAACAAAGGCTGCTGGATCTCCCTAGCACACTTTTCATGCATAATGAGTTCTCAGTCCAAGTGAATGCTTTGTGGCTGTGTTTGTTTGAGGAGCAGGTAACCAGCGGTTCTGTGAGGATAATTATCTTCAAAGGCTACTGAGACCTGAAACATGCAAAACATTTTCTGGGTGTGGATCCACTAAAAGAAACTGTTGAACTCCTGGTGCATGTTCAACTGAGCTCAGTGTTGTCATTTCCCCCAGGTGACTGCTCCTGTGGTAGCTTAGGAATTGCTAACTGTGAGATACTTTCAGGCAAACAGATCTGAGAACTGTATGATCAACTCCATGTCAGGTTGCAAAAAGAGAACTCCCACACTTAAGCTCTTGGAAAGGTGGTGCTGCCTTTGAGAGCTTTGAAAGCTTCTCAGCATCTTAAAAAGTGAAAAAGCTGTATTTATATCTGCACATGGACAGTCTGAATACATGACAAGGACATGCAACAACTTGGGTGCACTCTCTGTGAAAAATTGATGTTGGCATAACATCTTGTCTCTTAAGTCAAACAGTTGATTTGCACCTGACCACAGAAGCATTGAAGTGAGGAAACATTGCCTTCAGTAATGGCACTGTACAGGAGAAACCTTATTTCAGTTTTTTTCATGTGTATTGAAATCTGACTCTAGATAAAAGTTTGTATGTGCTGTGCATATTGTATTGGAATGGAGGAAAAACTGGCTTATCAAGCAGGTACTTCCACTTTACCTCGGTCAAGTCCTGGGATTCTTTTCAAGAATTGGTCTCAGCACCACAGAAGAGCAGTAAAGGTTTCTATGTTTAGTGTCTTTATTGGAAAGTCATTCTAGGACCTGCCCTCAATATTGAGATTTGCTTTTGATCAACTAAGCTCTTTTATCCCCTTTTATTCTTATCCCACTCTTGCAGTTCAGCTATCAGGTTGACTTTTCCTGACATTTCCCTCTCAAAAGTACTTATAGAGAGCAAGGTCTTTACTCCTCATGGTGTTACTGACTCTCCAGCAGTCACTACCAGCAGGGAAAAACTCCTTAGCATCTCTGGGCATGTTGTAAGTCTTTGCACCTCCATAAGCAACTCTTAGAAACACCGTGGTCTTTGGGTCTAGAGCACCACCAAGGTGATGGATACTTAGTGTTACAAATTTGTGAAGTTCTAACTTCTCTCTAGAGATCAGTTTGCCTACTTGCTTTGTATATACCCTGCTGGACTGTAGTTTTTAAAACATATTCTTCCCATATTTTTGATGATAGTAAGGCCTCTACTGAAAGGAAGAAAACAGAGACCTACTGTGTCTAGCTGTAGAAAAGTCATAAGAGTTCGTTGTCTTGCAATCTAAAAGCATAAAGCAATTCTTGATTCTCTTTTTCCCTTTCAGTGCAGTTTTTGCATTCATAGAGAGAGAAAACTCATTAATTCTGATATAAATATATGCAAATAAATTTATTAATATAGGAAATGGGAAAATCAGTTATTGCTTCCTTTATAAATAATACAGGCTTAAGTTTTAAAGATATTACTTTTCCCTAAAATGAATTAGACAGCCAGGGAAAAAATCACATTTTTTCGTGGTGGTAATATCTTTAACCAGATTTGTCGCGCTAACAGCATTTCCTATGTATATATTATTTTTATTTAATACAGGTAATCTTTTTATTACAAATCATATTGTTTCTCAGGAGATTACCACCAGCTCTCATAAAAGCTGCAAAAAAAGATGAAAAAGCATCAATCACCACCAGACACAGCACACTGTGTGCAGATTAAATATACAAAGCCCTTTAATATGCTTCAATGAGATACTTGTTAGCTGTTGATTTATTTATAGTCCTCCTCCTACTCTGTTTTAATTTCAATTTGAATTTGACTCCAAGGGTCCCTGCCTGATAATGATCAAGAGCAAGATGACCTTGTGCATCAGATTAACTCCAGATAGGCTTGCTCATGTGATTAGCCACTTTTTCACTCTGTCCCTTGAATGGGTGTGGGAAGGCTTCACAATTGTCACTGGTAAAAAGAAGAAGGACAAGGAGCTAAAGCAGAACTACGCTGTCATAGCATGAGGCTGGACCAGAAGCCTGACCAGAATTCACCTTAGGGGAAAGAGGGGTGGGATCTTTCCATCTGGAATGTATGTTAAGTTCTGGTGTGAGTCTATCTCAAAGACAAGCAAGGAATGGGGCTTCAGCACTTGGGGTTTATTGACTACTGTCTTCTGATAACTTATCCATGAAGGTATTTTCTCCCTAAAAAAAGATGGCTAAAATTACTTCTTGACTTGCAGTTGCCAGACTGAGCAGAGCAGATCTAAAGGAGTTGCAACCTAAGTGTGCAAGTACTCAGGGGGAGCCAAAAGGGCACTGGTTCTTAGCATCTGAAACCCGTGTGGGAACTGCTGCTGAGGTTCATCTGATCCGTGGGAGTGGGATCCCATCCTCACAGCATGAGTGCTTAAATGTTGTTTGCCTATATAATAGATTGCAAGTCAAAACTTCAGCTGATTGTTGCTGTGCAGAAGTAAAACATCCTCCTCGTCTGGCACGTGCAACAGTCTACAGGCAGAGAATAAACCAACTGAAGGTTTTGTTTTCCTGAGAGGTCAGCCATAGACAGAATCTGACTGCATCTCATATCTTTAACAGATTGACTCTTGCACCTCATCTATGTTTAGCATCTTCATTATACAATCCCACTGGTTTATTCTTTTTGCCTCGGGAAGCAGCTTTGAGGATTGAATGGTTGAGGGTGAGCAATCATTCATACATGTTCACTGTACTGCAGAACTATTTTAAAGTACTCATTCTATCTCTGACAATCTCTCTTGAGCCCTGGCAGTGGGCTGTAGAGTTATGTCCCATGACATATAATCCAAATTAATTAACCCCAATGAGAAATATCTATATTAGCCTGGGAGCACTGCTGCTAGCACCTGAACTAGGCATTGAGAAACAATTCAGTTCTGTCACTTTAATACAGTTAACAAGTCAGCTTTCCCCTAAAATAGTTTGGTGTTTCTGACAAACTCATTCAGATGATCTCCAAAAATTGTTTTTTATTTGGTTATTTCCATTATTATAGAAATTTTATGTTATATTAAAGTCTTCCATACTCGATATAGAGTTCCATATGTAAAGGTACATCTGGATTTCCACAAATGCATACAGTATCTGAAATCCCATTAGGAAATCCTGTAGGAAAAATAGTTTCATTAGAAGGCGTATATCCTTCATTCAGTAAGTGACTTTTATTTTAATTTTCCCTTGAGGGCTTAGCTCAGAATGATGTCCTGGGATGCTAAGGCCATTTTTGTCTAGTGTTTGGCTCTCATTAATCTAAACTTATTCAAATATTCTCAAGATGTGAGGTTATCTCCTTCATTACTTACTATTTCAGCTTGGGTCCCAGAAATTCTTTTTTTCTCTCCCCTTCATGCTGTCCTTCCTTCCTATACAGAATGACCAGTCTATGCACACTCCTGCACACTGGGCCTTTCCTGTTTTCCTGCATCTAATTAATGTTACTTCAGTGGTAACCTCCCCTTCTCCATGGATTTTTTTCACAGGAAAATTACACATGAGATTGTTCACAACTGCTCGGGTCACAAGTGACGTGGTCCATTGCTTGCAAATCACTCTGGGACGAAATAAATTAATTGCTTTCAGAAGCATTAAAAATGAGCATGGGGATATTCTCAAGCTGCCCACGATGGCTCCTGCTTGCCTCTGTTATTGCAGGCTATGCTAGGACTCCAAGCTTTATGTCCTCTTAACATACAAGTCAGGACTAAGACATCTACAAGTCAGGACTAAGATAGCTCCTAGCAAGATGACAGTATATGGAGCTGGGACAGATCTTGAGATATCCCCTTATCAATCATGTGATAAGGAGCATTGCAAAATCGGCTGAGAAGCTTTTAATTCAACAGAATACTGACAGTGAAGTCTTCTTGTCTGTCTCCATTTCACAGGGTGGGAGTTTTGATGTTGCAGACCGGATGTTTCACAGTGTCAAGAGCACATGGGAATCAGCATCAAGGGACAACATGAGTGATGTCAGGGAGCTCACCCCTGAGTTCTTTTACTTGCCAGAGTTCCTAACCAATGCAAATCACTTTGAACTTGGTAAGTTCTAGAAGGGACATAAGTGTTCCTTCCAGCATCCTACCAAAAGGAAAGATCCAGATCATATGTTGAGAATTGGTCTCTGGACTATGTGGATGAGTCTATCTAATGACGAGATCAATTTTTATTGAAGTAACACTACAAGAATACAAGCTTCTGAAACTGAATTGTGTCAGAAAAACCAAGTTTCCAGCCCAGGAAGAGAAGCAAGTATTTCCTATTCATTTCTGGGCAAAAGAATTACATGTTTTGCGCACAAAAGTGGAGTTTTTTATAACCGATCTAGTTGACTGCTTTTGAAAGTTTTGCCTGTATTATCATATTTGTGTAACTACTGAAAATGTATTATTCTTTTGGAGATGTATCAATTGTTAAATAGTGTTGGTGAAAGGTGGTTTTGATTTTGCTTTTTTAGCCTGTGTGAGATCACAAGGTGATTAGTTTCCAAATGTCCTCATTCTCATCTTTAAATGTTCTGCACAACTCACATGAACTCGATATATTTTCCCTGTCCTCAAGCAGCATCACAATCCCCTCTGAATGTACACTGTCTCTAGACCCTTCTGCATCCATGATGAAGACTCAGAGAGAATCCAGAAAAAACACTATTCAGAAATAGGCATGGCAGTTGTTATTCATTTCACTTTACAGGACTTTCACACCATTTGCAATGCAAATCTGCTTTATTTAATAGACACTGGTTGGTTAACAATTAAGGCAGAGGCTGAAGAATCATCCTGAATTTGTGACAGCAAAGGCAACTTAATTGAAATGTAGCTATAATTGTATTTAAGGTATCAGTGAAATGAGGCATGCTAAAAGATAGTAATGTTTATATTTATATATTAGAATAAGGAAAAAAAATCTGTTAAAAGTTTGTTAAAAGATAAGAAAGAATTAGGGTAGCTTCCTCCTGAGAGGAGGCCAAGAAACAAAGCCTGGCTGAAATCAAGATACAGAGACTGAATTGAGTGGGGGGACCCAAAGGGCACCAGAATCTTGCCAGCTGAGAGCAAGTATACAGGAAGATTTTAAAATAGACAAAGCCAAGAACTCTAATCTGTTAGCTGCTAAATTGTACAGAAACTTGTGGTCCCAGACCTGAACCTCCGTTTAGATTTGAATTCATCCAGTTGCACAACACTGTGCTCTGAATTAAGAACATATGCTCACCTTCTGAAAGGAATCGGGTTGCAAAGGACTTGAGAACAAAATCCCTCTCAGTGGCTGCTTTGGTAGGAATATTTGGCAGTAAGGCCCACAGGATTAGGTATAAAAAGAAAGTTGTGCAAACACGTTTGTCTTGTCTGCGTTTGCATTCTGTACTAAAATGGTTTGTGCTGAGGACATGCACATTTTTACTGTGTTAGTGACAATTACTAGGACATCTCACTGATTTATTCCTGCATCAGAAATCACAGAACACTGGTTCTTCAGTCTTCTATGGCACTAAATTTGATGGACCTGAAACTGCATGTGGGAAAATCACCTCCATTTCCTTTGACTTCAGTTTTAGTCAAGTTGTTCCTATTTTCAGTGTGTCTGATTCTCCCTTTGTAATTCCTGCAGGCTGCATGCAGGATGGAACAGTGCTGGGAGATGTGCAGCTTCCTCCTTGGGCGGATGGGGACCCCCATAAATTCATTCTTCTGCACAGACAGGTTAGTGAATATAGATTTGTGACAAAATGCTATCTGGGTCCCACTGAAAATGAAACTCTGAAGGCCAGAGTCACAAATTAAAACGTTGAATCCAAATGCATCCTGCCTTTGTGAAGTTTGTGTGGGTTCTGAACTTTGCATAGTCTGTTTCTCTGCCTAACAATTCACCTTGAATCAAGGCAAACTTTCCAGACCAGATGTGGGTTACATGTAGGTTTGTGACATGAACATATCTCAGCCCACAAGTGTAACAGAACATAATATAATGCACAGGAATTTATATGCATACAGCTCCATGTCACTGCTAACAATCTGTGTGTTTATTTAAGTTATTTATTTACATCTCTGAGTCCTGCCAGAACTAAAGATTCTTTTTTTATTTCTGGGGGTTGGGGTGGGGGAAACCTAATGTATTCCTTGCCCTTAATGGAGTCAGCCTTGGCAATTTGAAAGCAAATAGCTCTAAGGTCCTGAGACTTACTGCAATTAGTGCTATCTATTAATAGTTGGAAAGTCTTCCATGTGATGTCATCTGCTACATAAAAGTGAATGCAAGTGCAATTCTATATGAAGATTGTTGCATTGAACTCAGACTTTGCAGCATAATATCTTGGTGCAAGTCTCTCCTGCATTACCCCATCAGATTTCTCAGGGTGAGCTGCATGTGTGAGTGCACACAGACTGCTGCTGTGTACAGCTGTGATGAATCTGTGTTACCATTGGTGGGGCTAAACAAACAGCCCATGATTTTCAAGGCATTACATTATCCTGGTTTGTCATGTTGCTTCAGTTTTTGCCTCAGTGAGTTCTTCTCACCTCTGCTCTGCAGGTTCTGCCCTTGGGATTTCAACTTTCTCTCTCAATAATCACTTTGTAGGTTATTACATCCTAAACCTGTGGATACAACCATCTTTTCTATTTTGGTATCTCCAAATAAGCCTCTCCTCTGCTGACCTCTCCAAATGCTGGCTTAAATCCTCTGACCTCCTTACTACCCTAACTACTACTACTTCTTTTGAACAAAACCAGGGTCATACTCTTATTTTGTGAATGCTTTTCTTCACTGTTCTCTGAACCAGTAACAGCAACCACAATGCTCCCACTAAGTTATCATTACTTTCATAGAATCATAAAATGGTTTGGGTTGGAAGGGACCATAAAGATCTCCTAGTTCCAACCCCTCTGCCATGGGCAAGGACTCCTTTCACTAGACCAGGTTACTCAAAGCTCAATCCAACCTGACCTTGAATATTTTCAGGAATGGTGCATCCCCAGTTTTCTCTAGACAACCAGTTCTGAATTCTAAGCACCCTCACAGTGGGCAATCCCTTCCTCATATCTAATGTAAATCTACCCTCTCTGTTTAAAGCCATTCCCCTTCTTCTGTCACTACATTCCCTTGTAAAAAGTTCCTCTCTGGCTTTCTTGTAGGCCTCTCCTTAGGTACTGGAATGTTCCTGATGCCACAAACTCTTTGGCTTGTGAATGACTGAGTATGAGAGAGAGCCAGTTCAACTCTGGTTTCATTCACACATGCTCAGGTTACTCCTGTGAGTGAACATGGATATGATCTGAGCCTGTGCTTGCCTACATTTTTTTTGTGCAGTAATCCTGCCTTTGTTTTTTTGGGGTTTTTTATGACTATTGCTTATATAGTGTGACTGTTGATTATACAGTGAGATATTTCATCTTTTCATTTAAGAGATTAAGAGGCTGTCTTTAGTTTCTATTTTGAATTTATGACCTGAACACATCACTTTAAATCTGTGTCAGAAGAATAATGCTAAAGAATATTTAAAGGAAGTTAAATTTCTATCTTGCTGTTTTACCTGTTTTGAAATGGTTAACTCTTTTTATGGATAACCTACTAAAACTTTTGTCTTCAATCATTTTGAAAATGCAGTTATCTACAAGAGTTTTTTTTTTTCCAAAGAACTGAAATGGAGATTAAAAGCCACGTTCAGAATGCTTAATTTCCTGTGCTTGCAATGCTTAATATCCTGTACCTATAGGTATTACTGAGACAAACATCTCTGAAACTGTGTAAGGCTCAGGGCTCTGTTCACACTGAAAGGTGATGGAAGGGAAGAGAGACCTGAGCTTTTGTCAGTGCCCATAACCACATGATGATACAGTTACTAGGAGGAAGGAGATCCTAATTTAAGTTTTGTGTGCACTGTCGACTTGCTGCTGGAAGTACAGTTCTTGCTAAAATGAAGATTTTAATCCAGTGAATGCCCTGTTTCCTACCTATTGCAAATTGGTTTTGGCCATTGAGGTCAAATATGCAACTGTTCCCTTGTATTCCTCAGCGGCTCCATGGAAGGCATGGAGGTGTGGGGGGCTGTCTGGTTCCTTTTGCTGCCCTGTCTTGTGGTCTTTCCCAGGTGCTCAATCTCTGTTTTCCAGTTCTCCACCTGTGGGAAAGGCAACACTGTTCTTCCCTACCAGCTGTGCTGCAGATAAAAAGCCATGTACAACTGAAAGATGCTGCAATTTTACATTGATGCTTTTTAAAGAAAAACATCGGGAGACATCCTGTCTATTCTGTTGTGGTTGTTTGGAGTGTAAACTACTGAGCCCCTTACTGCTTGTGTAATGGTGAACACTCCGAAGGCACTTGGATACAACAGAGAAATCTGCTTTTACCTTGTGCTTTAGAGAATGGTGCAGTTTGGAAATGAAACCACAGTCATCGCTGCATAGCATGGGCTTGCTGTCACTGCAGAATGATCTCCGATTGTGGGAACTAGATTTGTTTTGGATGAAATGAAAGAAAAGCTGCACTCCACTTGTGTTCTCCAGATGCTGGTAGCATTCAGCCTGTGGGAACAATCTGGATTTAGCTGGAAGTAAAGCCCCCAGAGTGCATTTGATGTGGATACTGGGTGCTCTCTACCATTTGTCTACAGAACTGCTTCCACTGGGCTGCACTATTTAATAACATTGGCACAGCTGATAAATTAATTTAAATCTCAAATAGGAACAGCTTAGCAAATGAAAGATCATGTTTATAGACTTGTTCTTAATAGTTTTCCAGACCTGATCAGATTTCCTGTACAGTCAGGATATTGTCTCTTCAACCACAGCTGAAACTAGGTACTACACAGGGGAGTGCAAGAAATCTTAATTAACCTGCCTGGCAGACTTTGTCTAACCCTGAAATGAATAGTCAGAGATATTGAATTCTGAAACATGAGGGTTTGTCTCCTCTGATATCATCCACAAGGCTGGAGGTGCTAATTACTGGAGTTGTGGCCATTTTTAGGAGGCTTCACAGTGAGTTTGGTGCATAAAACAGATTGAGGTTGACACTGTTCTGAGGTTTGACTATTTCTTTCAACAATATGAGAGCAAATAATTGTTCTTGACATAAAACTCTGAACAGCTTCCTGTTTCATGCTTAATAAGTTAGGAATCTAGTCCACTAAATAAATGTATTTACTTCCTCCCTAAACCACAAGTTCACCCTTCCTGGCTGGGCTTGCCGTAGTGCACAGTGAAATACTGAGAGGCTGCACAGTCACAGCTCTTAGTTGCTCTGTTTTGCTTTGGCAGGAATGCCAGTCAAAATTTACAGTTTGTAATTCATGGACTAACTGCTTTTATTAATAAGAATGAGTTCTGAGTCTGTTCAGGGACAGATTGTACACTGTGCTTGCTCTGCGAGCTGCCGTGTGATCATTATAGCTGTGGGCACAGTCATTTACACCAGCTGCACTGGGCAACTGCCTGCTCTGTGAAATGAGCCATTGTTCTGGATTCCATTAGTTTGTTTATTTCTGCTGTGCTTTGGGTGGCCTGGTCTGCTTGGAAGACCTTTCACTGAACATCAGGGATTACTCAGTCAAATGATTCGGAGACAGGAAAGTGCTTTTAATAATGCTTGATGCTGCTGCTTGAATCATTGGGCAAGGCTGTTTGGGAATGCACAAAAATTTGGTGAGGCAGGAGCAGTAGTATTTAGTGAAGCCTCATGGGTAAGACTGGCTAACCTGGTGGTAGGTACAGGTTCAGCTTGAACTTGTGCCCCTGCTTATGAACTTGCTGTCTGGGTCTTCCAAGCCCCCTTTTCCTCTGTGATTACATTGAGCTTTCTATGGAGCCCACATTTAGGTGGATATATTGCCTTGTAGCATCTCTTCCAGTCTTCTCCAGTAGTAATTGTTCATTCTAGTCCTATTAATCCATGTGCTAATCACTGTGGGTGCCAAGATTTGTGGAATGCTTTCATTTTGCTTTGTGGAACCTACCTGTGTTGTCTCTGAGGATATTGCTCCTAGTGTCTGTTAAGTCAAATGTGGTACTGTGTCCTTCTGTTTCCTGTGGGGGTCCAGTTCAGTCTCTTTTAGTGTTTTATGAGGATGTGCTGAGAATGGAGGTACTGGAGAAACTGAAAGTGTGATAATTGCCTTGCAGAGAATTTGTCTCCAACAAGGATTGGAAAGCAATAATGCATTTGTAATGGGTACAGTCTGGCAAACTAAGTAATTTTGTTTTGGTTTCAGGCACTGGAAAGTGACTATGTAAGTGCACACCTTCATCACTGGATAGACCTTATTTTTGGCCACAAGCAGCATGGCTCAGCTGCAGTGGAGGCAGTTAACACCTATCACCCTTACTTCTATGGAGACAAGATGAACCTCAACAACATTAAAGATCCTCTGATTAAGAGCACTGTCCTGGGATTTATCAGCAACTTTGGACAGATACCAAAGCAGGTACCACTTTATCATGAAAGTAGAGAACACAATCTATCTTGATCTTACAGTGTTTTTACTGGAAACCAGTAATAGTAACTTAAATCAGAAACACCATCTGATTTAAATCTGCTGAAAGATGAGCTGTAGGCTTTTCCAGACTGTGTACTACGTCAGTATGCACCCCCACTTTCTAGCCATGCTGCTCTTGTTGTGTGCCATGCAGCTGCAGCATCAGCTCTGGGTTCTGCTCCTTCAGTGCAGTCACACAAATAATCACTAGTCTGGGAATGGGTACAGTCACCTAAAACTCAGATCAAAGTCTCACCTGTGCTTTCTTTCTTGTCCTGAATTGTTAAGATTAGCTTTCTGTCCCTCTGAGGGAGGGATGTTGTCTGATGAAAATGTAGTAGGCATAAGATTGTATTTTAATTAAGAGGTTCATGTATGGTGGTCCTGGAGTCTGTGATTAAGGATTTAAACAGGTGTTTCTCCTGCATGGTCTTGCACATAGAGATTTATTTTTCAATGACATTCCTTTGTTCTAGCTCTTCACGAAACCACATCCATCTAGGAATGCTCAAGGGAAAAGTTCAGCAGGAAGAGAGACTGGGCTGTTCCTTCACTCAAGTGGAATTCTTCCTCCTTTTGTGAGCAGTCTGCAAAATCTGAAGCTCTCGCCAGTTACCATAAAAGGTGCTGCAGGGGTTGTGTTCCATTTTCTGAGCTAACAAGTGCACAGTTTTTTGATAGGATGAATCTGGATTTTCAATATCACAAAAGTAGACACACAGCTTTATATGAGTTGGTTCAATCAAGATCCCTTCTGCCAATTGTGATTTTTGTATCTTTGTATTAGAAGTGGGCACTGAAAACTTCTTCAAACTTCTATTGTACAGTTTGGAACAATTTTTTTTTGTAAGATGTCACCTTCTCCACATGGATTTATGCTGTCCACTGGAGAGGAGTGTTTCCACTATTGTGTGTGGAATCTCAGTTTCAGAGTGGATTTCTGTCTGTGGGTCTGGCCACAGCACTGAACCCAGATATGAGACTTGCCAGCCTCACCACACAGCTGTGCAAGGAGAAAAGTTAACATAAGTGCTCTAAACCCAACAGAATTAAATATTTTATCTGTCTTGCCAGACTATCCCAAGGGAGCTATCGGGCACATTGTTCATACAGAGAAAGGCATTCTGGCTGTCGAAAAAAATAAAATTTTGATTCCTCCTCTTTGGAGCAAAACATTCTGCTGGGGATTTGAGGACTTCACCTGCTGCTTTGGCAACTATGGATCTGAGAAGGTAAATAAGAAAAACTCTAAGAATTAAAGAAATTAGTTATATATTTTGGTCTTTGATTGGTTTGGGCACCCATTTCAGAGGCTGTTGGGGAGCTGATTTCAGAGGATGCTGTACAGGACTTTGTCACAGTCAAGCTTCTTGAGGAATCTCAAGTTAGATATCCAAGAAAGTGTAAAATGATTTTACACTGCTCAAAAACATGGCATTTGCCTCCAAATTATCTCAGGTTTTCCATCCAGTGATTGTGTTGTCCATAGGTCATAAGGACAACACAAGGTCTCCTGGTCACTGATTAGAAATTGCATTGTGCAGAAATTTCTGCTGGAATTAAGACAGAACCATCTGTCAATTCCCCTCTGGCTCCAGCATAGCCCAGTGCATTCATTCAAAGTAATGAAGTTAATACTCTTACTTCTTTGCTGTTAAAAATAAATGGTCTATATCATCACACTGCTTGTTAGGGCACTTGACAGATGTAGTTTCTTGCTCTGCCATAAATACACTTGATTTTTGGATGTATTTGGGACAATGCTATGCAAAGAATTCTGAGTTAGCTTAGTTACCAGAATAGTATAACATGTAATTCAGCAAGATACTGACTTGGATATTTGTGCAAGTGGCATTCATTATGTTTTTACAGACATACCCAAAGTCAATGGAAATGAAAAAGCCATGAGATATATTTTAATTTCTGCTCCCTGTCTAATAAAATCACTTCATAGCTTAGCAGTTCATAGTGTTGCTGCAGGCATCAATTATTCAGCTTGCCACTTCAAAACTCAGGGCGATGCTGAGCATAGTGAGTGTGATTACAGAGTCATTGTGAGTAATAGTTGGGAGTCCAACTTGAATTTTCTCTGGTGGAACATGAGCTTATAAGAAACTTTAGTCCTTGTTGTAAGCAGGTAAAAGTTTGTCCTGTCTGTGGTAGGGGTTTTGTAGCTGTGCATCCAACTCCACCACAATCATTGGCACCAGAGTGTTTTCCCAGTTGTGGGGGAGAGCTGATGCAGAATGTGCAGGAGGATGCTTGTGCTGTAATTGTATCAGGCTGTAACAGACCTGACTCTGCTTTAGACTGATTTGGGTGCTGCTAACAGAGCACAAAATGGAATTTAGTGCTTTGTCTTTTGGCTTTTCAATCCAAATAAGGGAGGGTTGCAGGGCCTGGCAGTAACTCTCTGTTAGGAGTGGCCATCACAGCCTGAGACTTCTTTTTAATCGACATGGAATGTTTGCGTTCTGTTACAACGTGGTGGCAGAATGAGCTTTCCTGCAGTTGTGTAGGAAGTGTGGCACAAAAGGAATCAGAACTCAGATCTCATGAGACACAAGATACTGAGCTTTGTTCAGCATTCCTGTTTGGCCCCTGGAAGGTGGCACAGCTGCATGCAGCCACAGCCTGTGCAGGTCCATATGTTCACAGCAGTGCTCACATAGAGACTGGTTATGATGAGCTTTTCTTTCTTAGATTTAAAATATGGAAGGTCAGTTTCAAAAATTCAGTCTGTCATTTGGTAATAATAAATACATGGTATCACCAGATGAGAATTTGACTTAAAGATGTTTTCTTGTACAGAATGTGACTACATTTGAGTGCATGGCAGACTGGGGAAAGTGCCTCTGTGCAATTTGTCCTTCAGCAACTACCATAATCACATCTGGAACAAGCTCAGTTGTGTGTGTCTGGGAATTCTCCGTGGTCAAGGACAAAGTGAAATGTCTAAACCTGAGACAGGTAAGTACTGTGGCTTTTCTGCTATGGAAGCTTGATGAAACCCAGAAGATAAGGTTTTTATCTCTCAGATGATCGTGAGGAGAAGCACCTTTGTTGAATAAGAAGGCAGGAAATAAACAATAATAAGCAGTACCATATGACAGCCTGTATCAGAGCAGGAGGTGATAATATGCCTTATACCAAAAGCTCATAGCTATGAGTGCCACTTGGTGGATTTTTTTCCTTTAGTAGCATTTTCAAAGTTCATAATGATAAAAGAAATAATGAAGATAAGGCTTGTTTTCCTCTCTTGAAATGCAGCCTTTGGATTATTTTTAAAAACAAGTATCACCTGGAGGGGCTTACAGTTTGTTCTAGGCTGCTACAGCAATGGACAGGATCTCTAAAACATCCTTCAAACTTAGCTGGTGGAGATGAAGGCTCAGCCAAAGTTCTTGATTCTTTTTTCTCAGCCTGAATTCAGAACATAAAAGGTTTATCTGTCACTCTGTGAGGGAGGGATGCATCCAGTAAGAATGGTATGGTTTTTGTCCTCATTATCCAAAGCCCTTTAGTGGTAGTTGATTTAAACCTCATCTATAGTAATCAACCACCTGTATAAATGATATTTCATTTGCAAAATTGAATTCTCATGCAAGATTTGTGTGGTTCAGCTATGTTGAGTTCTCAGCTATACAAGTAAAACTAGAGTACACCACTATCACATCTGGAAGGTAGCATGGGGCCTTTCTTCCCTAAAGAAATGAAGATACTCTTGATTAAAAACTCTGCTACTTTTAGGCAGACAAATGGTCCATTGAGCTCCAAGGTCTCAAAGTGTCAGAAGCTTCTTTTGTTCATTTGTTCTGGAGGGGTATTCAGATGATATTTCAGTGTTCTTCTTACCTAAAGCCAAAACATATTTTATTTATCATTAAATGAAGTGAAAACTTCATTGTCTGCTGGGATGCCAGAGAATTATTTAGATCTTCATTTATCAGAAATTCCTCTTTGAATTAATGTTAAAATTAGCAGGGGAAACTGTTTTAGAGCAGCCTCTCTTTTGAGGTTTATGGTGTTTAATGCTGTAGAAGACAGAAATATGAGACAAGATCTAATGACCTTTTAATCCAGCTGGTTATTATTCCAAAGGAGGACATGGACATAGAAATGGAAGAACTAGCAGTAGAGCAAAGCATAAGCAATAATTTTCATCAGCATCTAAAGTATACTGGTCAGGGGGTCGGTCTGAGTTTCAGGCAACCAAAGAGGCTGTCTTTTATCTGCATTATATAAAGTCTTCCTCTAACAATCTAAAATCAGCATTGCTGATGTGTTCCACTGTGATTAATTTGCTATTACCCAAAATCCACAAAGTGGTATGAGATCATGCAATGACAAATTTTGTATTTTTTCCTTTACTTTGCTAGCAGAGGTTTTTTTCCTTTTTATGACTGTCTGGACTGGATGTAAACTTGAACTATGGTTCTAAATGTCTTCCAGGGAATTACTTTCTGCTTTCATGTAATTCACTGTTTCATGGTGGCTGCTTTTTTCTGCTGAACAAAAAAATTTCCTGAGAGAGTGAGCTTTGCTTAAGAACATCTTATGTGCTATAAAGTGGATGCTATTCACTTACCAGCTGTCTCATGGGACTGACACATTCTGGTTTGGAATGTAGTAAAGTACAAAAACTATATTTCTGCAGAAAAAGTAGCTTTTGCCTGTCTAGTGGGATCTGCTTCCACAGTTTTGTGGAACACTGAAGACTGAGCATAATTGCCTCAGTATTGATCCATGCAATTTACTAGCAGAGGGATCTGTGGGATCCAGTCACCAGAATTTCTGGGCCAAATGAAACACTTGAGCAAGGTGTGGTCTCTGCCTCACAGACCTGTCAGGAAGGTGTGGAGAATATCTGTAGTGTGTCTGTGTCCTTGTCAGCCAGTTAAGTTGAATAGTCAAACTTGGTTTGAGTTTTCATGGACTAAACATTCCTGCAGTGAAGCTGGCCTTCTTTTTTGTCTTTTGATGCTTGTTAAAATGCCTTTGAGATGGGCCTCGAGATCTTTATGCAAATATGCTGCAGCATATCCCCAGTTAAGGAAAAATCTGACAGTCTTTGCAGAGTGATAAAGAAAAGATGTGGGGAGACAAAAACATGAGACTTTTTTTGTGCATTGAGACTGCTGGGTTGAAGCTGATACTGTAATTGTGTGCAGGTCTATCAGTCTCTTCCACACTCAGCTTGTATTTAAAGTGTTTCACTGCCAAGTAGGACCTTCATGGGTTAAAATGAAAGAAAAAAAATGTTTTAGTGAAACTTGTGCAGGAGCTTAGCTTGGCTTCACTTGGCAGTTTGGATGCCTTAACACTGGATGTGTTTTCTTTCATGCTTTGGAGAAAGGAGAGGAAATTTTGAACCCTTGAACCTGCCTTGTCCCAGCCCTTTTTGCAGCAGTCTCATGCAGTTCTCAGTATGGGCTCTTGATTATGCCCAGTCCTTTGTAAAAGCAATGTCCTACAGCCAGTCTGAAGCTATCACTGAGCCTTCTTTTCCATGCTTAGGTGAGAGTGTTTCTGACTTCTGAAAACCACAGTTAGAGATCTAATTTTGTGCCAGTATTTATAGCTGACAGTTCTTGTGAGTGGAATAACTCTGAAGCTGGAAGTCATCCCTCGCAGTTGCAGGTCACCTTCAGTAATACAGAGCTCAGCTTCTTCACCAGTGGATTAATGTTTGATTGCTGTTGTCCTGGTGACCTTGGCAAGTGGCAGCACATGTTAGCCAGCAACAGTTCAGCCTCACAGTCACATGCTGGAAAAGAGGATGAGGCGTGTCCACAAAAGCCATCTGGTACATGTGGCTCCCATGCTTCAAGCTGAACTGAGATAGATCTAGAAATGTGCTTATATGTCATAAAAAGGAAAGACAGCAAGCAATATGCATTTCCTTTGAAAACCAAAAAATTAAACTGATGGGTCTGATTTTTCACAGTAAGGCAGCTAAAAAATGAGCCCTGAAAGGTTTTTTAGGAAAACTGTGAAGGACTTTTTCTCTGTTGCCCTAAAGGTTTTACTGTCATTTACTGTGGTTATGTAGTAGAAGTGTACACTGCTGTCACTTGAGAATGCTGCATGAAACAATTGTTAGCAGCATATTCCAATCCATGCCTTCTATCTGTGCTGTTAAATTGCCTAAAGCATGTTTCTTTTTTAAAGAAACTGTTTAAATAATGCTGAGTTTAACTGGGCGCTCCTTATGTCTCTGAACCTATAAAACAACAACAAAAAAGGAATGTTGTGTAATGATGAAAGAGAAAGGAATTCCTGCATGGCTTTAAAGCAAGAATTCTCCATAAATTATGCTTCTCCTCTTAACCAATACTAGAAATGCATTAGTACTTGTTCAGATACACAGAAAGATAAGACTCAGAGGGTAACTGAATTACATCTTGATAAATTGTATTTCTAAAAGTTTTTTAAATATTGAGAAATTTCCAAGCATAAATTTTAGTCAAAACTGCATGGACTGAAGTGAAAAGTTTTTGGTTTTCTTTTTCTTCTGAGCACAAAGCGCTGTCTTAGAGTCTGAAGGGTAGGCCAAGGGGCCTGAATCAGTGTATAATTTGGGCAAGTCATATAATCTCTTGGACCCTCAGCTTCCTTCAACTATGAATTGAGGACAAGGATGCTTCTCTGTAATATCCTTTGGTACTTCCCCCTCATTCCCTCTTCAGTTCTCCAAAGAATGACTAGGTTGCTTGTTCTTACTAAACAAGTGATGTGGGACCGTGGTTCCCTAGTAAATCACCCACCATCTGCTGTGGTTTATTGGTTGGTTTTCCCCACCAGGCTTTGTATGGACACACTCAGGCAGTGACCTGCCTTGCTGCATCTGTAACCTACAGCATCTTTGTGAGTGGCTCTGATGACAGAACCTGCATCATCTGGGACCTGAACCAGCTGACGTTCATGAACCAGCTTCCTGCCCATGAGGAAAGCCTCACTTCTGTTGCCATCAACAATTCATCAGTAAGATCTTCATTTGTCATCTTTCTTCTGATGCATCCATGAACATTTCATGATAATGTAATGGGTGCTTTTCCCAACATAAAAACATCCTGAGAGTCTGATACATTGATTTTTTTTCTTTCTACTGAGATTGCTAATAGTGTTCTTAATGATGAGAGGCGAGCACTAAAAGCAACATCTTAGACTGAGTAGCTAAGTAGCTAAGAAGCATCTGTGGATAGATAGATAGATAGCAGGATTAAACAACTTTTAGTTTATGGAGCATGAAGTATTACCCTAGTACCTCCTGGGTTTGGCTCACCCATAACCTTGTTGCCCCTGTTCTTCTGACATTTGTGCAGCAGAGCCACATCTGAGCTGCACATTCATGCAGCTGAAACACGTTAGACTGCAGTCTGCCAGCTCAGCTGACAACTGCCTTACACCTTTGCAGTGATAATGTTGGCTTTTTCCCTTCCTTTCTACTCCCAGGTGTGGGGAGAGCTCCTGATAGCAGTTGGTACAAATCTGTTGAGGTCTGTGCCTGGCCAGAATTGCATGCATGTTGATAGGACAATATTCTGGTTTGGATTTTACTGTAAACACTCTGGATGATTTTTTTTCCTCCCAAAAACATTGCTTTCATATTTGGGGTTTTTTTACTCTCTGCTAATATACTAGAACAGGGTTTCAGCTGCTCAGACAATTCAAGGTTGAATCCAGTCCTGGATATTGTACAAAAGCAAAATCGAGTTCATAGCAGAAAGAAACCAGGCAGATAGTCTCTACTTGGTCTGTGCCAAAACAGTCATCTTGTATCAGAGGGTTATTAACCATGCAGTCTGATAGCTAGCAATTTGAGGGTGGGAATTAAGTTGTCTGTTCAGTGCTAGCTCAGCCCTCGGTCCCAGCAGCCCTGGTTAGTGTAAAGTGGCCACTGGCCTCAGCAGGCCAGTTCAGAATATCTTGGTGGTCCCTTATGAAGTGAGCTGAAGCAGAGCCAAGCATTCAGAAATGGAGGGGAGGGCTGGCACAGAGCTGCTCGAGATCCCCAGGGGACAGAGATCTCTGTTCTGCACCAGCCAGTACAGCAGCCTTCTCAGTCAGAGTCTGCTCTCCTGGAACCATCCAAAAATGGGACAGTCTGTGCCAGGAACAGTCTGGTGACTGATCCAAATGACTGGTCTCCACTTTATTGGAGTGCAAATGGTTAAGCTGCTTGGATAATAGTATATCAAAAGGTTCATTTAATAGAGGAAAAACCTTAGAAAAGTATGACTGAAGCTGCAAGGAAGAAAAATAAAAAGTCCATACTGTGTGGATGAAAAAGTTGTCTTTCATGTTAGCAAAACAGAACACTTAATTCTGAAATGTCATTTTTGTTTAATTCTTCGCTAAATATTTATGTAAAGCTACAGGGAAAGAGAAACAAAGTATTTCATTTGTGCTACAGTGTTTTGATTGACACAAAATTACATGATTGGTAGCAAGGGTTTTTCCCTGAAAAATTCAGAATGGTTCAAAGCAGTTTTGAAGGAAAAAAAAATTTGGTGAAATAAGAACCCTATATAGCTCTTCATTATGTGATTGTTGGAGTTGCTTGAGAATCTAGAAGTTCCATCTATAGATTCAAACCTCATGGTATTTGTGTACCATAGACACAAAATAAGAACTGGCCCAAAAAGTTCATAAACTAAGGAGGATTGTAAAAACTTGCTGTAACTAATTATTTCAGTTAGTTTTAAATCCCTGATCCAGACCTGAAAAGCACGTAGATTATTGCCAAATGCCTGGACATCATGTACTCTCAGGCAGATAAGGTAGCTGAAATTTAATCTCTTGAATTATTGGCAGCTCTGTTTTGAACATGCTATCATTTTTTATCTCCAGAATTCTGCCCAGCAGTGTGAAGAGCCCTGGCTCCAAATGAGGCAGGGGTGAAGTAAGGTGTTAGTTGACTTAAACCAGATGCATACTGCTAATTTAAGGGCTCACAGTCCTTTCTCAGAATCAGATGACTTTGCTGATGAGGTTCTGTTTAGCTGACTCTTAGTACGGATCAAGAGTAGAAAAGTTATGTAGAATTTCAATTAATAACTTGGTCAAAACGCACTTTGGATAAGATAATTTACAATTGCAGCATTGGCTCTTGGTTCTTTGTGTTTCCCTAAGGACTTACCTGTGTGTTTGCTCCTTATCAGCAGCCTCTGGTAAGGCTGCACCTGCACAGAATGGAGGGGAGAGGTGCCCTGCAAAGGATGCTTGCTGCATCACAAGTGCAGGTCATTGGTCAAATGCAGAGCACGGTGTAGAAATGCGATGGCAGTGAGCTCCCTGTGAGGGGCAGAGGAGGATTGTGAAATCACCAAAGGCTTTGTAGCTAAGCAGGTGAACACCATGTCCTTGTTTCAGGGAATGCTTATTTGTAAAACTCATAAGAGCACTAGTTCTGGCCCAGAACCTGTGCTAGGCACTGCTTGTGCACAGCCCCTGTCCCTGACAGTAGCTGGGTCAGTCTGTCAGTCTGCTTTTTTTACTAAAAGCCTGGATTTTATGGAAAACAGGGAACATTTCATTAAATATTTTCATTTAAAAATGTGAAAAAACCACGTTTTTCTGCATTATCTTGCTAAATCTGAGCCAGTTGTTTCAGGTTTCTGTGACTAAAAGTGTCAGAATTTTTCATGGGGAAAAAAGTAACTTTTACTTTGTCAGGTTTATATCATCTGCCCAGTAGAAAAACAGTGGTCAGAATTTACATCAGAGCAATTCAGCAATTTCTGATCAACATTTAAAGTTACGAGGAGGATGAGTGCAGGACTTAGAGACATTGCCTCTGTCTGTGTTGCAGGGTGACATTGTCTCGTGTGCGGGATCTCACCTGTACCTGTGGACAGTCAATGGCCAGCTCCTTGCAAGCATCAGCACTGCCTGCAGCCCCAGCTGCCACGTTGCTTGCTGCTGCTTTGCTGAAGTGATGGACTGGGACACACGCAGCATCATCGTCACAGGAAGCACAGATGGAGTGGTGAGGGTAGGTGGATGGGAGAGAGGAAAAGAAATCCTGATTCATTGTAGACCAGAGGTAGAGTTTTTTTATTCTAAATGGAGAGACAGAGCTACTAAAAGCCCATGCCACTTTCTTAACAGTGCAGCAGAGGGCAGAAAATGAAAATCAGAGTAAAATATTTCCTGCCTATCAACTTTTTTCCTCCTGACAAGAGGACTTCTTGCCATTTGGGGAGAATTTTGAAAATGTGCTGTCCATTCTGGGGTGATTCTGAAAGCAAAAATTCTATCACTCCTCAGAAACACGTTTGAATGTGGTTTCTGAGAGTTCACAGCGCAGTATATGAAGTCCTACTTTCTCATGAGTAGGAATTCACTGCTGGTTCTGCCTCCAGTACGGTAGGTGAACTTCCTGGGTTACTGGGATTTTCAATAGTGTGTCAGCCTTGCAACCCCACCAGCTCCCTGCATGCATTCCTCCAGTGTGACACCCTGCAGCACAGTGGCAGAGAGGGAGACAACTGCGAAATCCTGCTGTTAGAAGTCCAATTCCCAACCCCTTGCTGGGAAGCAGGAGCTGAATCTTTCTCTCATTGTTACAATCCATGCTTTTTCTGTTTTTACCCCCTCACTGTCACAGCTGTGGAAGCCCAAATACAGCAATGCCCCAGAGCAAGGTGCTGGCCTGAGAGAGCAGAGCGGCGCGACGCAAGAGCCGGGCAGCACAGGTACGAGCACAGCGTGGGCTGGGAACTGCAGGAGCTGCAGGAGCTGCAGTGTCACCCAGTGCTGCAAGCCTTGCTTGGCTGTGAGGAACAAGAGGGGGTGTGAGCACAGTGGTGTGAAGGGGAAATGGTGTGGGCAACTGGTGCAGTGTTATTGTGACCAGCAGCAGTGGTGGGTGGCAACTGCCCCACCTCGAAGACAGAGAGCACACCTGAGCCAGCCATCTCATGGGCACACCTGGATGAAGCTGAAGGCTTTCTCACAGGGTCTCCCGTGGGCTCTGTCAACCTCAGAAGATCACCTCTCTGCAGGAACCTATGAAACCAATGGCTGGAAATAGTCCTGGCTCCAGAAAGTCCACTGCCTTGGCACCTCTGCTGATGGGCTGTACTAAAGTATCCTGGCATCACGTCAGAGTGAGCAGTGCCAGATCTTGCTCTGGGATGGAACAGAGAAGTTTGTTGTCTTTGCCACCTTAGAAGAAGTCAGAGGTCCTTCAAACTGGTGGGAGGCCAGCAGCAGGCCCTAGTGCTTGGAGCTGTTTATTCAAGGCTGTGTGCAGCTGAAGCCGATACCAGGGAGTTCTCACAGAGCTGAGGTTAATGAGATTGTGGGACTATGGTGATGACTGGAACTAAAACCAGCTCAAGCTCACTTCTCTAACAAATACAGGAGCTGAAACCTGTCAGAAAGCTTTAAAGGCACTTCTTAAATAGCACAGCTTTCTTCTTTTCCCAGTGCTTTTTCTAAGAGAAAGGAATTGTGGTGTTATTATGTATAATTTACTCCACTTATTTGCTGTGGTCCTCATTATACACATTCTCTATTACTTCAATTTTAGGCAAGCAATTTGTATAAATACAGAGCTATAGATGTAACATCTCCAAAAAAAAGATATTATACAGTAATTGGGCATTACCACAGAGATCTTCAGAAATGCTGTTCATGGAACTTGGCATCAGCATTACTTAGATTGCTATGTGAAAATATTTCCAGTATGCCTCTGTATGTTTAATGGCCTAACCAGATGCTTATAAAACCTTTTGTCATGCCTCAGATAGCCAGAGCCAGATGTTTCTAGGAAAGGTGCAAGAGCACCTGTGATGCCAGATGTGAGATAGTCTGGCTGTGGTAACTTGATATTTGTTTTTGTTCTTATCTCTAATCGAAGATTGCTTTGTCAATAAGTCAAAGCAAATGACAACATTCTTTCCAAAATCTCTGTGGTATTCTGTAGTTATTTTGTGGATTCTCTTTACCTATAGAAAAGTCTCCTTTGATTTAAGAATTTCTGAAGTTCTTGTCTATAACTTCCCACGGCAGGTCTTTCCAGGCATAATTGCATATGCATGTGTTTGAACAGACTGGTATTTTAGCTATTTGTAAAATGATTATCCTAAGCAGTTTTCTAAATGAGGACTTAAAAGCCATCCAAGGGAGCACAGCAAAACACTCCTGTTTGTGGGTTTTTTCCAAGAGGACCATAGAAGATTTGTACCCACCCCAGGTATCCAGTGATGTGTACAGACAACACCTGTTTGCACATGAACATAAGACTGTGTGTTTTCAGATGGATACAGGAACAGCATTATTTTATAAAGAGTTGAGAGGTGTAATCAAAGCAGGGTCATACTCCCTTAACCTATTCAGATGACTGCAGAATTATTTTAAATGACCAAATATTCCCACATCTCATCTTGTGCATTAAAGAAAATAAAATTAATACAAAACACAGTCATTAGGAAGACCAGAGTAACTGTGATTGAGTTATGTTGTTAGGTGTGCGTATGTATGTGTGTGTATGTGAAATGTCCACAGCATTTAATTATTGGTTCTGTTATGAGCAGATTTAGATAAGTTGATAATACCAGGGCTTTATGTAATTTCTTTTTACTAGGCAATTATGGGCTGTATTATATCCTGGCAGCAAAGTATTGTGGGGCATCTTATTAAGCACAGAGCCAGTGAAAACTGATGAACAATTTTGCTGAACTAGGCATGCAATTTAGAAAGCAATAATACACAAATCCAATTTAGCACACAATTGATACCGCCGCACGTCAGCACATGTAACTATCATAGCCACAAATTAAATTGGGATGGGCCTATTTTGCAACAGCACAGGCCAAGATTAAATATATTTGTTCTCAACTTAACAACTTGCTGACCGTAAATAATAACAATCTCATCCATGCTGCCCCCTAGACACTTTCTAAATATTTGTTTTTAAACCACACAACAGGTAACAAGTGTGGAAAACATCTTGTCCTCTGTCGGGAGCTGAACCCCAGCGTTGCCCTGACTGGCAAGGCGAGCAGGACGAGCCCGGCGGTGATGGCGCTGGCCGTGTCCAGGTAGGGCCATTGCCAGCACTGCCCAGACAGGGGCCCTGGGGCTGGGCCAGTTTGGGGCTTTTGAGAGCTCAGTCAGACCTCTTGTAGCCAAAAGCAGCCCCTCAAGGAGCTGACCTGGCTAGGTGCCTCAATGAAGGACGTTGGGGGAGTCATTGGACAGGTAGGAGACAAGCCAGGAGCAATAGTAGGTTTTGGCCAGAATAGTTGTAGAAGTTAGTGGCTGCTACACCATCTCTGCAACACAGAAATAACTCCTATCTTAGGAGTTGCTGGAGATACTACCTCCTTAAAATGTGAACAGGAAGCTTTCGGCCAAAGGACAACTTTGTCATTCAACTCCTCTCAGTTTGCACAGCCAGCAGGATTTTGGTTTACTCGAGCCCCTCCCGCAGTCATCTGGCTGTATATTTGTTATCATCTTGGGCTCTAGGATGTTATGATGTTATGTACTGTAAAGCAGTTGCTGTCTATTTCTCCGAAAGTGATGAAATTTTGACAGTTGATAAAATGTTCCTGCATTCTGCATGCTCAGCTTTAGAGCAGTTAGTGTGATGTTGATGTGCATTGAAAGGGGGAACATTTGGGGTGAGGGTTAATTTCATTAGTGTTGGTGGCACTGCATGCAGCAGAGATTTCATTGGCTGAAGCCAGGACATCGTGCTAACAAGACTGAATTCTGAATCTGGACAGCAGATTATTTAACATCCATAGAATCTCAGAGAACAGTAAGAGCTTCTGATCTGGTTGAGTTGTCCCCAACTCACCAATGAACTCCAGGAAATTTTGGACCCAATTCTAAGCTCAGTCTTTGAAGTACCAAACTCTGAATAGTCTCCAACATGGGTCTTCAATTTTAATTTTAAAGATAATGTACATCCCTGAATATTATATCCTCCTAATTGCTGCACATACAGAAAAAGTATTGATCCTGTTTGTTTTTTCTTCTTAAACATGGTTTTCTTTGTCTTTTTCCTTCTTTCTCAAGAAATTCCTCCAAGCTCCTAGTTGGTGATGACTGGGGAAGACTCTGCTGCTGGTCTGTGGATGGGTAGGAAGAAATAGCCAAGATTTCTTATTTTTTCAACCCTTTGGATGGAGAGAAAATTTACCTTTCAGAGCATGAGAGAAGCAGAGAAACTGGAAGCCTCTGGTTGGGGACTGAATCTTAAGGGAGTTGTTGGACTGACCCTGCAGTCAAGCATAATTTAAATTAGACACTGGACCCCAGAGCTGTGAGAGAAACTGACAGATATGCACACAGACAATGAGATTTTTGTAGTATTTGTTTTGGGAAGACTTTTGTATTTAAAATGTTATTTTAGATACTGAATTTGACATCATACACTGTATTTCACAAATATTATTTAGCAAATAAAACTGCCTTGATTATGCCAAAGAGCAGTGTAGCTTAATAATAATGTATTGTATTTTTAATATCATGAGATAAAAAAATACTCAGGCTTCAAACAGGTGAGTATATTTCAGTATTTTTGTTCTTCACTGATATGCAAGAATATTAATATCTCCATTCTTACTCTTCCCTCCTCCCTGGATTTGCATAAAAATGTACACATGCCTTTTGAAAAGCTAGTTTGTTTGCAAACTGAAGTTTGGAATCCCCAGCCTGATGCTGGTGCCTTTATCCAGCCTTGCACTGTGAACATGTGTTATGGTGCAATGTTTCCTCTCTCTGATTTTTTTTTTAATAGTAAAGCAGGCAAAATATATGGAATAGGTGAGGAGAAAGATCTGACATGGCTGGTCAACATATTTATTCATTTTCCTTCTTTTCTGTCTTCTTTCTAACCTTGTCCTCATACTCTCTGAAGTTCAGTATATTAGACATACTTCAGGATTTGCTTTCACAATCTCCCTTTGTGGTAAAAGTGAATATTTGTAGTAAATGAAGGCTGAGACTATAGTGTAATAAATTCAAGTGCCATTTGTGTCCCTAGTGGGGATGGAAAAACTGTGAAAAATCAGCCTCTTTAACATTTTAGCATAATTGAAAGGAGCTAAATTGATAATTCCCTCTCCCTTCTGCTCCTCTTGACCTGGTGAAGAGATTGAATACCTTACCTCACATACAGAAGGGCTGAGCAGCCACACAGGCAGAGCAGCATCCTGAACACGCAGACTGGGTCAGAGATGTGCCAGGAAGAACACGAAGGGCATTACGGGCATGAAGGCTCTTTTGTTCATACCACCAAACACATCCTTGAGCAGACAGTTCCCTGATTTCCAGTGCACTGGGACTGGATAGCACTGCAGGAGTGAAGCCCCTTATGTGCTGCACATGAGGAATTGCTGTATGCCAGAATCTTGGTGCTAGAGACTTGCTAGCATCATTAGGAACAATTTGGTTAGGAAGACTAGGTTTTACTGGTCTTCTTTTAATTACGTGATCAACTTTCTTCTTCCTATGGGACACTGCTTAGCTAATGACTCTTCTTTTGAATTGTGTTGCTGAATGAGCAAATCCTCCTGTTGCAAACAGCCTCCTTCCCTACAGAGTGCTGAGATATATCCCCACCACAGCCCCCTCCATGGTTAGCCATGATCTCTGTAGTCAGTGGAAAATGCAATAATTAGATGTAAGCTCATGATGCAGGCATGGAAGGAGGTCTGCATTACGTCTACACAGATGACCTATCTGGTCTTCCTTTCTGACCTCCAAGTGCATGACTTGATGAGTCAAATACTCATCTTTCTGTGCTCAGGAAAACATACACTGAACACAGGCCAAGACACACCAATATTCAAATCAAAATATGGAGCAAAGGTGAACTGAAAGGCCAACTGTCAACAAAAGTGTACTACTTTCTTGTTCCTTCTGCACATTCCTTAGAAATAAGCTGTGATTTGGATATATGGACAGGAAGAGTTGGATTTCTGTCAACTGCAAATACAGCTTTACTGAACCATGGTAAAGGTGATTAAGAGCTGTGAAAGAAGGTCACTCACTACCTGTGTTTTCATTTACCAGGTAAGCATCTTGACTAGCTTGCAAATTGCCTCCTCCTTCAGCCTTTCCATGCAGCCAGTCTTTGCCAAGAGCAGGTGCTCCCTGTTCTAGAGCTGGCAGTGGCACTCACTGTGCAGCCTGGGCAGCTGCACAAATGGCTGCAATAATCTAGACATCAACCTGGCTTTGTTTGGTATAACACGAGGCCAGCTGTAGGCTGGCCATGCATGGATTTGACAGGCTCATCTCCTTGAGCCTAACATCAGTTCTCTTAAATCTTCAGTAGTTGCTTTAGCAATATCTGTTTTGAATCACAGAGAACAGGTCCAGAGTGTGCCTATGTGAATGGAAGTCAGCACATTAAATGTTTTCCCAAGTCAAGCTTCTCCTCATCTTCAAGGAGCTGTAATTTGGGAGAATATAAAAGGGAGATGAATAGAAGTGGGTTGCAATTTCATGCTGGTAAAAGTTCCCATTAGGAACGATTTGCTGTACAACAATGATTGGTTGAAAAAATTTTGGGTTCTTCTCTAGCTCCAGAGAATTTTTCCCAAATGACATAAATCATGGGAAAAAACACATACTGTGAGTACCAAAAGCATGACTCAGATTGCAGAGTTTAGGCACAAATGTCAGCATGCTGCAGTCATCAGATTTTCTAGGCCTGATACAGCCAGTGTGTGACACAGGCAGAGTGCTACCAGGTCATTTTCCTACAGGTAAGGCTCTGGACAGGAAGTTTTTGCTCCAAATTTGTAATAAGTGTTTGAAGGATCACCTGAAACCAACCCTCTTGCAACCACTTGTTTTAATATTTGTTTTGGTCTCCTGCGTATTTGGTGAATTGTGAATGTTCAGGAAATTCCATCAGCTCTCGAAAGGTGGCTTTGACTGATGCATAGAAAAGTCTTGGTGCTAGGTCAGGGGCAGTAGGGGTGTGAATTGTGAGTATCCTGATGTGAAACATGCTTGGGATGTAGGGGTAGCAGATCTAGAATACGCTTGAAAAATGAAGTATAGCACTTCCACTGCAAATACTTTTAGCACAATTCCATTGTTACTGTAAGTGGAACAGTATGAACGTCAACAGAGTGTTATAGTTATCTCAGAGCCAACTTTTGCATGGGGTAAGTAGCTCAGGGTGAGAATTATCCTTAAAAGAAATTCAATGCTATTAGGATAAGAAATGCAGAAATAAGTTTTAACTCTGCCCTATAGGGAACTGAAGAAGAGAAATGTGCAACAACCAAACCTTTATGTGACTTTAAAAACTAGTTTAATCTAATTGAGTACCATAAACCCTAAAATGCCTTAATTACACTTATTTGGTTATTACACAGGCCATCTTGCTTCCTTGTTCAGCAACAGAAGTCTTGTAAGTATTACACTGAGCATTGAGTAGAGTCTGATCTCTAGCATTCTGCAGGCTAGTTAACACTCATGAAGCAATATTTGCTTGTGCACTGCAAGGCCTTTGCATCTTCAAAAAACAGAATTTACTTGAACCTTTTTTGATAAATCTATGCAAGGCAATCTGTAATTCCCACAGGAAAATTTTCACTGTAGTGTCACTATGTGCTACTCTTCTCAACTGAGAGATCAGTTGTTGCATTATTGGTGTCACTGTTCAGATGTGTGCATGCCAGTTATTGTTATTGAAGCCAGCCAGGCTGATGGGGGGTGTGAGAGGGTACAGGCTGGTGTAATTCCTGTGGAGGAATGCCAACTCTTTCTGTATGTTTTTTTCTGACAGACAGGTTGTCATCAGAGCTCTTCCCAAGCGTCAGGAGGCTCATGAAAATTTGCCACATGAAATTTTTTAAAGGGCTCATCTGAAAGGGCTCACCCTTATTCTCTGCACTAGGGTTAGATGTCTTATGGAAATGTGGTACCCAGAACCAGGCAGCCTTCAGCAGTACATTGGAATATTAGTGACCATAATATTTGCTGTAATGAGTACAGAGCAAATGTAGCCCTTTTGATGGGTCAGTGCTGCCTCTGTCCAGCAATCACTTGATGTGTTGCATATTCAGGTGTTGCAACTCTGCATGTGGAGACTTCAGTGCAGAGCAGTCATGAGGGCAATGGCAGCATGGGAACTTTCCTTGTTTCAGGTCAGAAATTGTCTCCTTGTTCAGTTTGGACATGAGGCTCTCAGAACTTTGTTTCTCCCTTGCACATATGTTCTCTGGCTAAGAGAGACAACAAAATCTCTCAATATCTATTCCAGTTTTGATGGGATGCTCTGCTCTCCTGAGGGGAACACATGATGTAAGCCACAGAGGTGAGAGTGCTCTTTGGCCCTTCCAGTGCTCAGTCCATTCCCTACCATCTCCTGTGGAGAAGTGGTGGTAAGTTAAGTCTCCTCAGCCAATGGCCATGTCTTGACACTCCTTATTTTACTGACACTGCTGGACTGACCAAAATCAAATGCAGTCAAAGCGCAGTCATTTGAATTCCCACCTTTGACTGACACAGTTGCAGAGTACCAGATATAGTGAGCAATCAAAAAGGCATATCTTTGTGTGACAGTGGGACTGGGGATGTTGTAAACAAGGAATTCCAGTAGTTATGGAAATAACCAGAGCTGCTGCCAGATTATGAGATTATTTGGCTGGGAAGGTGAAATCCTGACTTGCTCCAAAGCCTTTGTCTGCCCGGCAGGCTGGCTTCAGCCAGCATTTGTTGGCTTTGGTTGCCTAAGGACTCATTTGCCACCTTGCTGTATAGCAGCCTGTGGTGTTCCTGGGGGAAGCTCTGGGCTCTTCAGAGCCTGATTATGAGCTGAATATATACTCCATAGCTGGGCTGTATATTTACAGGCCCTTCTCTGTGCCAGTGCTGGGGCTCTGATAAGTGGGAGGAGGCCCACTAGAAATCTACTGAAGCAGGTCTAATTGAACCAAATAGACCAGCTCAGTAGAGTAGAAAATAGTCCTTATATATCTACCCGAAGAAGATAATGACCTTTTAAATAACAGAAGCAATTTTATTTCAATACCCCAATTACTCTGAACTCTCAAATGTCAAAGTGCCAAGCACTTTCAAAATAACTTAATTTAGACATTTATAGCACTTAGACACTGCTAGTTTCTTATCTAACCTAATTATGGGTTGTACAGGAAATTGCAAAGCATCCCAATTAGTGTTATTTTTTATAGTGATACATAGGAGTGGCCTTTGCCATTTGCTGTAATCATGTGCATGGTGATTTACTAATTTTGGCTTTTGTGTTAATTCTTCTTCTATCCTCTGGTTGTTCTTTGAGAGCAAGCAAGGAGGAAGTAGAGGTAGAAGTGAGCATAGCTATGTTTGCCTGAGGGATTTGAAGAGCATATTTTCCTCTGAGAGCAGAGTCCAGCTTCAAAGCAGGAGCATTTAAGATGAAGGGGTTCCATTTAGAAAATAACAGCTGAATAGCAAAATTGTTGACCTTCCTCTGACCTGAGTACTTAGCCCATGATCTTGACTTTTCTGCAATGTCCACCTAGATATAATAATGTCAGATGACATCACTGGATCAAGAAAAACATCATTTTTAATTAATTACACATCTGTAAGTATCAAAGCAACCCACTGAAAGACTACAGAGAAGAAAATTTCACCAAGTATAATATGCTTTAGTGTGAGAAGTGCAGAATAAATGGATTTAGCTCCTTTTAAGAGGAACTGCAAGGCCAAATTAATCCCTGGCCTAACTCTCTGGCTTCAGCCCCACAGGACTAGTTCAGGGGAAAGAGATGTGTAAAGCTGCTTAACTGATTGCCTGAAAAATCCCTTCACAGACACCACTGAGCAGTTTCATTCTAGTTCCTATGCACAGCAGGCAGAATCAGAGGTGGAGGAAATGGTGCAGCACACTGAGCAGTATTCAGTGACTTCTTATTTGCTTTCATGGTAAGAGGAGAACATGCATCCAGTTACTGTTTGAAAGTGACAGCTGTTGCCCATCCCATGTGGTTTTTTGCCCTGTATATTTTATGTGATATCTTTGTGCTGTGCTCCTCCACCCTCCCCAGTGCCAGGAGAGAATTTGTCTTAGCGGTCAGAGAAGTTCCTGCAGGCCTCTTCATTCCCCAGGATAACCCAAAAGTATCAATGGCTAATTTCTCAAGGAAAAATGTAGGGTTGTGGGTAATTATGTATTGCTGTTAATTGTGCCCAAGGTGATGCCAGCCTGGAACAGGAGGGCCAAAGCCCCAAAGGTGACCTTGTCCTGTCACAGCTCTATGTACAAAGCCCTAAACCACTCTTGTGTTCTCATTCACTTCCTTGGGGCAAAATACTGCTACAAATAGACAGGATTTTAACAAGGCTTAATTCAAATTAAGTCCATGAAGGAAAGCTTGTGTTTGACCAAACCAGTTCCTTTCCCCTAAGTTTTTCCCTAGCCAGGAGCACAACCCAAGTGAGATTGCCTAGGGCCTCTGTGGACACGACCTCCTGCTTCCCTGGTGTAAGATGCAGGGCAGATCCTCACAGATTAGTCTCAGATCCTCACAGCAGGGAAATACAGCTGTCCCTGTTATGTACTAAAAGGAAAACCTGAGCAGGCCTCAGCAGGAGCTCACAAAGGGCTGCCAGAACATTTCTGCCCATAGTGGTGGAGACTGAAAAGCCCTTTGTGGGGTTTGGAAACAGCCCAGCAATGCTGGTAAGGAACAAGAGAGACACAACAAGTGCCAAGACAGGGAGGACTCCTGAAATGCCTATTGCTATGCAAGTCCTCCACTGACATGCAGTCCTTTGATCTGCCCAGCCAAGGCAGGAAAACGGAATCAAACCTGCCAGTGAAACAAAGCACGTGGAATGAGTACATTTCACATCAGTGCAGAAAACTCACATGACCACTTATTATGCAGCAAAACTTAGGAATTTCATCTTTTACCCTGGCAGGTTAGACTAAAGCCAAAAAGGATCTTTGCACCTGGATGTCACTCATCAGAGGTGTGTTGGAGAAGCCCTCTAAAAGCAGAATTTAACCTATAAATTAAACATTAAATGCAATCTTTTCTGGTCTGAGTCCTTCTTTGCCAGCAGCACCTAGCCAAACCTTGGCTAAGGGCATAAGTTTATTGAACTTTCTAATGAAGAGAACCCCACAATTATGTTACAGTTATACTAAAACAAATAATTTGCTTGCAATTGCAGAGATAATGACATGCTGACCACACCTACCAATTAGAAAGTTGTAATAAAGAGTAATAAAATACCTTTTCCTTGGGCTGCAGATTCAACCCCCACACAGCCTGCGACACTAATATGATTTACTCCTATTTGCTGATGGAGGATTCCAGTAATAAAATTTAATGTGGAGGAACAAGGTGCATTTAACCAAAGCTGTAAACATATCTAATTCTATTTAAAGCTATAGGGTGCAGTACATTAACGTTTAACAATCTGATATTAAATTGGTGTGAAGCTAATAGAGCTGTATTTGTTAAGATTTCAGCACAAAGCCATATTTTGCCAATGACAGAAGGAGTAACCAAAATAGAGTGACTCAACAGACTCCAACTTCTGCTTAATAAGGTACTAAGAGTCTTCATGGGAATTCCTGTCATAAAAGAACTGTGGGCCACCTTCAGCTCCGCTGCTGTTCTGCTAAAGCCAGAGAGAGTTAAGCCAGGGATTAATTTGGCCTTGCAATCCCCTTTAAAAGGAGCTAAATCCATTCATTCTGCATTTCTGACACTAAAGCCTATTACACTCAATGAAATCTTCTCTGTAGTCTTTCGGTGGGCTGCTTTGACACTCACAGATGTGCAATTAATTGCAAGATGATATTTTTCCTTTCCCCAATGATTTGACCTGACATTATTAAATCTAGATGGACACTGCATAAGAAAATATATAGGAAATGTCTTCTTGGGAAGATGGGTGTTCTCCCGAGTAATATTTCTGGCCTGGTTTCACTCAGCTGGTCTGTTGCCTTTCAGGATTCTGCTGCCATCTCAAGTCAGTTCCAAACAGAAAACATTTCAAAAGTCTGGAATTTTCTGCAGAATGAAGAATGCAATTCCAAATACTGTGACTTTCCAAATCCTGTATAAGAGATGAACACATGTCCTTCAATTTAGGAAGTCATATGCTTCTCTAGGAAGCAATAAATCCTACAGAGACTAAGACAACAAATCTTACAAAAAAAGGTAATTTATTCAGTTCAATTAACTATTATTTTGGAGAATTAGATATCAAACATAAACAAGAATATACAGGATATTAATACATAAAGAATGGTATTCATTAACATGCTGGGCATAAATATCCAGTAGAGGATTCTTCTGAACAATGGGCACAATGGCCAGTTCTATGCAAAAGAAATGTTTGTAATCAAACCTGAAAGTTTTCACAGCTAAGTGGTCAAATCATTAATGCGTTAGGATTTTAAATTCCAAAGTAGCAACTAATAAATTCTATATTTTTCTAAGGCCTTTTGAACAGCTGTCTGCATTACAGATGTCTTCTCTGAACAGTCAGTTAAACTGGCTGTTCCAAAATTGATCCCTGAATGTTGAATCACTCATTAGCACCAATTTGGTTTTGGTCAACAAGCTGATTGCTGTTGTCACTGAAAGTCCAACACCTTATCAGAGAACAAGGAAAGATACCATGCACTTTTGGTGGGTGATTAAATCCTGGGATAATGCAAAGGTGAAACAAACATCTTTTTTGACAGCTCACAAATGCAAACATTAAAAATGCAAGTAATTACTAGCAAATCTACTGATGAAAGCTGGCCTTTGTTTGGAAAGAACTGTTTTGATGAAGGAATAGAATTGGAGTTAGTACTGTACATAATGGTCAGCCTGCTAAGCTTTTCTTAAATTCCTTTTTACAGAAGAGATTTTTATCCAATGTGGAAGAAGATGACTGCATTTTATATTTACAGATCCTGGCTAGACAATAGCAGATTATGTGTGCTGCCTAATCTCTACCACTGTTCAAAAAAGTTAAAAAGCAGTCTATACAGACTCACTGATTCTGGTGAAGCCCTCCAAAAGGCACTAATGTGCTCTGTCACATGGTTGCCCTTGGATGCATGTCCCCATCCCTGACTGCCCCCCATCCTCCTCTCCTGTGCTCCCATGCAGTAACAGGAACAAGGGCAGGAGTGCTCCTGTGATGATTCCCAGCTGTGCTCTGAGCCCTGGTGAGAAGCTGTTCTATCACTAAAGGGGTGTGACCTGTGAAGGAAGAAGCCACTTGGGCCATCTTTGTTATGACTCCAGAACCCAAGGAGTGCTACTCCAAAATGCACATTAAATACTGCTGAATGAGCAGCCTGTCATGGGGCTCCCTCACAGCCCTGGAGCAGACCTGGCATGTGCCAAGTGTTGGCTCCCTGTGACCTAAAGAGCCCATGCTTTTACATCTCCATGAACTGCACAGTTACTCAAGGGTTAAAGCTTCCCAAGAGCTGAAAGATGTTGGGTATTTGAATTATCACTGAGCTTTGGGGAAATTTAGACACTGAAGATACATGAGCTCTAAAACATCAGTCCAGCTATTCTTCATGACTGCAATGCCCAGGATGGCACAGGATAGCTCATTTTCCATGAATGTGTATCAAAGGAAAAGGAAGAACACCTTCTCAGTTATCAAAAAGTAAAGAAAGAGGAATGTTATTTTGTGTCCTCACATTAGGCTCATTTCCCTATCTCCTGAGCCCTGGTCTTTCTAAAGAAATAACTCCCAAGTCAGCAGGGCTTTACAGAGGCTGTTCCATACTCAAGGAGAAGCTGTGTAATTTTTTCCTCTTAGATCAGCAGTTCATTAGTGCAGGCTACAGGAGAAAACTTTTGCAGGTTTGGAAATACCAAACTAAACCAAGACCAAAAGCAGTGGCCTGGTTGTCTCAGTTTTTTACTCACTATCAAGTTTTTCCTATTCCCAATCAGAATTTTTAAGAATGAAATGCTGGGAGATGTTCCCAAGCTATGAATATTCTTCCTTAAATCACAGGGGTTTAACTATAAACGTTTTCTTCATATTATTTTGAAATATTTTATTTCAAACACCATACTAAAAGTAACATAAGTTTTTAAAGATAATGCCATTTAGAAAGGGAATTTGAAAATATGGAGCACAAACCTTTTTAACTATTTCTGGAGAAGGGGAAAAAAGTAGAAAAAGTAATTTTAGCTTTTCCTTGACTGTAGCAAAAAGTCACAGCTTTACTGGGTTGGAATTTTTCAGATGGAGCAAAATGCATTAAAGTGGCCATTTTCCTGCTCAGTGGTCTTTTCCTTCAGTAGCAGGTTGATGGGCATGGATCCTGCTCTTAGTCCTCCTGAGGATTGCTAAGATACTGATGTTTGCAGCTGGACTCATCACATTAACACTAAAGAAGGAATAACCTTCAGTGTTAAGAATGCCCCAGGTGGAACTCCAGTCCATTTCCAACAGAGGTACAGAACATCACAAAGGCCATCTCTGGGATGTCACTTGTTGACCAGCTGCTTTTTCTATGATTACTTTCAACTGCATCGTGTTTAAAAGTCTCATAGAAAAATAGAAGTGCATGAATGGAAATAAAAAAATAAGATCATTTGTATGATTTTTATAAATACACAGCACAGCAAGAATTAAATAGAACACAGACAAAGGACATTTATACAGGCATGAACTGTTACAGCTTGTTCTCCTCAAAGAGTATCTGTGCGTAGACTGTCATACTGGAAATGCCTTTGGCTTCCTGAATTGGCTTCATCAGTTCAAGTTCAGCATATGTTAAATTCTCCTCTGCAATTTTTGGCTGCAAAACAGAACCAAAGAATTCATTAAAATGTCGTTACCTCTGAATGTAGGTATTTTATAACACTAGGTATAGTTATTCTCCCACCCATTCTAATTCTACTATGCTGTTAATCAGTTTACTCTGCATTAGAGCTAGTTCATAGAAGATGAAATAAAAATATTATTAAAAATAGGTAGCAGGACTAAGTAGGATTTTCAGATTTGCTTCCAATTTCACAAACACAGAATATTTTGACAAGACAAGTATTATAGATTTGAAAGATATATGTTAGCAAAATGTTCAGCCTCCTTAATATTAAATTTCCCGATTTTATTTATTGCAGATTTCACAATTTGAAAGATATATGCCAAATGTGCTTTCCAGCTGTAAACCTTGGACCAGTCACCTCTCTAACCACAGCCACTCACAGAGCCTCTCAGTATATTTCTTAACAGAACCAAAAAATGTTAAAAATACACAGAAGGCAGAAAAAACTGGACAGAATTACTGCCATTCCAGTGGAATTTCACCACTTCTGCCAAGCTATAGATGAGTTCAGAGTTTAGAACAAAGGCCATACCGCCAAAACTCTCTGCTGTATTACAGTGATTGATTTTGACTTAAAACTATAAAATTCAGCTAAGGAAGATGGTCAATAAAATTTACTGAACAAATTTCTCATGTGTGGCAGAAGCTGTCTACTGCTATTGGCAGGTTCATCCAGACTCAGGTGGCTTAGAGGAGGAAAATCTTGTATTGTGCTCCTGTGTGTGCTCACAGTTGGGAGTGGGTTGTTCATGCCTAATCCACCTCAGAAAAGGTAGCAACAAATAAAAGAGTTACTGTGGAACTGTATGTGAGCCCCTCAGTACCTGAAATGGATTTCAGTTCATCTCTGGAAGATTGAGGTCTATGCTCCCTGAAAAATGGTGAAGTCCTACAGCCCTATGCAAACGAAGAACTGGAGAATTTGATCTTTACCTACTTGAGTACTGTGTTCTACCCAAATAACTGGTGTCCTCAAGTTGAAGTGCAGAAGACAATTAAAAAAACCAAAACATATCAGCCATGCCAATTTTTGCAGTCACAAGAAGTAACCATGAAAAGGCTGCATCTCTCAGACTAAGAAATGCTTTGGTAGTTGTAAATTTAAAACTGGCTCAAAGTTCAAAAACCAAGATTTTCTACAAAGTACTTAAATGTTAGGAAGAAATTGTAAATATTTGCCAAGGACAAAAGATTCACATTTTATTTATTGCTTATTTACTTCTGATTTAACACACATTATTCCTGTTTCCTTGAAATAAGTTTGAATAATTATTGTATTGTCTTCTGCCTAAAAAGATAAGCATCTAATATCCTCTGAAATCAGTCCCTTTGCTCCCCTGCTTCCTGTCCTTTGCACTGCTCTGGAATCCTCTCCTTTTGCCTTGACAGTTGCTCACTCAGCATTTCAGGTTGCTTACATCAGGGTGTAAAAGTTTACACTTTTCCAGCATTAATTTGATCTTATTTCTTCCCTGCAGATCAAATCCTCAAGAATTTGTGCAGCTGCTGCCACAAGTGGTGTTGCTGAAGTGAACCCATCTGTGCAATGTGAGTACAAGCCCTCTACAGGGCACTGCTGCAGGGCTGGCACCTTTGCATCTCACTGTTCACACCGTCTTCCCCCTGCCCACAATTCCATGTGTCACCCTGGTTGATCTCAACTTTGGGTCCTCGTTCACTATCAAATGCTCTGCTGTTCACAACACAGAACATTTCCTGCCTTCACTGAATTCTCTGGTGTAATGACAAAAGGAATTCCTGTGGATCCAGACACATTTGGACTTTAAGAGAAATCAAACATACATTTTCTTTGTTAATATATTAGGACTGAACTGAACCACAGTGTTTAGAAGGACATCTCTGCTATCTTGGCCTTGGCTTAGACTTGAAAAAAACTATTGGTCAGCTGCTGTGATGCCTGAATTTTTTTTTATTGCCCTTTTCTTTCTATCCTGGAAGTATTAGCCTCAGTTTCTAGGCACTTCAGTTGTGTTTTGCTTTTATGTTAAGTTAGAGATGCCTTTTGAGATTTCAAATGATATGTGCCAGTCTATTCCGTTATGTAGTACAGAAGCTAAATACAGGAATTATATTGAGGGTGGACACCACAGTAACACCAACAAATGCTGAAGATTTTATTTTCAGTGTATGACAGTATATTGAGTCTCTGAAGATACTGAGAATTCTGCTGCTTTAGTGTCACATCAGACCTTCAATGCATAGTGATACACTGCATGTGAAAAACCTCCTAAAAATGAATCCGATAAAACTTTTGAAACAAAGCTGTTGGTCACTGCTAGAGTAAAACTCTGCATTTCCTAAGTCCGATGCAGACATCTGTTGAGGTAGAAATATTTTCATTATTCTGTAGGAACCAGTTGTTCAGGACAAGCTAAATCTGTATATGTTTTCCCCTTTGTTTAATCGTATTTCTTGTTATGTTTCCATTTAGAAAATGCCGCATGTCCTAAAATAGCCACCCTAATGCCCAGCTCATGTAAATTTTAGAAGTAAGATTTATGAAATCATATTGTCCAGGTGTTTTATTATATTATCTCAAAATTGCATTGTTTTCCAGTGTAGATTATATCTTTATTCTTACCTTATTCTATTATGTTTGGATATGAAAAATAACACTAGATTCCCCAAAATAAGTCATTGGGCAGTAGTGGCTGATGTGTTGCTTTCATACATTTTTATGATGTTCCTATAGTAAACATAATTTAATAAAGCCAAAACACACTAAATAAATAATTGCATCTAGAAAAGCAATAAAACCAAATAAAATTAGTACTTTCATAAGTGGAAAAGGTACTTCAATTACTGCTACAAGCAACAGCACACCATAAAATGTGTAGAATAATTTCCCTTATGCATATTTCTAGTATGTAATAATTTGATTGAAAATATGAGGAAACACACAGGAGGTTCAAAATTGTGAAAGGTATACAGTTTTCAGCAAAAGATGTGTAATAACAGTGCATGGGAGCCAACAGCCCTTTAAGTACCTGTGGTAGCCAGGTTTTTATTCCATACACTCTTCTGCACTTCATTTATCAGCCACATGTTTAATTTAATTTCGCTGGCTTGTTGTCCAAAACCAACTTTTTTGAGCAGACATGGGAAAAAAAATCCTAATTCTACAATTTCATCTCTCATTAGGATTGGATATTGTCTTGGCAGTGTTAACCTGGAACCATGCCACCACCTTCTTTCTGGAACAATTGTGTGACTTTAATAACTGGTGTCATAGGTGGGAGGGAGGGTAGGGCAGAAGAGGAAGAGACAGTGAATGACTGGCCATTCACCCCTCTCTTTCTGTCCTGGGTCTTCCTCTAGCAGGTCATTGGGATTCCTAGGGCTACAACATCCTTTTCTAAAACATTGCATCATTGTTCTAAAATAACACTGAAATTATTTTTTCAAGTAAGATTCTATTCCAATGTGGCATTCCTAGATACAGTATTTATCTTGTATGTCTGTTTCCTCATCTTGGGATCATATACTTTGCCAAAATATAAATTAGGAAGAGTTATGATTTTCCAGTGTATCTTCTGGCAAATGCAAAATGATTCCTCTTCCAGGTTTCTTCCAGTTTAATTTTAGTTTATTCCAGTCACAGGGCTTCCCACTGGCAACTATTCAAAAGAGTTCACTTATAGGAACATTTTTCTTATTAAGCAATCTGCAAGGTCTATCTTGTGAATGTGTAAAAGAAACTAAAATACATGTATATATAGTTTTGTTTTTATTGGGGTTTGTCTAGTATATAAATGTGTTAGAAATTAACTAGAAGAAATTAACTAAAATACGCGTATATATAGTTTTGTTTTTATTGGGGTTTGTCTAGTATATAAATGTGTTAGAAATTAACTAGAAGGGTTGAGATTTTAATCAAAACTATTCTGAATTTTATTTAATAATTACCAGAAATGTCAATTTTGTTCCTGCCAGGCTTAGCTAGTTTGTTTCTTGGCAGCCTCAAGGATGTTTACTGTGAGCAATGTCAGACTTGGAAGTTCTTGAAGTTTTAACTAAGACTACTCTTATCCAAATTTGTGATTATGTATGAAGAAAACAAGCAAATAGTAACCTCATAAATTTAGCTTCTCTGGAAAAACAACTGATGCCAACTTGCATTTAGAGACTGCTGCAATCTAACTGTTCCATGACCACACATGTTATCACAAAGATGACAAACCCACTGTGAATTTTTAGTTTACTATCAAAAACAAGCAGAAAAGGCCTGACTTCCCAGTTCATTTCAGTCTTAAATATTTTAGAGACTATTGCTGCAGACGTTCCCCTTTGAATTCAGTGTCTATATAATCACATGTAATGTAGCTTTTGTTTGAGATAGGATACAGAAAGACTTTTTACATAGGGGCAAAAAAACTATAGATGAAATTGAACTTTTGGCTCTGAGTTTTCTGGATTTAACAAGCATACGTCCCAAATTGTGCACATGGCAGTGGGGTTGGAACTAGATGATGATCTTTGAGACGATCTTTAAGACGATCATTCTATGAAATTCCAGTCAGAGACTCACAGTATTTTTAGTAACTCCGGTTTCCTGCAGTAACACTTGAAAATGAAATGCCACCTCCACTGGCATGCCCTGCACTCATGAGGGAATGGATTAGGTCAGCAAAGATAAAACCCTGCCAATTCTGCAGGTGTTTGCTGGTGTGACTGCCAGTGCATGGCCACGCCTGCTCTTGGGTGGACATGTGGTGCCCTGGGATGCTGCAGGAAGTGCAAATGGGAAAGGGACAGAGTCCAGAGGTGCTGCTAATGTTTGTCTGGGCCAGTCTCTGGGAACTGCACTTCTCACCAGGTTACTCCCCAGCACCAAGCAAGCAGCCTTGCCCCACTGCTCTTCTTAGCAAGCACACTCTGGAACTGCCATTATTTTTCTCTCCCTTTCTCTTGCAGAAGCCAAACTTGACTCTTTGGCCTTTTTCCTTTAATGTTTGAGAAACATCCTGTTTTGTAGTCACCGCTAGTAAAAAGCTCCACAGAAAAAATGCAGATACTGTCCAGATGGCACAGCTCAGGACATCCAGTGTCACTGCTAAGCACACTCCATCAGAAAGTGTCGAGACAGGACTCCCCAGGCCAACTGACTGGCCTTGTTAGCACAGCAAGAGATGGCTGGCTGTCTCTGTATGCACGCCCAGAAGGGTGGAAACTGCATGCTGAGGGCAGCCTAAGGGAAAGGGGGTAGCCCATCATCTTCTCTGCGCAGCTCCTTTTCAAAGCATCTGGTGTTTACAGCTGTGGAGGGGATGGGATATGGCTGCCAGCTTGGCCATCACTGAAGGGTCAGTGATGGAGGTGAAAGTGCTGAAGCAGAGATCCAGCATGTTTGGTGGATGGGCTGCAACTCCTTTGCCTGGGCCACCAGGGACACTGGAGAAAGCACATGCTGGCAGTGGGGTCAGGCAGCAGAAAACTCACTGTAGCTTCAGAGAGAAAAGGATCCGACAGTCCTGTTTCTAAATCTACATTGGAAAATCTCTCCCTTTATAATACGTGGCCTTTCTTGTGCTAAAATCAGTAGTGTTCCTGAGGGCCACAGATACACTTAATGCTCAAACTCTACAAACTTCAGTGGGATGACTTCCTCATTAAGATTGTACCATAATTCAGAAGTCAGAAAAAGATATTTTTTTAAGAGCTTCAAGTGTTTACCAGTGTCAGTGACTTGATTGCTAGCAGAAAGCCAGAGATTCCCCTGGAACAGAGGAGCTTCAGAAATTACTTCTGCAGAAGTCCTGAAGCTAGACCTGCAAAATGACTTGTCCTCTAGAAATCCATTTACTGGCCAGTAAGAGTGCTGAAATACCAAGGGACACTCAGTGCCAAAACTAAGAAATATGACATTGGAAAATATGCAGAATAGTAATTATGTCTTTTAGTGGCATTATCAGTTTAAAAGGGCAGGTTTTTCCCATTAAGATGCCTATTTTTTACTCCCTATAGCATAAAATGTTTCCTATACTCCCTGAGAACAATATCTACAACAATTTGTGAAGGCTCTTTTCACCATTGCATCTAAATTTTGTTCTTGAATCTCACAGAAATTATGATTACAGAGCCAGGGATGAAGATGATTTGGTAAGTCCCATTGAATGAGTTTTGGTGGAAGAGCATCCTCACCTTTGCTAATGATCTACTGCTTTTACAGTTGCAGTTATTCCTAGATTCTAAACCAACACTGCTGGAAATCAGGCTGATTCCTGTTATAATTCAAAAAAAGCCAACAAAGCAATTAAAAGTTTTCACTTCAGTGGTGACACTTTTGTAACTCCAAATGTGTCATCACACAAAAATTGTCTACTGTGGGAGTTTGTAAATACACAAGTCTCAACACTGATCCAACAAGAAATTTTATGTATTTTATACAAATTATTCCTTCTTGGGAGTAAAGATAGTAACTGCAATCTGAATGGGGAAGCAAGCATAACTCAGTAGCTTTGAGTATGTTGAGTTCCAAGTGTCAACCTGAATGTGCAAATGATATTCATGTCCTATGGACATCTCACATCCTATGGAGAAACTGAATAAAAATGGATTATTACTCTTACAGAGAGAGGAATTATGAGGACAAAATGGAAATATTAAAGAATAACAGAGAGTCAAGGGTAAAACTGTGCACCACTTCTTTGTATATCATATGTATGGTCTTACTGGGAGTCTGTGGAGATCAATAATATCTTAAGAAATTGTGAGCTTAAATCATCATTTACTGTTACATGTTGTGGAGGAAGCAACTCTTCTAACAGAGGGTAGCACAGCTTTTAATTTAAAGTCATCCAGTAGAAGGGATGACCTGATTGCTCTCAGCTTCAGAATTCACAAATTACTGAGCAGATGTATTCCACTTCCTTTTTCTTTCTCAAGGAAAGGGCCAATGGTACACACAGTTAAGACTACTGAGGAATCCTACTAGTTGTTTAAAATTCTGACTGCTAGAAATTTCCCTCTGCCTTAGATAACCATAATCCCTTCCTGTTTCTCAAGTAGCTTTTACATCATCATCATCATCATCAAAAGCAGCTCTCAGTAACCATGCAGCACTGAGGCACTGGTGATCCAGTCCATGCTGAAATAAACAATGCTGTCCACACTGCATGAGCTGCAGGCAGAAGGATGGCTCTCTTAAATAGCTCAGCACTGTGGTCACTGAGAGGACTCTGCTCCAGAGGTCACACAGGAACAACATGTACTCTGTGGTGGGGAGCAAGAGAAGCCAGACAGACTCTGTTCAACAGAGAGGGTATTCAAGAAGTTAGTCAGTGTAGAAGAGCAGAAGCCAACTCTAGTGGACTGTGACACTTACATGGATGTGTTTGAAGAACAAAAATTTTGCATCAGTAAAGATTTGAAGGTTTGATCCAGCCTGATGTCGCATCCTTTCCATTGGTTGTAGTGAATCATGCAGGAGCTCCTAAGATTGATGGTTTAAACCTTCATGAAAAGACACTAAAGCCTTTTCATTTAGATGATGTTCTGTAACTGACACTCTTGGGCTATGACAGCTAATCTCTAAGAGGCAATGAAAGCCTTACCAGAAAATTTGGTTGAGGAAGTAGAAGATTTATCTCTACCAACTCAAAGGGCTAAGTACTTAAGGCTAGAGCAGAACAGCCCTTAGAGAGAAGAGTTTGTGGGCCCTCAGAATTTTCTTTTTCGTAATGACTCTCTGTGCTTCTTCCATGCTATAAAAAACATCCCTTTTTACATTTCAGCATCTCTATTTCCTTTGATCTGTACACATTTCTCATTGATGCTAATAGAGAATGACACTGATGGGGAATATTTTTGTAACACAGGGAGCATAGAACTGTTATTCTGGCTAAAGCAAAAGCAATATGACTTAAGCAGAGTATTTAAAAGGCTTTACTCAAAGCTGTGCAATTGAACTTGGTATTAGGCTTTCTCTCTCTCTTTTTTTTTTTTTATTTTCATTGAGATTATGTCTATATTTTATCCAGGTTATTGTGTTCTTGTAAAATTACACTGCAACCCACTCTAGCACGTTAACAACAAAAGAAATTCTCTAGCTTATTATAAACATCTTTCAAGAAACCAAAAGCATATGTCCTCTGGAAATAATTTTGCTGGTATTTAGGCTATTACAAAAAAATTTCCCAAAACACTGGAATTATTTTGTAATGTTCCTTTACACTCTAGCTTGTTAGCTTACGTTTTCTAGAATATTCTCCTGGTGCCCCAATATAGTCTCTTCCTTGGGTTGCACAGGGAAGCTGCAGAAGTAGCCCAGTAACTCAGCAATTTGTGTCTGTCTTTGTAGTAGTGATTACGTGGTAAGTGTGCCATCAGTGAAAAAAGACCTAGCACAGACGCCAGCTGTGCAATCATTATAGTTGGAAAGAAAAGGTTATTTTATCCTGCAGAGATCTGGCAGGATGATGATAATTTTTTTTGCCCCAAAGCAGATGGAAAATTTAAAATCTGAGAATTTTTTGAGAATTAAAATGGGGAGACAAGTTTGCTAGAAATAAAAAAAGTTTCATTTAGACGTATTTGATATGTCTTTTTCTCTGTATTTTCTGCATTTTTAATCTTTCTTCAATTCTTTAACTTCTTTAGCTTCAATTTTAATTTTCAAGTTTAATTTTCCTCACTGAAAAAAAGTAGTTTAAAAGCAGAAAGTATGGATTATTTTGTCCTGAAAATACAAAAACCATAGACACCTGTGTTGTAAAAGGAGGCAAGAGGAACAGAATTGGGAAAGTGCTCTGGGAAGTGCCCTGCTCAGCCTCTGAATGTGCCTTTATAGACTGACTTCGGTTTCATTTACTTTGTCCCTTAATGCACTTTATTGCTAGGTGAGTCCATATTTGTTGGATCACTTTTGAACTGAAAACCAGCTCATGTCCATAGACTGTGTACTCTCTGGGGGCTGCTACATCTCTCCAGGCGCACTCTGAGGTGAAATACAAAAGGGAAGAGAGCAACATACGGAAACAGCTGCCAGACTGAAGTCCAAGAGCAAGGCATTAAAGCAGAGTTTGCTGTCTGCATGCAGCATGTGGATGCTCAGCTGTGCTAGGGGAGACAAAGCTGATTTTGTTGTTTGAAAAGGCTTTACTCCTGCTCACCTCCCAGGTGTTGGACCTTGACTGGTGTTGCGTAGCAGGAAGGGAAGAGCAACAAATATTTAAGGATTATCCTTGGAATTATTCCAGAAAGAATAAGTATCTGGAAACAGATTTCCTTCAAGTTCAGCATGTGTTGATGTGCTTTATTGACCTGCAGGAAGTATCTGAGTGCTTTAACTAGTGAGAGCTTTTCCTAAGAGGGCTGAAGACTGCCTAGTTACTGATTGCATTTCTGCCTGATGTGCCCAGGCACTGGGATTTACTCCGTGCGCACAGCAAAGGGTGGCTGCCACCCCTGGTGCCAGATGCTCTCACCCGTGTCTTTGTCCCCTTAGCACAGCTTTGGCCTGCCACAATTACCTATGTCAACATAAGGCCTTCTTCATGGAATTTTAAAACTCTGCCTCTTCCTCTACCAAAGCCTGACCTGTATGAGCAGAGTCTGGCCAAGGGGCAACCCCAGCAGGACCAGCAGAGGAACAATGAGGTCCATATTCAAGCAGTGAAATTGCCTAAGATATTAGCTGGACTGATCTCAAGTCACCTGGCACTCTGCCCAAGTATCCAGCACTATAAAAACTAGAGGTTATTTACTGATAATTGGTGGGAAGGCTCCCAGTTCTAAGCCTCACCTGAAAGTGAAACCATCACATGGTATTTGAGTTATTGCACTGGCAAAATTTTAGGCACCCGCCTTCACCCAATATAGGGAACTGGTCTCTCTGGGATCTCTCTATTGCCAGAGAAGGAAGAAAGGATTCCCAGAAGTCAACTCAGAGCAGTAGTCTGAATTACCAGGAGCATCGGGCTCTAACTCATCTCTCTTTCTATTGCCTACACAGGGAACATAGCAGACCACTCCAGCTACAGGCATCTGAAGTGAGTTGGTATAAAACTGTGTCACTCTATTACCACTGGATGTCTTGTCCAGGCACTGCTTTGTTACAAAAGCAGAGGAACATCTCACCATCCATCTGATTTGTCTGGCATGTATCTGCAAGGCCATTTTTCAAACAGAAGCTCATATCCAAGAGAAACTGTTATATGAAGGGTTTTTTTTCCCTTAGTATGAGCTATCCTTCTTATTCCTGCAATTCAAGTAATTTCTGACTTACACCAATGAAATGCAGAATAAGACTCCCCATTTCTCACTTGAAAATCTCAAAAGAAGTGTGAACAGTACAGTTATGACTCTGTCAGTAACTGGTTTTTTTTTCCAAAACACCAGCTGCCAGAAGCATGTGAGAATGAATAGCAGGTTTCATTTAAGTACAGGCCAAATTTGTAGACATGACAACTGTTAGAAAGCTGGAAAACATAATCCAGTGCAACATAAGGTGCAAGATGAAAAGAACCAAGATAATTCATCACTTGAAAAATTATTACTTAAAAAAAAAAAGACCTGTATGATTTTTTAAGGCAATTTGTAATATCTGAACCTATAGTTCTGGCAACATTATAGCATTTGTATTGAGAGAGCAGAATATACACAAAACTATGTCATAGAAAATTACTCACCAGGATCAATTTTCTTTGAGGTTTCAAGAGCTTGGGCTTCGGGAAATTACTGGCAATTGGAGCTACAAAAATAAATATTAAGAGATCATTTCATATTATTATCATTCACTGTCATTTTTAGTATACATATTAGCAATCTATAAATTACATATTAATAGCAAATTAGAAGCAAATTCATGTACTTATATATGAGTTTAACTATATTTCAGATATTTTACAAGGAAACATAGTGAATGTTTTGAATTAGAAAAACTCCTAAGATTGAAGAATCTGCTATGCAAGACATGCTGTTTGTATGCAAACGCTAGAGCAAGTATGAGAACTGATAATTTGTGACTTAACCCACAGTAAATCTTCAGGTCCTTTCCCTCTTCTCTCCCACTGGCTCCACACTGGCAGCATTGCTCAGAAAGTACACCCAAGAGTTTGTGAGACTGACCCCAGAGCTGCAAATCCTCTTGGAAAATAAAGTCCCCAAGAGGCTGGTCTTTCTCTGTTCAGTTTGCTTGTCTTCCCAAGTGCACCAGCAGTTTTAAAGAGTGCAATGTGCTGGCTTCCCTCAGAATACCCCCAACAAGTCATTTCAGCTTGCCTAACTTTCATCTTCTCTTTGAGCAGGGTGAATATTGCTGCAGAGGCTCCTCTCTCTGCTCTAGTTAGTGGGAGCTGAGACCTCCTGCCTTGGGCTCGTTGAGCAGCATCTCAGAATGGCTAAAGCTGCAGGGAGGTGACAGCCTGTCCCAGCAGCAGGTCCAGGGCATTTCTTCCCCCCCAGATGGGAACAAGAAGAGTTCTCTCCCCACAGGCAGAGACAGTGGCAAAGTGCAGGATTCCTGGTGTCCACCCTCTGCTGACCCCTCCATGGCTGTGCTCAGGATTTGAAATACCTCTGTGCCTCTCTTTTCATACCTTTTGCTGGGATGGCGGGTGGCTGCTCCAGTTTCTCTTTCTCTTTCTTTTTCTTTATCTTCTTAGGCTGTAGAGGAGACATGCTCGTCACACTGGTGACTGTCTCCCCGGAGCTGCAATGCACAGGCCAAAAGTGAAGGGAAAATGAGGGCAATGGAGGGAAAGACAGTTTGTCCCTGTGAGTTAATGCAAACATGTCACCTTCCACTTGTGGGAGTCCATGCCCAACAACCTGGATTGTGATCTGAGTATATAATGATAAACCTCTTACAGGGGCTGGAAATGCTCTGGGTTTTGCATTTTTTCAGCGATGTAGTATGGCTGAGAAACTCAGAGTCTCAATCACCCTGTCACAGGAAACACAAACTGTCAGATTTAAATGGGACCCATTCCATACCATGCATGACCCCACTGCTGCACCCAGGGTGAACTTCTGCCCACTTGCCCTCAAGGGTCAGAAGCTCAGACAGATTACAATAGTTGCATAAGCTCCCATGGGAAGTGTATGGAAAAGCAAAATCTTCAATGCAGGTTCTGGGCTAAGACTGACTGAGGGACTAGGAGAGCATGCAGCATGTCTTCAGGCAGCTCAAAAACCCACACCTGCAAAATCTGGCTTCTTCAAGGGGGGCAGTGTGCCCAGGGAATATAAAACAAGATGCTGTGCTCCACTCTCTAACTTAGGCATTCTCCAGTACATCTGTGCTGAAAAGGTGCTCTTATCCATGAGGGAAGAATACAAGTTATACTGTAAAAAGACTCCTATCCAAGGATTTTTCACCCTTATCACCTCCCAAAGGCTGAGATCAAGAATCCTGCTTTGAATGGGCTCGGCTGTGCAGCCAGGCTGCAGTGACTGTCACTGAGGGCCAGCTGAGCTGTGGTGAGTGACTCTGCAGGGGCTCCCTGCCTGCAGCTAAAGGGGAATAACATTGTACAGGCTTAAGTGGTAATGAAAGGCATCTTAACTTACAGCTGGGGTGTGGGGAGAGTGTAAACCATTTAGTTATGATGAGTACAGTGATGGAGGTGACTTGGTAAGCAGTGGTTGCTCAGCTGCATCTGCCCCTGGGCTCACCCTGGGGAAGGTTAGGGCACTGTGGCTGTGGGGACCTTTCTCTTTTCTGCTCTGAGTTCCACCATGCCATGGAACACAACCAGGGTCTCCATAGTCCTAACACTGATTCCACTGAATTTTACATCATTTGTCCCAAGCTCCTGCTCCTCTCCAGATTCTTTTGCATAATGAAGCATTCTCTTTATATTAATAGAATAAAATATCCAGACTGGGCAAAAGACTTAATGAAATTTAAGATGTCTCAGCTATTGCCCACACAAGAACAACAAAATTACAGACATTACCATTTTACACAGTTGTAAATTCAAATGAATGTCACTACCACTGGTAAAATCACTCTGGATTTACACTTGTGTGGATTACAAAAAGACAATGGTTTGCTGGTTTTCCTGAGTTCTGTTTTACGTACTCACTCAAAAACATAGGTTTGCTGCCAAACTTTCTAAAAAGTGTTTAAAAAATAAAATATTTACAAATAAATCACATCTTATGTAAACTGAGGGGTGGATTGAAACAATTTCTAAGTCTGCCTGCTCTACTATGAACCCATCCCACAACAACCATTTGTTTCTATACTAAAACCAAGATGAAATGCTTTAAAACCAGCAGAAAATTAAACTGTTCTGCCTGGCTTCTTTGTACAAACAGCAAACTACCAAGAAGAAAGACTACCAAAAAGGAGATGAGAATGAGTTTTTAAATGTTTTTGGTTTTAATAATCCAAGGTCATTAAGGCAGATGTGTAGCTTAAAGATGCTGTTATTCTGATATAACTTCTTTAAGCACAATATATGAAAAAGCTTAGTGTCAATTCATTGCATTAGTTATTATTCCTGCTTGGCCAGGAAAAGTGAAGCTACAAAGAAATGTATTTAAGACTTGCAGATTCTTTTAAATGCCAGGGCCACATAGGGTTAACTAATTCTGGGAGATACAATAACTATACTTGCTGTCTCAGAACTGAGCTCCTCAAACCAAACAAGGAGGCTCAGAAAAGACTCCTTGGCTCTGAAACACTGCCTCTTTGTGAGCTTGTCTTGTTCTATCTCTAAAAGGAAAGTTAGTTTTTTTATCTCTAGCTCCTTCTTTAGCCCCCTGGGTTCTACTTCAATGGTGTCGTGTTGTGCATTTCTTGAAGGATCTAGTGTGTTTTTAGAGAGCAAGAAAAATACAGGTGTTTGGGGAAGTAACCTGTGGAAGATGTGCAATAATCATGGAACCAGGGCAGCAGCTTCCCTGAAGGCTGTTGCAAGACCTGGGAAACTACTGAATTTTGGCTTTGCTATCCTTATTAGAGTCTAGGATGTGAAACTCTTCCTGCTGTCATCTAAGTCAGCTATTTTCTCTTGCCAAAGGTCTGCAAGGGGGTGACAAAAAATTCACTTGAGTGAACTGGGAGTTACTTGGATGTTTTCCAGACATTTTCCAGCTGTGTGAAAAGGTGCCAGGGATAGCTGGGTTCTTGTTTCTGGTTCTGTGTAGCAGAATTTGCTCCTGTAATGTGAGATTGGCACTGTGGAACCCAGGTGTTGAGATGGACAGCTTTCTGGGCAAACACTTTATTTACCTCCAATTACTTATCTCCAGAAGAGCAGTAACTGAAGGACTAGAGAGTTAGGCCAACACAAATATAAAAGACAGAAAAAATGTTCCTGCTTTCAAAGCTTCACCTCCTGGGGGTTTCTGGATCTGAAAACTGGCAAACTGATCCAATAACAAGGAAAATAATATGAAGAAGGGTATTTAAAGAAAATACCAGAAAATGGAATTAGGTGGTTTGGAGAACTAAAAATAACTGTACTACTTTATTTAGGTAGTTATTTTTAAAATGTGGTAGAGAAATGGGTTTTTTTCCTTAATTTGTTATTGGTCAAGTAGCAAACCAAAACCTAAACATTTGCTTTGTTATACTCAGGAAATCTGGATTTAATTTTCTTTTCTACCACGGCCATTTTGTGAGACCTGGGGCAAATCACTCAGCCCATTGTGCTTTAGATTCCAATTAAAAGCAAAAACATCATTCTGATGTCAAGGCATAAAATATTTTAAGATGCTCAGGTATTACTGCAGTGGGAATACAGACATTTCTTAGACACCAGACTATTAATGTAATTTTGAAAGTGGATTCCACTCTGTGTTTGAAATATCACTATGGGACTTGGAGTAGAGCTTCTCTAATCAAGGCCGAATTTTGCACTGTAGTAATTTTAAATGACAAGAATCTCATGCAAATTAGTTAATCAGTTTGGCCTCATGGATATTTAGACAGTAGGTTTTGGGTCTAAATGTGTTGAATTAAGTTCCAAAAGGCAAGGAATTTGCAGGTGAAGAGCAATGAGTTCAAAGGAAGTGATGGTTTGTGTTTTGAGCGGAGGGTGGAAAACAAATGGTACCAAGCATGAAACATAATCATGATGCTGGTAACACTTCCATGGGTATTTAATTTTAAAGCCCTGAAGTCGATGCACTTTGAGCATGCATTTGTGTGATCGAGGATTTCATTAGCATAACTTGTCACACTGAAATACATGGAACTGTGTTTTTATCCATATAGAGTCATGCATTTCTTTCACTTCTAGAGAATCTGTTTTATGGTGAAGAAATCACATTGGCTTCTTTTCTCCCGGCTATTCAGCCTCCTAAGTTCAGTGTTTGCTGCAGTAGCACTGCTACATCATCTATTCCCAGAGAATCACAGTTTGTAGTATGCCTTTTTATCTGACTGCCATGCTCCATTTTTTCAGCTAGGTCTCATTTTTCTTCTCTTTTTATGTTCCCTACCAATATACTTTTATTTCGTCCCCCTCCCCATTCTTTTTTGTTTATTTGTTTTTTTTGTAATTCCAACTTTGTCCCAGCAGTTAATAAAGAAGGGGGAAAGTGCAAACATCCAGGAAAAAATGAAAACTGCTGAGCTCTCTCTAAATTTTTGGGTGGTGCAATGGCTGGTCAAGGTCACAGAACAAAGATCTGTCCATAAATAACGTGGAAGTTTTGGTTTGTACTGGCCTCTCTCGAACCCTTGTGCTGCTTTGTTTTGATTTCACTTCCATCTGAGTGCCAGTTAGATTGAACACCATGGTAATGCCATGAGAATGCACTAAAAATCACACTGTTGGAGGACCTAGGATGTGCTATACTTGGCATTGAATCCCATAGTGTCCAAAGAGACTATGAGAAACAGTATGTGATAGCAAGAGGTATTGGATTTAAACTGCAAGGCTAGAAACACATGGTTTCTGTCACTGAAAACTGGGAAACAGCTGTGCTTCTATGTTGTTAGGAGGCATCCCTCTTTCATCTTTTTTTGTTTGTAAAATATTTGTCATATATTTTTACTGCAGTTCCAGTCCAATATACATATCAGGAAAATCATACAATTGAAATCAGTTTTATAGCCACACCATAAAAATCTTTTGGCAGCTGGTAGTATTTAAAGGAATGAGTGATTAACAGTGCAGCAGAAGAATTCTTCCCATCACTTGGAGTCTTCAGCTGGGAATAGACTGTGGGCCTTGAAAATCTGCTTTTGAACCTCACTCTGTCCCTGGGTGCGGGAATCCCTGGGTAACATTGTGATTTAGTCCATGTGCATGGACAGTTTAAGTCATTACCATCCCATGAGGTATTGGGGAGCTCTAGAAACCCACACAGAATGAAAGTAGGCTTCTTCAGAAAGCAATTCAGAGCATCAAGGAGAGGCTTGTCACTGGAACACCTGCAGGACCTACAGCTAGCCCAGGCAGATTCTCCCTTTTCATGCACAGCAGGCACGTTCATGAGTCAGGGATCTGCAAATCTTTCTGTTCCCATAAGCATTTTGAAAACATTACTCCTATTCTTCAGCATACATAGCAAAACAAATCCAGAACTGGTACCTTGGTTTAGAGCAAAGAGATGTGTAACCTCCTACCTGTTCTGGGGGCATTTCACCAGGTAATGCTTCACTGTTAAAGAAAAGAAAAGAAGAAAAGAAAGAAAATGTGGCTTCACAACAACATAGTTCATGAATTTCAAATGAGCACTGCAGACAGACCTGTGCTGCTGAGATGGTGGAGTTGCCAGGTTGTTACACTGGGAGAGATAATGCTAGTCACCATCCATTGTATTGTGCTTTAAAATGCAGTCTGACTCAAGACATAGCTAGTCTTGGGAGAGGGGAATCTATTAAACAACACTAAAAATCTGCTGTGGAAATGCTGGGCAACACACATTCCGGTGGTCAGCTCAGTCAAAGACAGCTAGCTAGGGAAAAGCACAGCAGGTCAGTAATTTTACTTTGAAGACTTTTATTTCCCTTGTGGTGCCTGTATTTATTCCCAGAAGCCTGAAATAAACCATTGACCCACAGGAGCCATGGCTGTTCCTGATGTAAGTCAGACTGTGGCCACAGGCATAAAGAGATCCCTTCTGGGATCAGATCAGAGGTCTAGTCCAGCCACCATCCTGTCTCTGACAGCTGTGTGTGTGAGCCGTGTAAATCCTTCTGCTTCATACTCCTTTGAGTCAGTAGTCCTGAGCAAGGGCAGCTGCCCCCACTGCTGCCTTTTAGGAGCCAGGGTTATTAAGATGCTCTTTTGTGGCTTTGTGGCTTCTATGCCTCTCTTAAAGGACAGACTCTGGCTCTTCTGGTTAACCTACTGCCAATTTATATCTCAGAAGGTTGAGAGAGTGCATCCCTGGGTCATGATGTGAAGTTGAATGCAGCACAGACATGTCCTCCCTTCTTGTGCTCTGTTCTTTAAAGCACCATGCAAACAGACAGCAGGGCACTCACATGACTACACCCCTCTCTACAGGAAAGTTCTCATATTTGGACTTAGCTAAATTCTCCCAATCTAAGGGAGCTACACAGCTCCCAGGAGGTGCATTTTGGTCCTAAGGAAATGGGTGGTGAGAGCACCAGGAGCTGGGACTAACACAGGGACAATGTTTAAGCCACTCAAGGCAGTGCTTCCATCTACCTGTCAGGGCTTTTTTAAATGTACAGGAGAACAGTAGGCCAAATCCTTCAGGAGTAAGGGAATGCTCATGTACAGTGCTGACACGTTTGAGCATGCAAATTTTCAGATATTTGGGTAGCGAAGAAAGGTTTTAGCAGCTCAGAAGAACCTACTTTTTCTCTTTTGTAAATCCTTATTCTATACTGTATATTATTTCAATATTTAGCTGGTGTTGGTTCAATGTAAATAGACCTTTCCTTCAAGCTGCTTGTATGCTCACAGCAGTAAATTGACAAAACCAAGCAAATTCTAACCTGATGTCTGCTCAAGAAAAACTGGGATACATCAGTCTAGTGCTTGTGGCTTCAGGGTGACTCACCATGACCAACATACTTAAGTGTGGGTACCCCCTTGGCACAAAACCTTTGTCATCTCTTAACAGGGTATGAAGAATAACACTGATCTTGCTCCTTCCTCTTGGCAAGCAGAGTTGTTGGGTTCAGTTAGAATCAGTTACTCTGCTAAGTGCACTACCAGGAAGATGGAGCCACAGTGTGAAATGTGTTTGTGGTCAGGCAAGGGCTTCTCTATACTTCTATTTCTAGCTTATATGTCTTCTCACTTGTGTATCTGAGTCACTCATTCCTTCGTGGGATCTGTGTAGGCTGCAGAGGCAGCAAAGTCATGATCCTCTCCTGTCATTAACAAAGCAACTCACTAACCAGACTCCTCCTGAAAGTTCCTGTTCAGAGGTGGTCCCTACACTCTCCTCTGACGTGCTGGCTGCTAAGTGTGCTGGTATCTCATCCTTGCAGCTTGTGTGAGGTCTTCAAATAAACCACTTTTAAACTGAAATGAAAGTAGAGCCTGCACTGGTTACTCCACAGATCAGAAATAGCACTTCTCTTTACAACACTGCTTTGGTGCAGCCTCTTTGAGAAACCCTCTCTGAGGCCAAGAATGAAACCCTTGATCTTGAAATATTATTATGAAAATACAGATTTGAGTGTTGAAATGATGTATTGGTTTCAGAAAATACTGCGAGATAGTACTAATAAAACCCCTCAAATTTCCAAGAATATTGACAGCTACTCAAGAAAGGAAAATAAAATAGAACAGAGTTAAGATTGCTTTGAAACCTCTCTGCGCATTTGGAGAAATGTGACTTATGCAAAATTTTGGCTTCTGGTCAGAGTGCAACTTAATGATTCAGCACTTGGTCTCCACTGAAAGAAGTTCCAACTACTTGCAACTTACGTTTGTGCAAAGATAGAAGATTTTTGAAAAGTCCAACGCAAATTTAGTTTTATTTCCTCCCTATTTAAAGGGAAGAAAATGCCTATGTTCTAATTTGGCTGGCAGAATTTTTCTCTTCCTACCAATTTTATTTAAAATTACAATCAAGGCAAGGAAATTTTTTTTTTCTGCTTTCTCTGCATGCTCTTCTCCCCTCTCCCCACCCCCCTTTTTGGCAAGGGCTTTGCAGTCATCAAGAATGGCATTTCACTCACCTGTGGATCTCCTCCTGTGCAGAAGGGACTGACAGAGAATGACAAGTGTGAAAAGGAGGACACTGATGATTCCTATGGAGCACACAAACACTGCGTACACGTACAGATCTGAAACCCAAACACAGGTGATGGTCAGTGATGCAGCTGATGCTTCATGATGACAGGGCAGAAAAAAGTTACATATACAAGATCTAAACAGACTCTGGTCCAACAGATTTAGGGTAACAGTTCAGAAGTAGTTTAACCCTCTTGAAACTTTCCTATGGTATCCTGCTCAGTTTGAAATTTGATTGAAGTCTGCATAAATGCAAACAGACATAACTGCACTTATGACTTGTGACTTCTGGGAGCAAACAAAGGACTGGTTTGGGTTTTGGGGATTTTTTGAGCAACAACTCAAAACCCAAAAGGACTTCAGTTGGGTTATTTCCTAGCTCAAACGGCTGTACTTTTTTTTTTTTTTTGGTAACAAAAGAGAAAAAGAAACGCACAAAAAAATGAAACAAAAAAAGTGGCAGTGGGGAGAGTGCTGAGTGGCTGGAGAAGAAGGAAGAAAGTCTGCAATTGGTTCTTCTGCTGGCAGCACTGGCTTGAAATTTTTGTATGATTATTTTTTTCTTTTTCTAACTACAGCCTTAGTCTCCTTTCATGGCCTTTATTCAGGTGTTGTAACCTATGTCCAGTGGTTATTTTCCCATTGGCCATAACGGATATACAAGAAACTGAAACTGGACTCTTCCATTCTCTTTTGTCCAGTACCTCCTGTACTTTGTGGGATGATTTCTCAGGCAAGGCTGGGTTTGCACAGGAATTAGCAAAATTGGTCCTGATTTGGGGCACTTTAGTTGTCCCATCCATTGGACTAAACTAACATAATGGATAAAACCAGCAGCAGTTAGATGTATCTTTACCTTCAAAAATCTTCCAAGCTTCATGGCTTTTCTTGAAAGTGGGATGATCAGAAGATTTTGATGAAATCACTGGAAAAGAAATCAAAGAAGACATGACAAAAACTGAAAGATGTGTGTCATAAAAAGTTTGAAATTTATGGAGTAAATGTATTCTGCCTTAGACTTCAGTGCCCCAAGATCTTGCTTTGTCTAACTGCCTTTCAATGAAACAGTTCAGAATTGTCCTCTCTGTTTCAGGAGGGTGGATGAGTGTCAGTATCATAAACAGCTCTACAGCCTAGAACCACAATCCAAATACTCTGACTGCTGAAACATTGCTCAAAACCCTCCCTGCTCTCCTCAGCCAGGTTGTTTATGCATGCTGGTATTTTTTGTGACATCAGATTAGATGTCACTTATGTCAGTTCCATGACTTTTCCTTCTCTAGCAATCACTGCAATGAAATGGGAGTCTGGTAATGTCCTCCAGATTGCCAGGGAGGTCTGAACCTCCAAGAGAGCTTCATGTGGCAAATCATTAGAGAATGAGTATCTTAGTGGCAATGGAATTCATTAATGAGTGCCCTGCAGGGATGTGAAAGGTGGGGCTAGATCAATGGATATACAACTTTCAGAACTAATGAAATCTTCTCTTCAGTTGTGATGGGAAGCTCATCCTGAATATTTTAACAAATTACTCATTTGTTACATGAAAACATCACATGTGTAGATTTTTGGCAAGTATTTCAGGATAACATCCCTGAGAAAAGGGCTTTTGTTCATTTTGGGAAAAAAATAATCTTGCATGCCTGTATCTTGCAACATTTTTACTGCTAGAAAATGCCACATGCAACTAATATTTAAGAACTCAGACTTTCTTCTATGGGAAATTCTGATAAATAAACTTCCCAACAAGACAGATTGTTGTGATCATCTATTTGTTTTTGTTGTCTATGCCACTACGATTATAGTTGGACTGCCCCATTTTCTATGTTTGTCCTCCTACAGGTAGTCTCTTCTCTTGGATTGTATACCATTTGGAACATGTATTGCTTTTCCTAAGAGAGCTGCAGTATCATGAAGGATTGCCTGATTGTAAATGATGTTTTTGCAGTGCTGAATACTGTTCTGGGAAGAATACTAATTATTTTGAGTTTTCTGATAGGAAGGGAGTAGAAGGATCATTTTTCTGGTTTGTTTTTTTTCTTTTTCTCTGATAAACTTGTTTTTTAGTGTATTCTTTACTCTAATTAAGCTGGTTTTATGCTGACATTGATGACACAAGCCCAGGAGGAGATGCCTTTAATGAGAATATGGGGAAAGGGGAAAAGGTAGACCTTATCTTAGATAGAAGACATTGTGTGGCTGGATTAGGCAGCACTTCTCGACAACATCGGCACATGGATTTCTCTTGGTTTTACTAACAAGATTTAACAGTAGCCTTCTCATAAATGCTACCTGATGTCTTGTATTCACAACACTGAAAGAGACAAACTGCAACAGTTCAAATTTCAGGTGGACCTTCTGAAAACACTACAGAGTTGCTGTGGTTGACACAAGTGCAGGAACAGAAAACTGTAAGGACTCCATCTCCACAACAAGGCTTCTTTTCCAAATAAACGTATTTTGCCCCTAAAGTAGAAGCCAGACGTAGCTAAAATTTAACTGTCATCATTACAAAGTAAGGAATTGTAGCTTGTAACTCAATTGTTCTTCTGTAAGTCCAATATGTGTATTTATACAAATGTATGTGTTGCAACAAAATGTATTTGCAACTTATTAATGGCCTATGGAAATTTACATGAGCAATCTTGCTAGCAAACAACAAAAACTGAATATAAATTAATTGCAGTAGATATTACAGATCCAGCTGTCAACTTGCTTCAAGAGCAAGTTACATTGTGAAGAAGCAGAATTATCCTCTTCCTTTCTCCCTGGAAATCTACGTCTTGTACAGTAACCTCCTCTTCCCGTGTGAATAAATTTTAAAAAAAAAGGACTGTCCTATTTCTGCCCCTGCTTGATGTGCAAAGTTTTAAGAAATTTGCCTGGTGCTTTAGCACAAAGATACTATTTTGAATTTGGGCATAACTGCAGATGCATTACTGGAACAAAATGTTAGGCAACACAGCAACTGTGATGTGGTGGAACACTGCTACCTTATTTGATAAAGCAAAAGCAGTACAACTTAAGTGTCCAAATGCTTCAGGCAATTTGTATTGCTCCTTTTGTTGTATCCTGGGTCTAACTGTAATATAAGTAAATCCCTTTGCAATAAAAACTGTAACTGATCATAATATAAAATACAAAATGTGTTTGGAATGAAATTTCCTTGAAAAGCCCAAGTGTTACTGTTGGGAAAACTGGAAACTTTATCAGTACTTGGAGAAGAGTTACCTTCCCTCTCAAGCACAGCAAGTACTGTACACTCAGGGTGCATTAGCCAAATGCTAGCAAAGGTGGTCCTTTGTTCCCAGTCAAGAGGCTTAAAGTGGTAAAACAGTTGCTATGACATTTAAAGATATGCAATATTTCAGGTATCTTTTGGTATCTTTAATCTAGATTTAGAGTTAGAATAAATATGCTTTTAAGGGTCCAGGGTGGTTGTGGTGTTTGCCTCAGATCCCCACAGGGTGTCAAAAACTCTCTACAGGCTGGCCAGCCTTCCTCTCTTGTCTCAGGTTTCCTGCTCTGCTTTGGGTCATTTGAAGTGGAGAGCAGCAATGCAGCTGAGCAGACAGTGATGAAGTCATGAGGTCTCAAATCCCTATTCTGAATATATATTCATGACCTATACCAGAAATCTGGGGAAAATATTATTTAAGGACTGGACTGAAAAATTATGTATTTCCTTCTTTTCAATAATTCCATTGATCTGAACTCCATAGTTTAGCTATGAAAAGTAATGAGAGGTTTCAGTGTTATAATTAGCAACAGCCCGAGAAGCTATGAAAGATGTGGAGTGTCTCTTTGTGAGGAGGGGTATGACAGGTGGCGTGACAATATTTTATATTGCTTTTTCTTCTGCTGCCACTTACTTGGAAGACACCATTCCACCTCCAAGAACTCCTGATAAATCCATATGTTTCTACTAAAGGCATTTAGGAACTTACATGTTCCTAAACTTACACTGCTTTCTGGCATTTTCTTCGAAGTTGTCCCTGTGAGAAACCAACTTTTCTGTTTATGAAGACACAAGCAGGGGGTAGTTTGACAGCTAGCACTGATGGCACAGCTGCTAAGCAAACCACCTCTTCAAAGGAGTCTATTCTCCAAATCCAACTTCAGCCATCTCTGAAAGTGTGGGTGTGGTGGCATAAGATTTGAGCTAATTCATCCCAAAGAGATGGCTTGTTTTCAACTTGGTTCACGTCTGCCACTTGTTGCTGGTCATTTTATCCAAAATTCAATACCAGCAGGCTGGCCATTGCTTTTCTAGCTCTCCTTTCTGGCTGTAAGTGGTATAAACAATAGTAGTGAAGTGGTAGTAAAAGTGCTACTTACCAACTGCTGCTAGACTAGAACAAAGACCAAGGGAAACACCAAAAGAAAGGCAAAACATAAGTTGAGTATTAGGTTTTCTTCTCCTAGTCACAGATTACACTCAAAAATAATCTAAGTTCAAATATCTTATGGATGAATTTACAAGAATAAAAAAGGGATCCCAGGACAAGAAGAAATTATAGACTTGCAATCAGTAATCTCTCACCTCTTATTTCAGTAGCTGCTGTTCCATTTGACCATGCTGTCCACTTATTTCTGTGTTTGCCAATTTCCTGTACTTTGCATATATAATGTCCTTGATCTGTTTGCTGGAGGCTTAAAATAAGAAATTTGTACATAGTTCCATGTTTCTCTTTAAGAAGATGAAGTCTTTGTTTGTGAAAATGATGAGTATAATTTCCATAATACTGGACAGACCCAAACTTTGTCATTTTGATCATCAGATGCTCCTGGGTGGGTGATGCAGCGAAGACCCAGCGCACAGCCAGCAAATTGTCTGTCTTTCTCTTCTGGGAAATGTGGCAGTAAAGGGTAGCATTATCCCCCTCAAAGTATTGCACTGTTGGTCCAGGAGAGACCGTCACATTTAAAGCCTCACAAACACCTGTAAGGAAAGAAAGGCTGGTGAGAATCCTCCAAACTGGCACAGCAGCACCATAATCTGTCCCAGCATGCAAGCCCACAGCAGGTAAACTGATGGTATCTGTCCAGTGTGCAGTAACCTAATGACCTTGTAGAATCTGACACCATCTGCCTCTCTGTGAATGTTAAGGATGGCATGAGGCCCTCCTTCAGTTAGTCTGCCCTAGCATTTTTTCTGTCACTAATCAATAACCTAGAGCTGACACGGAGACCTCACCACTGTCACAGGACCAACTTCATGTAATCTTTTATCAGTCTTTTAACAGGTTTGGAAACTGTTCTGTGACCAGCTCTTCCGACAGCTTGCATCATTCTTAGGACTTCCAGGCAGAATGGTTTCAATAGCCAGTTTATGCTCATTTGTTCCCATGCCAGCTTTAAGCCCAAAATAGTGTTTTCTTCTCTAGAGCTTACTTCCTGACTCCATATACAAAGCAATTATCTGGCCTCAGCCTTTGCTTTGTTGAGCTAAAGAACACAAGCTCTGTTAGTCTCCTCTAGTAAAGTAGTGTCTTCCCTATTCACCCTAATAGCCCTTCTCTGCATTGGTTACAGTTTAAATTCTGGGTTTGATTGTAATTTTTTTTTATGTAATTGACTGCAGTTATAGGCAGTGTCTGGAAAGAAGTTTTCCAATGTCCTGTGGAATACTCACAGTACTTCTCAGATTTGACTGGGATATACCTTGCCTGGTATATCCCAGAATTATCTTGTCCTTTTTCATGACACGTTCATATGTGATTATATGTCAGGTGACAAATAAATAGCATATCTGGATGTTTTCCCTTCTTTGTCATTTGCAGTTCAGTTACCAGCATATCAAAGAAATTCTTACTAATCTCCCAGTATGTGACTTTGCTGTACCAACTTCTGCTCCACTTCTGTTACCCCATCCTCAGTTTTTCCTATGTGCTGTCTTTCTCTTATGCTGATTTGACAAGGTCACCATTTCAATGTGCATGCTTCTGTCTACTACTTTTAGACCTCATTTGTGCAGACCTTACATCATACTGTTCCCTAGATCATCACTCGAGGACCACTGAATTCTCTATATCCTACAGTTCCCCATGTCCTTTGTTTTAAGTAATGTTCTCCTTGTCATAATCAAATGGTCATCTCAAACCTGGGTTAAATTCATCAGACTAGTTTTTCTGACTACAAATTCAAGTTAATCTGACAGTATTTGCATGACAAAAAATGACATGAGATCATATTGGGACAAATTATTATTCCACTATTCCATTATTTCTGATTCTTGTCTTCAATGTTTTTCATCCTAAACCATCACTTAGACCAGTTCTTGGTCTCTCTGCTTTACTTCTAATAACAGCCAGTATAGGTGAAGTGTCCATAGCTGTTCAATAGAGGAAGATTTCCCTTTCCTGACCTGATTTTTACTGGACTAAGATTTTCTGAGGCATGGGAATCAACACTCATTTTATTTCCTTCCTAATGCACATTAAGAAAGTCCTGATTAGTCGTATCAGAGAGTGATCTGTTTCTGACCAATGGTGAATTGTGGCAGTGTGTTCCCTGAATGACTTGTGATGTGTAATCTACTGGTCTGAGGGCATCCACCAGAGAGAGAACCATGTTCCAGCAGTGAGTGAGCACTCCCTGCACTGCACTCTGCAAAGCATGAAATGTCCTCTAACTGTGAACTTCCTGTTATGTGAATACTGTACTGTGCTCAAATACTAATGAGAATTGCAACTCTGGGAGAACGATTTTTTCAGTTCTGGACATTTTTCTAGCACATCAGCAAGGAACATTTTAACAAAGGGGATGAGTATTTTGGCAGAGACTATTGTCTGACATCAGCTCCTGAAACACAAACATGTATTTATCTTCAAAATAAGCAAGTAAAGTATTTCCAGTCTATTTCTGAAGGAGTTTTGGAGACAGAGACACTGGTTTTATGGTCCCAGTGAAGCAGTGAAATGAAGCAGTGAATTATATCACCTTACTTACAGTAAATCCACTAAATTAAAGAAGTTGCACTGCAACTGTTTGAGAAGAATTTTGAAAATTAATAGTATTGTAATTATTTCGTGTCACTTCTGTCAAAATCTCTACTGAATGGCACGCTTATTTCAAGTAGACATTATTTTTTTGTTATGAAGGAGAAAATATTTTGTATAAAGAACAGCTGAGTTTTTGAAAAAAAATTCTTGAAGAAGCATGGATGAAATTATTGATAAAATTATTCGTGTATTATGTCTGTGTCTGCAAGTCATGTAAATGCCAATAAGCAGAACAGGATGTTGGAATTTAAAATTAAGGCTGAATCCCACCAAAAGCTTTCCCGGCATGAAACTTCAGTTATTATTCTCTGGACTTACTGGCCTTGGTGCTTTACCAGCAGAAGGGAAGCCAGTAAATGGCTGTCTCTGCCATCAAAGTAAGAGTAAATTTGAAGGTTGTGCTGCTTAGTAAATAAGGAATAACTTCGAGATTTTCAACACTTTTTGGTGTCCTCAAATGTACTTTGGCAACAAATGTTTAATAAATCATTTATAAAATTATGGTTTGGGTAAATGAAAAACACAAATCTTTTTTCTACTGAAATTATGAACATGTCATGAAAACTGTAAAGAAAAACAATTATGTCATTTTCCTGACATGTGAATTTCTTTTTTGAAAAAGCTGGCTAGGAGTAATTGTGAAACAGAGTCCCAAAATAAAAGGCAAAAATAAAAAAAAAAATCATTGCTTATTTCCAATTTAGGCAGAACATGGTGCCAAGAAGTACCCAAGAGAAAATACAGAGGAAGTCAGATACGGTGAGGATGGATGCCTCTGTGAGAAGATAAAGCAGCATTGTACATGGAGATTCTGATCCCTTTCTAGCTGTTTACACTCATACAAGCATTGGTATTTTATTCCTAAGGCTTCTACTTTTCCTCTGGGCATGTGCCTTTTCATACCGAATTTTGCATCCCCCATGTTTCTGATCAGTGGGAACCTATCTCCTTAACTTCCTCCTGTGGCTCCCACTGGTGCAGCTGCACAAGTACAGCAATGGGGAGAGTTTGGGAAATCTCATGCTGATTTTATCATGGTATCAGCTCATGTTGAACAGGGTCAGGTAATGCTTTACATAAGGCAGAAAAACAGTGTCCATCTGACTTTATCCTCCTACTGCCATTGGAGGAGGAGCAGTGTATTCTGAAGGAAAGCAAAACCCTCATCCAAGGCCCTCAGGCACTAGTGGACATGTTCCTCCTGTCTGTAGCAGGCACTGGTCAGCCCCAACATGAGGTTTACCCTTGTAATGGGCTCCTTGCCAAGAGCTGGAGGCTTCACAACTTAAGAGCACGCTTGTGTGCCAACACAGTACTGAATTTCTAGGCTTCAGATTGCTGCTTCAAGTGCGGAATCACTGTTGATCTTCTTCTGCCTTCCCAGTATAGTGCGATGTAGCTGTTCAGGTGGAACTCACCACAAGAGTTTCAGTCTCTTTTATGCTTGGAAAGGGAAATTATTTATAGAATGGGGGAGGAGAGAGAGTCAGAGACTTGGTGATTTCTTTGCAGTGTGTTTAACCATCAAACTTCTCTCCTTTTTGCGATGAGCTTGCTTAGCTGCTCCCACCCCAACATTTTAGTTGTTTGCTTCTGTGGTATGTTCCACCAGCATGTCTCAGTAGACTGTGGAGAGTCAGGAAACATGACTGCTGCCTAAGCTCTGTTTTAAAAAATCCCAAGTTGAAAATAGTCCACTTCTGCTTACACCAGTTCAAGTCCAAGAATTAGCTACATTTGGATTTTGCTGTCTGCCATATTACACAGCAAAACACTTTCACAGCACTGTCAGGAGTACCAAACTATACTTCTAGCACCCAGAAACTTGTTTATGCCAAGACCTCTCCCCTCTGTCCGTGCTGGAACAGTTCCAGAGGACTTACAGTGGCCACTGGGTCCTTACATGTGGTAAGCAGTTTCAGCATGGCTGTGGTTTTGTGGGAGAACCCCAGTTCCTCCAGCTGAGATAAGAGTTGTGTTGTTCCTGTGCACAACTGCTCACAGTCCAGGTTCAGTGCTGTATACACTAAACCTCTCTTTCTTCCTCCATGGAGATGACAGGCAGAATCTACAACCCAGCCTCCAGGGCAGCAAGGACCGATAGCTGAGGGCTGGGATATCTTGGGGCCTGGAGGGGCATGTGGCTAGGGTGGTTACCTTCTGATCTCAGCTTTGCATGATCAAAAGCATATGGGATGGTTTTTATCTGTGTTGTAGTTTGTTCAGTGAAGCTACACCACTGTCAAAGCCTGCTTTCGTTTGATTTCTTTACAATTAAAAAGAGCAGATGAGCTAAGAAGAAGCAAAGCTCTTTCTTTAAATGAAAATAATCAGGAGCTGGCTAGCAAGAGCACCAAAAAACAACCAGCCGTTCTCAGTTGAACAGATCTGTCAGCAAGTTCCACAAGTCAGAAGCTCCCCCTCAGAGAAAGCTTCTGCATTGACTAAAGATGGACTTGAACCAAACCTCTGCCTCCACCATCTCCTGCCTTTCTGCAGTGGAGTTCAAATTCAACTCTTTCATTAGCTTGAATGAGCAAGGCTTCCCCACTTCTCTGAGCTCACTGCACCTGGAAGTTCAGATGCAGACTCTGTGTCTGTTCTGCAGCTTCAGGACACGCAACGCTATCCAATATACCTTTGTTCTTGGAGGCATAAAGCTCTTAAAGGGAGGACGCTTTTTCTAAGTGACCTACAGGTTCCATTTCCACCTGATGCCAACGGGATCGGGCACCTGTGGAAAAAAACAACGCCGGATCTCCCTTTGCTTCGGCTTTGCCTGGCATAGAAGACGACCGAGGACCCATTCCCATGAACTCGCACGGAAGGGCTGTCTTTCCTAAAAAGGATCCGATCGCGGCGAAGGAGCGCTGCTGCCGGGAGCCCGGGCGGGCTGCGGGGCTCCCGGCCGGCGCCCCCGGCTCTCGCCCGCCGCCCGTCCCGTGCCCGAGCCTCGCTGCCGCAGCCCGCCCGCGCGGGGACCGGGNGGGCGCCGGCTCCCGTCCCGTCCCGTCCCGTCCCGTCCCCCTCTGCCGAGCTGCCTCTCTCCTCTCCTCCCCGGCCTCTCGCCTCCTCCCCGCCCGGTCCTCCCTTCTCCCCTTGCTTTTCATCTCCTCCCCTTTCTCCTCCTTTTTTTTCTTTTCTTTTTTTTTTTTTCCCGCTTTCTTCCTTCCCTCCCTACTCCTTTGCGCATCCCAGCGTCCTGCCCCCCTTCAACTCTCCGCTTTTTCTCGCCCCCTTTCCCTGTCGTTTCTGCCTACACCATGCCTGTAGGGTGGCATTAGGGCGAGACAGGGATGCTCCATCTCTAGCCTCCGCGATCCTCTCTGCACACACACACACCCCTTGCCCAAAGGACACGGATCTGTGTCGAGGGGAAAAGAGAAACTCCCTCCCGCCCTGAGTACAGAAAACCTCTGTACGAGCAGGTGAGGCAGCCCGGCAGCTGGAGGCTGTGGGGTGGGTTGCTGGGATGGGGAAGGCTGTATTAGGCATCCTCTCAGTTTTCCTGGACATGTTGGCAATTTTGCAGGCACTCCTGCCCATTCCACTCATCCCATTCCATAACTGGAGCAGGACCACCACTCCCTGGCAGTTCTAGTTAATATCATCTCCCATTCCGTGGGCTCAGGTGGTGGCAGCCTGGGGACGACGAGGCCTGGCAGGCAGGAGTAGCCCATCAGCAGGGAGGGCATGAATGCTGTAGGCATTTAGGACACTGTGCCAGGACACTGCATAATGTGCTTTGGTGTTTGCCCTCTGCTGTGACAGCACCTACTGACCACTGACAACCTCTCTAAAACTATCCTGAATTAATTGATATAGTAGCTTAAGGTGCATCATCCTAAGGTTAATGTCCCTGGCTTCACAAATGGTACTAGAGTGCCAGGCCAGAACGGACGAGGGAAGTTGGCACCTTGCAGTCCATTCCTGCCTTTCCCCTGTGCTCCTTTTGAAGTGTTTATCACCTGAAAGCCTACAAATCTCCCCAGATATGGATTTAATACTTCTGCCAGCAGGTGTGGTGGGTTATGTATTCAGGTTGCATGAAGTATGGATGATACAAACACATTGGCATTCCTGCTTCCCTGGATAGGGCAATTAGTATGGATTTAGCTACTCCACCCCTCCCCTAGTAATCACTTAGACAGGATAATACATGTCTGCTTTTAAGCATCACAGATAATTTAGTGTGTGCTAAATCTGATCCTTATGAGACTGAAAACTGCCTTTAAAATCTTGTAATTTGTTTCCTCCAGGGAGAGACTTTGGTGTCCATACAGCAAACACTTCTCACAAGAGAGTTACAGGTATGGATTATGCACAGAGCAATCATCAGACTTGAGGAAGTAGAAGCAGTTTTTAAAATTTATACTGCCTGGGGAGGTAATTAAAATTTGTAGATTCAAATCAACTCCTTTAACACAGCAAAGGGAAATCCTGTCAAAGAGACAAGCTAATTCAAAAACAAACTCACCAGAAACATTCTACCAGCAATTATGTAGTTTGATGATCCTGATGGAAACTCCATTTCAGCACATCCTTGGACTGCTAATAGAGAGGAAATCAGGGATGACTGATTTTGCATACCCTTCCAAAGCATCTACTCCTTGCCACTGCTTGAGAGAAGATATTAGGCTGGATGGACATCTTAAACCTTCTCATATAATTCTGCTAGGCTCGTTCCTGCCTCACTCCATGTCTCTCATAAATTTCTTCAGCCTACTAGTCTTTTAATGGTGTGTACAAAATACTGGTGTGAAGACACCAATAAGGACTGCCTAAGGTCTCACATGAGTGCTTGGGCCCTACAGAGCTGAAAGATGCACTGCAATAATCAATATCAATTTTTGTTGTTTGTCAACAATTCCCATTCATGTTTGCACCAACAGTTCCTTTAATTGTATAGAGAACCCTAACAAGGTTTGGGACAGAACTAGATCATTTAACTGGGGAGAAGGCTTTATATAATGTATTTGCCTATGATAGAAGACAGGAGTCAAAGGCACATCTAGACTTCTGAAATCTCTTGTGTCTGACAGTTTACTGGAAACATACTCTTTCTGTTTTGAGCATGTGATCTCTGTACTTTTGACAGTTCCCTCTGTGTTATGGGTTCTGTCTTTTGTGCAGAATTGCTTTTACTGCTCCGTCTTGAAAGTTCTTCAACAACATAAAAACATAAAAAGTGATTCTTACTCTTAAAGGGATATTTATTCTAAAGTTCCAAAGGTACTTTTAAAAGTGGTCTAGGCCGAAAGTCTCCTTTACTTGTCATAGCATAAATGAGCTCAGGTGATGCTGCCCTTTTTAAGATTTTTGCTAAGGGAGAGCTTTTCTTTGCACAGCTAGAACGGGACCCATAGATCTATGTACACATCTCTCTCTTGCTATCTCTAAATTGTATTGCCAGCAGCACTCATCAGGTAACCCAGCACCTAACACACCTGAGTAAATCTACACTGTGCCAATCCCTTAGGATATACTTACGGGCCAGACAGCACTAGTCAGGCTAGTGAACTGTGGACAAACATAAACTTCTGACTTCCCATCTTCCCAGGTTTGATGCTGATTTGTTGGACGACTTTTTACAAATCAGTTTTCACCTCTGGGCTGCAGGTGAGTGAGATGCAACCTTCCTTTGGCCCTCTCTTGGAAGGGTTTGCTATTGGAACTAGGGCAACCAGCATGAAAAGTGACAATTGTATGATTTGACTTTCTTCGCTGTTAAAATCTTTTTTCAAAAAAATGTTTTTTCAAGATTTTTGATGTCTCTTACCGGGTACCATCACAGTTTACCCATGCACCAAAAATCCCAAAGGCCAAATGAACATGCAGTACAATTCCCTGTCTCTCCCCCAGTCTGGGTGCACAGTGCTCTCTGTAAGACAGTGCAGCTCCCTTTGCTGCTCTGGAAGTGCGCTGACGCATGCGAGTGGAGCCTCTGACCCGCAGGATATGGCTTTCTCAGCTCTGGCAGCACGTATGTGGCCTGGTTTCCTGCTGAATGGGTCTGCTCTGAGGAGAAATGTGCCTAGTCAGCACTCCAGTGCAGCTGACACAGTGCAGCCTGACTGTTTGCAGCGCCTGGAGCCCCTCTCTCCCTGGGGCAGTGTTATTGAAATACCAGCTTTTGTCGCTCGGGGTGAGACCTGCTGTGCAAATCCCCTTTGCCTCTCTGCAAAGTCACATCTGTCAGGAGAGGTAACCACAGCCTCTTGGCTTTTATTGTCCTCACTTTCTGGCTGTTCTTAACCTGCCTTCTTTTTTTGAAATGTCTTACTTGCATTCCCGAATCTGTCTCCAGAATGTGCTGCAGGATTCCTATGAGCAGGATTGTGGCTTGTCCTTACAGTAGTGTTGCAGTGTGGCAGAGGAACACAGTGGCATCCACTGCAACTCATACTGGGCTGCTTTGGCTGAGCTCTAGTGTGGAAAAAAGGTTTTCTCAGGGTTGCAGCTCTCACCATGTGTTGATGGGCTGGGGTGGGCTGCCTGCTTTCACGCCTGATATGCTGTTATGGAGAGCTGTGCTTGTTCTGAGTGATGTGTGGGAGTTTGCTCCCCACCTGCAGCAACAAACTGTCTCTGAACTTTCCATCTTTCACCTGGGTATCATCTTTCAGGGCAACTACAGCTTATCACCCTTCCACACCTCATGCAGGCAGCGTGCAAAGATGCTCTCTGTCTGCCTGGAATCTACCATCAGAGACATGACTTGTGGCCAGGTCTTTTTCAGAATCCAGCAGCTGGTAGATCCCATGGACCAAGGAATCCTAATTAAAAATGAATGATCAGTGATTAGAGATGGATAAAATCCAAACTGATTCAATGTTGCCAAGCATGGAGGGTGTTTGGATCTGTATCCAAACTTTCCTATTCCTTTAAAGGGCCAAGTTACCTCTGAACTGTAACAATCCAGAACTTCTGAACAATATGGTTCTGCCCATGGTATTTTTCTATGGCTATTTGGTAGACCAGCATGCGGAAAACACTGTTTTGTGAACCCAGCTCCTTGTAGGTACACAGTTTGTGGTAACTGGGAGGGGGGCTGCAGCCAAGCTTCATCCCCAATGGGATACAGCTGTGAAAAGCAGGTGAGGAGCATTGAAAGCAATGAGACACAGAGTGCCCAGGTGTACTGACCAACCACCAAAGGGAACAGAGGGCACACAGGTGCAGGGCATGAACATGAGGATATAAAAGATTGGGCTAAAGAACATGGAAGAGCAGACACTTACAGCCTTCTGATATGATGTTACTCTGGGGGAATGCTTAAAGCCTTCTGAAATTGTATGGTGATACTCTGTATAGCATGGCCATCTCGACTGTGACAAATGCTGAGACAGCTCCTTGTCAACAGAAACAACACTATGTAAGAGCTTCCAAATTGTAAGTACCATGCCTTTTATGTCTCTGAGCATCATGCAATGCTTACACAATATTTGGGGCCTTGATGAGATTTTTCATGTGGCCATTTATTTCTGACTGATTGGAAAATATCTAAATAGATAGGGTAATGCTGTTTGCAGATTTCCTTTCCCCCTGTGTAAAGTGTCCTTCTTCCATTCCCTTTTCCTTTTTTCTTTCAGGGTATGGATGAATGATACTGATGTATCTGGATAGGGTCTGAGGTTTTGTGGCTGTTGTGCAGCTGCTTTCATGGAGAAGTGAAATGCTTACTATTGATGCAGTAATGTATTTTTCATTTTCTTTCTTCAAATAAGAGCACATATTGTTTTGATACAGGAAACTTGCTTTTGTTATTATTTTTATGGTTATGTTTGGAACTGCACAAAAGCAAAGGGGCTTTTGTATGTCTTTCTTAGCTTTTGCTTCAAGTTTGATCATTCCAATTTTTAGGGCACTGCTAATCCTGAGAAAAAATGAGACCTGTGGGTGTTTTGCAAGAGTGTCTGAAGGCTCTGTCGTGTGTACGTGTATGTCGTGCATAGTTACTTGTGTGCAAGAGTTGAAGAGTCTTATTATTGTTGTGTACAAAGACATAGTTCCAGCTTCATATAGTTGTATATAGCAGTGTCAGCTTCATAGAGTGGTAGGTGGCAATGTCATTTGGGAACCACTAAAAAGTCCATTACTGCTCCAGTTCTGTTCTCCAAAAACATTAAAATGTCAATTTTAGCTGGCCTTATTTCTGCTAGTCAGTGAGCAAATGTCATGCTAAGATGGATTTAAAAGGCTTTTCAGTGCATTGGAATGTTCTGGCTATGCATTCTCCTTAGGCACTTGTCTCAGTTAAAACATTACTGACAGGGCTTTAAGCTAGCCCCTGTGAGCCTGCTGATCCCCCTCTGCTCAGCTCAGAGAGGGCACAGACTCCAGAGCCACAGTCAGTGGGAGTTGTCCTGACAATGCCCTGTGCTATTGCCTGTTCTGGCTTGCCTTTCTCCCCAAATAAGTATTGCAGACAGGTTTGAGGAAGGCCAAGTCTCTCTGAAAGACTGCAGGATATGGTTTATCTGTCAAGTCTCATGGAATTCAGTCTGTGCTTTCCACACAACCTGTGTTGGCACCATAGTTTATATGGCCTTTATGTCCATCATTTGTCTCTGGACCCTCTTTCTAAGGAGTTGACTGGTGTAAGGATGACTCTACTGAGACAAAGCAATAATTCTTCTGGTTCGGTGCCCTTTTTTTCCGACTGTGGCTGGAATAAACAAATACTTAAGGGCAGGGCAAACACACAGTACTGTGTTCCCAGGAGACTTTTCCAGCTTCATATGGTTTGCAGCATGTGCTGTCTCAGCAAGATGTGTCTCAAAGCCTCCCTGATCAGACCCAACCACTCAGAGGGCTCTTTTGTCACTTAGTTCTGGGCTGAGGAGACAAGTTTTCCAGTGCACCCCTCCTCTGTGGACAGGGTGGCAGTGTGGCTCCCATGGTGCCTGATGTGGTAAAGCTTGATGGGAGGGAGAACATTTTAAAGTGAAGCTGATCATGAAACAATCACTGTACCCTTATAGAGATGGTTGAAGAGCTGCTACATGGCTCTTGGAAAGTCACACTACAAAAGCAGTGAGCTAAAGTCAGAAGGTGTAGTGTACTTGTCTCAGATTTGTTGGGTTCTGCTTGGATTTATGGTCTTGAGTTTTCAAACATCTCTTCAACAAATTTTCCCAAGTAGCACATTTAGCCTTTATGTGTCTTAAGAATAAATGCTTCCACATAAATTATTTTGACCTACCTGCTTCTGTGCAGAAACCAGAAGTATTACAAGAAATGCACCCCTTCCCCCTTCCTGACACTTCTGATCTGTCCTTACCCAGTCCCCTGGATTGAGTGAATGGTTGTGGAATGCAAGGTTTGGATGAAGGTGAATTAAAGGGAAGAATGTTGGACTAAATGAGACCTAAAGAGCTCTTCTAGCCTTGGGCTGGGTTTTTTTTTTTGGTTTTTTTTTTTTTGGCCACAGCTTTATGCTTTCTGTATGTTGTCTTCTTTAGCAAAAATGCTAAATCCTTGAACACACCACAGGAAAAAAACATTTAAGGTCTTCATAGCCCAAAGAATAACAACATTTTGTATCTTCTTTGTCCTTCTTGGACACAGATAGAATCTTGCCCTCTGATATCCATTTTCTACCATGTCCACCAAGAATTTATTCTGTTTCTGCTTTTCTTAAGGATAATAAATCTTGACCAAATTTCTTATTTGGATAAAAAATGCTATGACTCTGATTTCTGTTTTTTTTTAAAACATTCCAAGCTGAAAACAAAATACCCATGCACATAGTCACAGCACAGTTTGTTGTCAGAAAAGCAGGGAATCCTTCCCTAACCTCAGGAATGTCCCTGGAAGATGTGCTGCACTTTTGCTCTGTTGTCAGGAATGGTGTCGCTACACTTTGGCAGCTGCTAATTCTAAAACAGATTCTTTAAACTTAAAAACAGAAGTAAAAGCCTACTGTTTCTTAAGGAATTCTTCCAGTAAATATCTTTATCAGAGACAGTTTAATCAGGGAACTTCAGTCAAATTTTGTGTACTATATAGGTTTGAGTAGTGGTCAAACTTTGGCCTCTGAGCTTCAGGAGGATTTATGGATGAGACATGTGGTTATATTTCCTGCTGAGCAGTGAAATAATGAAAAATCATTTATCCAAATATCCAGTAGGTCTGTGAACTGTTTAAAAAGTTACCTCATTTGTGTTTCTAAGATGATCTCTCAGAAGAATTTTTGACCCAGCTTTGAATAAACAAAATATTTGTTTCATGTCCTTAAAACACTGGGTATTTTAGAGTAGAATGTCTTTCATGTTGTAGATGTGGACATATGTTCCTCAACATACTGCATCTAAGTGAGAAACAGGCAGATGCTGTAGCACACTAAAGGCATCTCTTTCATGTAGCTGTCAGGTACTGAATATTGTGTTCTTCATCTTCTTTCCTTTAAAGGTAAAAATAAGGAACAAAAGAAATACATTATCTGTTCTTTTTCAAAGTACAGAAGTTCAGGTGCCATTTGTTAAATGATTCTTTGCAGAGAAAGAAGCCATATCTCACATACTGCACATACCATAAGCTTGGATGCAACCCTTAACCAAAAATAGATATTTTTCTTAGCATTGTTGTGACCACATGGAAAAGATGTAGGGATGTCATATCACCAAGTCAGCTTGTATTTCTTCTGTCTGAAAAGTTGCTTTGGATAAGCCCTCAAATATGCACTAGCTATTAAAAAAAAAAAATCTGTTTGTTTTTTTTCCTGCATTCCTCTCCTTACATGAGAAGGCAATAGACAAAGTTTGTCTCCTAAAAAACAGGAAGAAGGTAACTGCTTCAACAGCAGGCCTTTGAAAGGTGCCAAATTATTTGCATTGTTTGATGGAAGAGAGAGGTCCTGACCCATTAAAAACTAGTGATTTTGATGTGGTGGAGTAGCAGCCAGATCCCTTTTGACTGTGTCTGGTCTGATTTGATGCCTCCGTGGCTACGTGGAACAATAGTCTGTGCAGGGCAGCTGGGACGTGGGCAGAATTACAAGTGAGCATCCGTAAAATTCCTCTCTACAACACTGAGGGCTTTTCCTCTGCACTTTCTAAATGGCAGAAAACCTGTGTGAATGATTCTCTATGGCTTGGGAGAGGCAGCTTTGAACTCGGGACTGTACCCTGGAAAAATGAAAAGTTATTTTTGTCACCCATGAAGGTATTAAAAGTGTACTGTGTTGCTGTTGAGTCAGATATTGGCAAAGCTCCGGTGGTGGGTTGGTTGGTTTGTTTGTTTTAAAGAGAATACTAATATTTGCACAGTTTGAAAAAACAAAATATCTTTTTGTGGCGAGCCTATGCGTAGATTTGTTTCTATTCTGCTGGTTAAAGTCTGTCAAAAGTTACTAATAATAGCAGTGGAAGTTTCAGATGGGGATTGTTGACGAGGAGTGCCAGTAAGCAGTGGCTGAGTTGCTTTTCATGGGTTTGTGGGATTCTATCTAGAAAAACAGTGCAGTTTCTTGGAGCTGCAATTTTATCAAAATGCATGTTATCCACAGCAGACATTGAGCAAAGTCTTCCAGCTGGAGTGTTGCTGCTGAAGGGTGCCCCACACCTGAGGCTGGCTTCACCAGGCTGGAAGGTTTGTGTGTGCCTGAGTGGCTGGGGAGAGACACGAATGGGAAGGAGGAGAACTCACCTCCTTCTCTGGGACTCACAACAGACATCATGCTGATCTTTAAGGGAGGTCTGTATTTGAAGTTAGGAAACATCTAAAGTTAAATCAGATGGGCGAGTGAGCATCTAAATTCTACTTGACTGGCACATAAGGTAGGTTGTACCTTGTAGTGTCTTGTTAAATGTCTGCTGCTGATTCTCTCAAAGTCTGATTTATTTATTTATTTATTTTTGTTATTCAGACTCCTCAGTGCAAAGGCAGTCAACACTCTGACTGAGAAGAAAAGCTAGCCAGACAGTGAATGACCACAGTGCTAAATGACCATAATATGACCCATGGCATAGCAAGTCATTTTCCAAAAAGGAGTGTATTTGAACATTGCTCTGAAGAAAAAAAGAAGATTATAGGGAAAAAAAGGAAGCAGGATGCTGTCTTTTAAAAGTAATAGCACACAATGCAGGCTCCAAAATGTTCCGTAATTGTTTGTGGTATAGCCTCAGAGTAAGGAAGTATTATCATTAAAAAGAAGTAATTTGAGTGAAGCTGGAGATCATAATGTTCCACTCAGCCATTGAAAATGCCTGCTGTCAAAACATGGGTTTCAGATAATACCCAGAGACTTTCTCTGCTGCTTTTGATCTGTTGGCCTGTAACAAATATACTTTCCTTCTCTGAACTGAACTTAGGGAAGTAAACAAAATCAAAACCATATTTAAAGCTCTGACTCACAGAAAACATTATGCTTGTATATATGTCAAAGGCCTGTGTTATATTAGTTGTTATAGTTAGATTAATACACACATCTGTTTTACAATGAAATATGAGTAATGTGTCACTAATTATTAGCATCTGTAGTTCTTTCTAGTGATGATATTTCCATTTTTAAATGCTTCACAATATCTGGATTAATAAGTATGCAAAAGCAGATTTGAAGTTTAAGTTTAAAAATTATAATACTCTGAGTTGTACTTTGATTTTGCTCAAATCAGTATTTGTCATCAGGGACATACTGGCTTCCCATGAACTGTCTGTTTTGCCCCTTTCAGCAACCAGAACAAATGTTCAACAACTGGACTAATATTTCTTCCCTGCCTTCCCAGACAAACGTGTTGAAGCTTGCCCTCTCTTTACAAGAGTAGCTTTCCTGGGAGCCTGTGAGAGCAATTGTGTCCTTTCAGCACTGCTCAGCCTTCTTTCAGAGCATCCCAATTTCCAGAAAGTGTCACTAAAGCCTTTTCTAGTTGTTTTGGTCACTCCTTCTCTAATAAGTGCACTGTCTTGACCACACTTAGAATGTTAAGATCAGCTATAAGCTTTTCCTTCTTCACTGGATCTTAGAAGACACAATATTATTGAGCAGCCCACAGCTGCACCCAAATCATGTTTTGTAGCCGTGCTGTCCAGACATCTCCAGAAGCAGCAGTGTTGGTGTTGTCATCATTGAACCTGCCAGGCCTTCCTTGCCACCTCATCATGAATTACAGCTCTAATACAGTTTTAAGCTCTGGGCATGGTTTTGGCCTGTGTGCTGAGTCATGTACTGTTGTTTTGTACTCTGGATGCCATCAGCAGGTCCTGTCTTTATTTCTTCACTTATGATGTATTTGCATGCTATCATGGCCACAGTATCAGAGCAGCCTGCTCTCTGTAAGCTTCAGTTAAGTCCGGGTGGCTTCCTTTGCTTGTCAGATTCCAGATGTTTTGCCAGAGTTTATTTCTGGGTCTTTCACGATCCTCTCTCTGGCTTCTCTGTGTACGTGTCTCTTCATGCCTGTGATGATCTCTGCTCTTATCAGGGTTAGTCAACTACCATGCTCCCCCAGCCCCCTTCCTCCTCACTCCAGAAAAAAAAATGTTCATCTTTCAAGTCTTAGATCTGTTACAAACCCCTCTAATACTTTCCATTCCCCCTGCATTAAAACAATTTTGCTCCATTTTTGCACAGGACGCAGTCCTCCTTAAGGTTCTGCAATCCATTTTCATTGTGAGCCTCTTGGCTGTCTTAATTGAAAACTAATAAAACTTCAAGGGACTGAGAACCAACTTTTATCAGAAATAAATTGATTTTCTGCCCGGTATCCTTCTGATAGCATTCATTGTAGCTGTAGAACTGTGCATGTCTTCTCTGAGGGTTTTTTTCCCACTGGTAGTGAGTTTACCCACTCCAGTATTCATTCCTGTAGAATAGTTTGATTCTCCCTGATACTGTACTTTGTCCTGAGCTGAGGCCAAGTCTGAGAGCCTGACAGCCTGTAAATGTGATATCTGAATGTGTCAGCATTGTTCTGCATGGAGCACCATCAAACTGAGCACTTCCTTCTACACGTCTCATACCAGCAGTTTTTAAAGGCACAGCTGCACACATGCGGTGAACACATTTTCCCCAGGACATTTACCTTTCCACCCCTCACTTTTATGCTCTGTAATGGCATTGTGGAGGAGGAAAATTAAAAGAGCTTAAGACAGCCCACAGCCCAGGGCTGTGAATTCATCTCAGCTGCTTGCAGAGTGTTAATGGACACCATGCAGGCCAAAAAGGCACAGAGGGAATCTGTCCCAATTGTTTTTAAAGCTTCACCTCTGTTAGTAATGTCACCTTTGAGAGCTAATGAAACAGTTTTCAGATGTGGGTCTGGTCTCTGCTAATGCTTATGATTGTGAGCATACAAATAGTATTGCATACTCCAACGGGAAGTTTACTTGGGCAAAATTCCCGCTGAGGTCAGCTGGGCTTTGTCCAGAGCAATCCTTGCCTAATAAATCCCTTAATAATAATAAGCATTGAGTTTGGAGCTGTAGTTAAATATAGGAATATTTTAAATTTAAAAATACATGGGCTGAAGTTTCCTCCTGTCTGTACTGCTTTCCTGCAGTAATTCCATCAAGTTACTCCCAGTCTTTGTTGGTGTACAGCTGAGTTCAGAATTGTGCCTCCTATTACCACATGAAGTAACTCATGAAAAAGCCTCCATTTTATACAATTTATAAATTCAAATATGAATGTAGGGCTTTAAACTAGTGAACAGTATGACTTCTAATGAGCCCTGCAGTGTCTTAACCCTAAAATAAAATTGAGGGAAATTCTTATTTTTCTCTAAATAAATGTGTGATGGCAGAGTGGTTACAACATATGGCATTTTGACAGAGGTGTAAGCTCCCCTGTCATGACAGCGATGAGTGTTTTCAAGACAGGTAGAGAAGCAGATTGTGCTGCTTTGAGGCTTTTCTTGGCCAACTTGGCTGTAAATGGGTGCCAGTCATTCCACCTGAGAATCAGTCTGTGATAAAAAGGTCTGTGATAACCACCTTAGTGTGTTCATCAATGTGGTTTACCACAGAGTTGGCATGTGCCAGTCTGAGGGACTGCATTGCCTTGGTGTAAGTTATGGCCATTTTCCTGCTACTTCTGCTGAGAGATGTGTGTTTCCAGTGTAAGCAGACTTGTCTTGGGAGAGAAAAATACACAACTGATGAAGTCGGCTTCCCAACAGATTTGGTTATGTGCTTGGCTGATGTTTGCTAAATAAGGCCATGGATCTTGGTAGGTGTCAAGTAACCTGCAAAGAGATCTAAAGAAGGGCTCAGCCTGGGAAAAAGCTTGAAATGGGGTTTTGCGTCCTCTTTTTCTAGCTGCTTCCCTTCATGAAGCATGCTGGAATGTAAGTGTCTTGGAGGCTTCTACTCTTTTTGTCAAGTTCTGATAGAAATTGGCAAATCTCTTCAAATGGTGGCAGGAGCCTGCCTTGGCCTGAGCTCCAAAATTCTCTGAAAGAAGAGATTCTCCAAATCATAGCACTTTTTGGAGGATCCATACAGTCAAATAGGACCTCTGAAAGGATCTGCCATGGGCAGGTTACTACTCAGTATACTGGGAAATAGCCTGAGTTCAGCTGTTCCAGGGACCAGCCAGGAAGCTCTGGATCCGTGTATGGCTGAGTGTGTGGAGATCAGTCTGCTTTAACTGACTCTTCCCTTTCAGCTCAGGCAAAGCCTGGCTGTGGTAGAGCAATTAGCACTGCTTTAAAATCTGCTTCTCCATTTATGCCTTTTACCATCCATACAACTCAATTGCTTTGATTTTTCTCTTGATTTTTCCCCCAGCACAAAAGATGCTGATTTTTACTTTCAGTGTGTAGCTGCATCGACTTCTTTAATGCCATTACATTAGTATCAATTGGCATTGTCCAAAAGGACTAAAAGGCCTGTTTCCAGAATGAAACAGAAAAAATTCTCATCAAACAGGCCACAGTTGGGTACTACTGTTAGATACTGGGATTTTCCCAGGAAATTGCAGGATGGGAAACAGGAACTTGGAGAACTGTGAAGAGGGTTAAATCCATATATTTCTGTAGTGTGTAGAAATTCTGCAAATAAATATGTGAATCTTTGTCTTTTACACTGAGTTCTTGGAGTTCTTACCCAAGTCAGAGAAAGCCTCCTATTTTCCCAGAGTCCTTAAGCATGTGCTTAACTAAAAGAAGGGATTTTTAAGGAGGATTTCTGTGGAGCTCTATGTATTTCCTATCAGCTGCTTCCATGTGGGAATCAAGCCATTTATGTATACAGTGCCTGACTCTGGGGCAATTAAAATCTCAGCCATAATGTTACATTAACACTGAATTTGGTGTGCCTAATGACATATTAAATCTTCCTAAATTATAGCTAAATTACAAAAAGGACTAATTTACCAAAACCAGTTACTAAATGTTTAGAAAAGGAAGCTAATTGAATTATCCCTTGTTTGTCAGAGACAGATAATCTCCTTGTGAGAAATCTCATTTTTTCTGAAGCATGATTTATCGGCCTGACGAGTCAGAGATTATGACAAATTATGCAGGAGAAGATAATAGATAATAGTAGGAAGGCTTGGGAGCAGAGAACTAGCAGCTGTTATTTGGTTTGGGTCTAGGTACCACTTCTGGATTCCCCCTGATCCTTGTATGGTCTCTGCTGCTGCTGGAGATGAGCCTTGCTGCTCTCACAGCCACCTTTTGCTCCTTTCCCTGATATGCTCAAAGCCTCAGCCTAATTCTGATCAATAACATCACCTCCCCAAGAAGGATGCCTGAAAAACCACGTGCCTTTAGGTCAATGAATGGTTTCTGCAGAATAATCAACAACATGTGGTATATTTTTAATTTTCCTTCAGTCATGGCAGGAAGACATTTATGACTCACACAGAAGGTCCAGTCACAGCTTTGTCATCTTGTTTGAAAAGCCTGGCAGGTGTTGGATCTGTACCAAAAGTTTATTGGTTATGTTAATGTTACATCACGGGGGTTTGAGAATAATTTTCCATTTGCAGTATCTTGTATGTGTAGATCATGCTGTAATAGGAACTAGATTTGAGTTATGGTCTCATTAACATTATTTGGAAAATGTTATTAATTAGATCTGTATTATTTATTAATATGCTCAAAAGCAAGGTATATTTAAAATTATAGTGGGTGTTGCCACAGCCATATGACTTGAAGACTTAGTGCAAAACTCCCAGATTAAATAATGAGTCTTGGCACCACTCTGCTTTTCCTGTTGTTCTGACTGCTAAAACAGTGATTTGATGCAAGTATAAGTTGCCATATTCTACCCTTTCCTCTGCAATCACTTTTTACCTCTTCCCAATGTCAGTTAGTTCTCTCTCATATTTAGTTCTCCTTTGTATCATCAGTTGGCTTATAAGAAAAAGCAGTTTCCCAGGCATCACCAGCCCAGTCCCTGTGAACCTACCACAGTCCCATACCACACACATCCAGTCATCTCCTCACACCAGGACCCCCTGAGGTACCCAAGAGCCATTCCAGCTCTACTTTGGGCACTGCATCCCTTTGGCAGGAAGGAGCACACAGTGGCCTTTCCTTCTGAGTAGCTGTTTCATGTTTTGTGTGCATGTCAAGGTAGCAGCTTCTTTGAAGGGGTCCCTTCAGGAGCCCTTGGGCACTCAGCACAGCTTTCTGCTGCTTCCCTGGTGTCACTCTAATGAGTTTAAACATGAAGCAGCTTAAAACATACAGGGGTTGTTCCCAAAACAGGTGGATAGTGAGTGGTTTATATTCATTGGAGCATTTCAGTCAGTTTTAATCACAACAGAATATGTTTGCATCTGGTCTCAGCCCTCTGAGTCCTCCCTCAGTACTGTGGAGTAATTGAAGAATATGATTAAAGGTAATTATTTTAATTGCCTATTGACTGAGGAAGATTTCTCATGGTGCTGGCTAGGATCTGATCTGTAAAGGAAAGGCCTTGTGGGTTGTCTGCATCAGGACAGAGCCCCATTAACAGTGGTGTGAGAGGTGCAGATGAACCCACTTGCAGCCTGTAAGCAGCCTGTGGATTATGGCATGGAGAGAGGGGCTGTGGGGCAGGAAACACCAGACATGCTTTGTGTCTGAATGCAGAAGACAATGTGTGCACTGTGCCACTTTGCTTACAACGCATTTGGGCTTGTTATTAGCTCACACAGTGCTCAAGCCCAGTGTAATGTCACTGACTTTGCTGAGGCTCCCTTTGGTGCAGCTGTCAGAGAAAGCACAAGGTTTGTCTAGGAATTAAAGCCAGAAATATGAGAATTGAAACCATATACATTCAATAAGGTGAGATACTTAACACCTAACCCTTCCAAAAGCAGCATTTTTGTTGGAGGCAGGAGTAGAGAAGAATGATGGCCTACTGAGTAGCTCACCCATGCTGAGCTTGGAAAACTTTGTCTGTATTCTTTGCTCTGCTGATCCTGCACTGGCCTTTGCTGCAGCGCTTGGGCTGCTCCATGTCTCATTTCCCCACTTGGTTAAGAGTGAACATGCCTTCTTAGGACTATGTGAATTGCTTTCATGATGTGTTAGCATGAAAATTTATACAAATTCACTGATGTAGTGATTGGGAGGGCAAAGGCCTCTGTGATTTGATTTTTTTTTTTTTTTTAATGTGTAACTATATAGTATCTATGGAATTAACTGCTTCTGACAATGGAAGAAAAATACACCAGAAAACAATGAATTCAACACTTTTGGCTTAGTGACACTGAGGAGAAGTTTGCTGTAGGGTAGTAGGGTCTTTTAGGAGAGGATTGGCACATGCTTGCAATGTTCTTAGGCTTCAGCTAGATGTTTGCTGGAGTGAAGAGGCTATCAGAGAATATGGACCTCTGTCTATCTGTCCTAGGCTGACTATTGTAATATTCTCCATGTGTAATGAGAGCAATTTTCAGAAGTTTGAAGCCTCTATAGGTCCTATTTGCATAGTATAACATCCTTTCTTTATCAGGTTTGCTAGTTAGGTATTTTCCTTGCTTGTGTTTTCCCATATTTGCTTGATGAGTCAAAGAATTTCAATCATCTTTATTTGATTAAGTGCAATTGTGAGAAACAGAGAAAATATTCCTGACTAAAATGATCTGAGTTTTCATTTACAGGCATGACAGAGGCCAAGAAAAAAATTCATATTGCAAATATTTTGACTATTGACATTTGCCATCCTTTCTGTTTGAGAGGAGCTGAATCAGACTCTGCTCTTCCTCATACTTTTTAGAGTGGATTTATATCACTGGGGTCTGATTTCCAGGACTCCACCCACAGGCACCTTTTTATTATCCACGCAGCTGTGCTGAGTCCAGTAGATTTTTTGCCTGATTTATTGTCATGTGAGCAAGGGCCACAGCAAGCTGTGTGACTCCTGCAGTTAGTTTTGATTTGCACTGATGCAGCTGACAGGAGGAATTGACTTGAATGATCTCACTGTTGCTGTGGCACTTGCTGTAATTAAAGCCAATGCTGTGTTATCTCTTCAGAAATGCATGCTGTGCCTGCACCTCTTAGCTCACTTCTTGTGCCTACAACTGTCTGCTCCTCTGAATAACTCCATTCATGAGCATCATTTTGTTGCTGGGCATCCCCTGTGGAGGGACTAAGGTCCAGCATGGCGTGCTGGGGCACGTGTCTAAACCCTGACTGCAAAGAGCTTCCTAGTGTTATCCATTCAGGGGAATGCCTGTGAGCCCAGGGAGAGCACGGGGTGCTTGGCATGGACAGACAAACAGGTGAATGCAGACAGGTGCCCCTTGTGCTGGGTGTTGACTGCCTGGGCTGAACCCTTTCATAGAGCTAACTGTGTCTTTTGTTCAGTCTTTTGACTGAATGCCTCCCAGATGTTCCTCTTCCATCTAGTTTTCCTTCACTGATTATTTCCAAGCACTGCTGTGCAGTTTGGCCTGAATGTAGGAGCTGCTGATGCTCCAAGTGGTGTTGGTAAAGGTGGTTCTAGGAATGGGCAAAACAGAACTCCGTGAGGTGGCAAAAGACTGCAGCCCCATGTAAGTGTGCCCAAACCTCTAAGTGACAGCAGAAGTAACAGCTCTGAGGATCCCTTGTGCCCAGCTGTCTTGTCTCAGTATTGCTCATCCTCCTCCAATTCTCACAGAGGCAAGGAACACCAAAAGGTTTTGAGAAGTCATAATCTATTCACCACCCCAGCACATTTGCATGATCAAGATTACCAGCCTTAATTCTCCAGGCCTTTCTCCTCTACTGCTTGTAACTTAGCATTTCTTGTTTATTTTCATCTTTATTTCCCGTAGCGTACTGAAATGATGTGTACTGAAACATTTGTTCACACAAATAAGGGAAGGTGATAGCTTTCCTCCCTGACCACATGCTCTCTCTTCTGTTCCAAGTCTTAATTAAAATGATACTACAGGAAGCAAATCAATTAACAGATACCTTACAAGATGCTTTATTCACTTACGCATGTACACAAAATTACTTACAAGTATCACATTACTGCTTTAGTTTATCTGTTAGCAAATGCTGCTAATGAACTGCAGTGTTACTGAAATGGGTAACAGACACCTAGGAAACCAGGGAAAGTGCTCCAATATATCATTCTTCTCTCAAAATAAATTTTACATTTTGTTTTTAAAAATATGTGGGAAAATTACTATCCAGTTTCCTTTGCACATTTGATAAATTACCTGCTATGTGACAGTCAAAAAATGCCCATATTAAAATCCCTTTCATTAGTTACAAGTAGTAAAGTAGCTTATTCTTTATAAAAAACAAAATTCTGATATATCTGCTCTTATGCTCTAAAAGCATGTTTCCACTAAGTCCCTGACCCAGCACATCAGCTCTGCCTGCTCTGAAAGTTGATTCCTGATAGGAGGCCCTGGTCTCCATGACTTTTCTGAGTGATATTTCTTAATAACACTCAATTTCTCAGTTGGACTTCAGTCTTACAATTGCTTTTTTTTAAGTTGGATTAAGTCTCTTATATTAGTGGAGAGCTGGAAAGAATTTTATTATGATCTGCCACACTGAGAGCAGAAACAGGTATAAAAGTGAACTTTAAGAATGTATGTCAAGTGAGAGACATAAAAAAGCCTGTATGTCTATAGACATTGGCTTGAGCTAAAAGGTTATGAAGATCCTGTTTATTGACAGGTTGTGGTCTTTGGATCTGGATAATGGTAAGCTGCAATAAAATAGTGTAACATCCTGTTTGGAGTCATCCTGTAATGCTACAACATAAAGCTCTGCCTGTGAAATATTGGGATATTACTTGATTAGGTTGGGCATGCCATCTATCTGAGGCCCTCAAGCCTTGTAGTTCTGCTGGGTTTCCTCAGAGAAGCTGTAGGAATAGCAGAGGATGCTGGCCAAGAGTTCCCAAAGCTCCCACAGCTGACATTGGCTGCCCTGTCTTGGGGGCAAAAAAGCCTGGGTTGAAATACAAAAATCTTCCTGTTTTCTTGCACCTTGTGATGCCCATGTTATATACAGCATTCTTGAAAGAAGAGGATTAAACAGAATAGAATCTACAGCATTATTTTCTGAACTGAGACCAAAGCCATCGACTCAAAGCTTTGGTAAAAGTTGGAAAGTGTTTACAGAATAACTTGGGTTTAAATTATTTTGAATTATTTAAACTACTCTAAATGTTTTGAAACAAAGCTCTAATTTTTCTTCTCATCACTCCCACTGTAGGAAGTTTGTAATTTGAACCAGGCAAAGCAGTTTTGATGTAATCAAGTCCACCAGAACAAATAAGGCTAGAACAAGAATGAAGGTGCTGGGAAACTGAAATTATTCACAAATTCTGATTGAACTTAGTGCATTGTTTTGTACTAAAAAAAATAGGGATAGGGAAATTCTGGAAATAACAGATTAGCTTGTTTGTACAGTATTGACATGAAGTGTCAACAGAACATGGAAAACATTATTTCAAAAAGGAATTTTTAATTTTAAATGGCCATAATTAATTTTAAATGGTTGAAATCATCACTAGCACCTACAAAAGACATCAGTTCTACATCTAAAAAAGATAAAACTTTAATGAAGTGTTTTCTTACTAACACAAAACATGTATTTCCTGAAATAAATGAGAAGCCTTGTTTTGTTCTAACCTCGAATGATTTTCCAAGTTGCTGAAATAATGATTTGCTTATCTTGAAATATGCGTGTGACCATGAGTTCTGCTGCTGAATTTTATTGCCACCTTTCTGATTACCTGGTATTTAACTGACTTTAGAAATCAATCATATATTATCACAGAATAAAGAGGATCTATTAGTGAACAGAGCTCATCTATTTTATTTTCCTCACACATCTCCTTCATAGACATGCTGAGGGGGGTTTTGCAGGCCTTTTGGGTGCAGGTGATTGAAGTTAGCTGCACTATAAGCTCTTCCTGTAAACAATCAATCAGCCTTTCAACTAAAGAACAAAGAAAAGGATTGGTATTGGTAAGATTCCTGCCTGTGCACAGGAGACCTCTATTGATCCTCAGACCAGGTAACTGTTGATTGCAAAAGGATTATTGGTCTCTTGTACTTTGGTTTCTTATTGCATTGCTGTCATCTGTGAAAAGAAAGGAAAATCACCGGTTAACAATAACTCTCTGGGTTTGGTTTTACCTGGATTATCCCATGTAAAACTTCATTGGAAAAGCTGAGCTGGGAGATACTCAGATAAAAATCACAGGAATTCTAGACAATTATTAATGGAGATGCTTGATTTACATTCGTGAAGTTCCTTTCACTTAACTTTTCTTTTACTAGATGTTTCTTTGTCTCTTTGGGGGCATCTGTTTTTCCTAAGTGAATTAACAGAAAGAATGCATCCTTGTGGCTGTTGTGGTGACTTCCAGGTGCCCTTGTCACTGCCAGGTAGGAACCCACTAGCAGCAAGCCATGCATTTTCAGGTAGCATCCCAGTGCTCCCTGTATTGCAGACACTGAACTGTTGTCATTTGGGTGCTCCCACTGTTGCCTTGCCACAGAGTGGGGAGCAGCTGGGCAGCTCCTGGGTCCCTTTTGTGGATGCATCTTCCCAGGAGTTTGTTACTTGGGTGCCTGCTGCTGAGGGGCAGCTGCACAGGGCAGCCAGCCCTGCAATGTGCCTGGGCTTTATGGCAGGGAGTTCCAGGTAAAACACTGGGGAGCTGTGGGATAGCACAGGTAAATTACCTGCCTTAGCCCGTGCAAGGTGCCCAGCAGATCTGGGGTGTTGGTAGGAGCTCAGGGTTTTATTGCTTTATTGCAATTCCCTTTATTGCTTTCCCTAGGTGGATGTGCCTCTACAACTTTGGGTCTGGCCAGCACTGTCACTCCACCTCCCTGTGTCACCAGCACCCTCCCTTCCCCCAGAACATACCTGTTTTGGCTTGATCCCGTGTCTGACCTGCAAAGTGTAGAGAGTGAGCTATTAATTGTGATTTTCAGAGCCATAGTCAAAGGTGAGAATTCAAATGAGTAACACATTAGAGTTGCAGAAATGCGGGAACTTTATCTTTTCTTCACTGCTCTTTTACTAGTTTTGCTCCATCTAGTGTCAGTGCTTGGGAATACGATCTTGTCTTGCAGCCCTCGACTTGTTTATATTAAATCTCACGACTCCACAGGGAAGTGAACTTTATCGTAGTCCCATTCCTAAAATACTACTTAAGCATTTTCTGGTGTCTTTGCTAAAGAAAAATATCACAGGAGACTTGGTGGGCAGGGACAATGCTTCACATAATTTGCATCAGCCTTTTTTCCCTCTCTGAAAGAAATTGTCACTTGTGTCTTTTAGAATGCTGAGCCAAAATTTTCTGTTCACGTGGAATTCGCTGCCCTGTTTGTGTCTGTGAGAGTCTGATTCTCAGCCTTCCAGTCCGACATACAGTCTGTGGGAAACTGTATGGTGAGACACAGGTTGGAATCAGAGGCATTTTTTTCTGTTCTGCTGCTTTTCCTCCCTTATCTCTTTCTCTGGTTTGGGGCTGGGGTGAGTCAGCACTGCTCTGTAAGGTGGCAGTGCCCAGGGACCTGATATAGACTGTGCTTATGAACTTGTCAAAAATTTCTTCACCAAAAATAACAGACTTTAGCCTGTGAAGTGCTACACAGATTTGTCTGGATCTGTAGCCAATTAAAAAAATACAGTATTTTTCCCACTTCTAACAACAGATTAATACAGAACAGGCCAGTGCAAAGTGATATGAGCCAACTGAGGTGAATCAGCAATGGATAAGGTTCAGGGATGCTCTCCTGCCCGTGTCACAGGAGAAGCTGGCAGGGAACTGCTAGGAAGGGCAGTTCCTAAGTGGTCTAATCCTAAGTAACTCAATTCTCTGCATATAAAAAGAGAAAAGAAGAGGCTGGTTGGGAGGCCAGTGTTCTTCTCCACATAGTCCAATGCACTCAGTAAGTTACCCCCAGATAGTGGCTGTCTTGCTGATGCTCTCAGACATCACTGTTGACAATGCCAGCTCCTTCCTGTTCCAAGGACAGTCCAGCCTTCCCTGGCACCTCAGTTGTAATATTTGACTACTTCTCTTCTGCCAGACGTCCTTGAATGGCCTGATACTTCTGAAAAATATTTTTATGTTCTACCACATTGATTTTTGGCAGGGCCAGTTCCCTGAGACAGTAGAGAAGGGTGACTGCCTGAGCAGAACATACAGCTGTGCTGGGAAGGGGGGAGGTGAAGCAGGCCTTTCTCTAGACATGGGACATCCTTCGCTCCGTGCTTTGCTGTCCTCCAGGGAGTCATGGAAGCTCATTCACAAACACTTTAAAACGTCCATTTCTGCCTACCGGGTTAGTTACTCTTCTTACCCCCAGCTTCCACCTCTCCTGTGCCAGCACAAGCATTTCAATGTCTGTGTAGTAGATAAGACCTGGGAGTGGGCCAGATGTTGTTTTAATGCACACGCAGAAACACACACAAAAACCTAATTACTTTTCAGACAGTGGTTTCTTGTGTTTTTCCTTTAGAAGACCATGCTCATTTTCCATTGACTCTGTGAGCCTCTGCAAAGTGTCTTTAAACTCCATTTAAATCTGTATGGAAAGCCTTTAAGCCCCTAAACTTCTGTGAACTGCATTTGCAGCCTACGAGGCAGAAGTCAGCATCACTTTGTGGCACTCATTGATTTCTTTCGGCTTGCTATTTGTTCTCTGACACCAGGCTGTAAAGTACACATGGAACGTGGGTGATTATAAGCAACAATCAGGAGAAAAACAAACAGCTGTGCTGATACTTAGTACAGGTTGTTCAAGGCAGAACTCTTGGACAGTAAGAGATCAGGCAACCGAAATAAAATTCTGCGATAGACTGCACACATGATCTTAAAGGATCTGTAAATAATTTTATTTTCTTAGATGGCACTGACAAAAGTTCTTAGGACATGAAATCAGTGATTCTTTTTTCCTAAGTCTAGTGTGAACTTGTGTGCAGAAGTTAAATGTGGAACATGAAAACCTGTGAGTTCGAATATGCAGGAGCTCTAATTCGATGCTGTTCTTGTCTGACTAACACCTGTGACACTCTCGAGCCTCTTGCGTCAAGAGGCCTTGGTTTGTGTTGGTTTTAAGCTGTCCTCTAGCTGTCATAGCAGCTTTCATTCCTAGCTAATCCCATGTTGTCACTCCTCTGACGAGCCCTAGGCAACACAAAGCTGCTCAGTTTGTTTGGCAGGCTGGTGCTGCCAGGGAGCAGGAGGCTTTCTGCTCGGTGGCATCTAATATTTGAGTTACCCTGGGTGCCTGTTGACAGGGGTGAAGAGGGTACTCTTCAGAAACATTTCGCTTTTTTTTTTTTTTTTTTTTTTTTTTTTTTTTTTTTTTTTTTTTTTTTTTTTTATCCAGACTTGCAGCAGCTCTAGGGAAGGGTAGAATTACTCGTTTAGTGCTGGAATCATTTGCACCAGCAAGTTTGCCAGCAGGGACCACGACGGCTGTGGAAGGAATTGCCTCTGACAGGTGTCTGAATATTACCAGGAAAGCATTCTCCTGACTCAGCAGGCTTGGCACCAACTCTTACAATCAAATTATTTAGAGCTATTCAAGACTAGCCTCAAACAGTTGTGCAGAGGGGTAGGAAGGAGTAAGGATTCTTCCCCGTTTGGCAGCTGTGAAAAGGTCAGCCACAAAGGCAGTCCCCAGATCCAAGAGGAGAACAGGCACCCGGGCCAGATGCCCTCCGAGGGAGTGTGGAGGGTGGCCAGAGAGGAGCAAAAAATAGCCAGAAGTGTGGTTCTGCCCATCAGGCTGGGAGCTGGCATCAGTGAGGTATGCTGTATCCTGGAAATGGGTTTAATGAATTAATCTTGCCCTAGCAGTTTGTGTCATACGTATGTGTGTAGTGTGTCTGTGTATATGTGTGTGTGTATATATATATATGTATCTTTCAGGGGCTGTTTGTGTCTGTGTTCCCTCAATCCAGGAATGGTGCTAAGGGAGCTGAGAGCCTACAGAGTGTCTTACTGCTGCTTTTTAAAGCCTGCAGTCCCCAGCATAGTACAAAGCTTAATGTCCTTGATTTTGAAGTGTCTGATAAAAAGATTAATTTCATTTTATGGAAAGGGTAACCTGAGCCAGGGACTTGTCCAAGGTTGTTCAGAAGAACAAGTTCAGCTAGACAGGGCAATGACAGAAGTAGGAAGAAAAACCAGTTTATTACTCTAGTCACTTGTGATTATTGCCTCAACACAGAATGGGTATTGACATTTTGTTTATCCGAATGTATTTGTACAAAAAGTTGAGACAGCCATTTCTGCTGAGATTATTTGCCCATTTTTAACACTTGCACACACGTGGAGTTGTTTAGACCATCTCTAATAATCTTTAAATTTATTTGCAATAGCATGCATTATTATGGCATTTGAGAAGCTTTAAATATTTTCCATTAAGCTCAGTTCCCTGGATGCATGCTGAGGAAACCTCAAGCAGTGAATGCAGCCTTCAGCCTATCGAGCACACACTAATCCCTACAGTGCTGAGGGAGGAATTGAGCCTGTTCTGGTGTATCAACAGGGCCAGACTCCTTTCCTGCAGGTGGTATCTACTCAGGGAAGTGCAAGTGCACTTCTGCCTAAGGGGACTGGAGCCCTCCAAGTTGTCTTCCACTCCCATTCTCGTGACAGCTCTTCACTACTGGTTTTAGGCCACGGTGGCAGTGTGAAGAGGGGCTCTGTACTCAAAAGAGACCTTACAGGAGTAATTTGTGACTGATTTTGCAAGGCTTATTTGGATCATTGAAGAGGTTAAGTGTCATTGCTCACTTTGTTTTTCCTTATATGTAAACCACTAACAGCTTCTGACAACTTTGTTGATGTGATGTTTGAATTGTGTGTAGAATATCCTACTTGTCAGAATTAAAAGCCTACTTGGGAAACCAAGAGTGGCAAGTGAAAGAACTCAGCTCAGAGATCTGCGTGACTGGTCTGCTATGGATCCAAGAAGATCAAACTGACTGTGTAGTTTAAAATATTCCTGGGAGAGGAAAAGAAAAAAAAGGCTTTTTTTAGGAGAGTAAAGATAAATGCACTTGCTGCCAGGCTGTGGGCTGAACTTAGTGTTAGCTGTGAATAGCTGGCACAGTATCTGAGGGGCTGCAATGCATTTCAGTGCCCAGCAGCCTGAGGAACCTGTGCTCTCCATATTGACATGTTTCTCTTGTGCACTGTTCTTTCAGTGACACTCTCAGACAAGGTCCATCTCTTTTTTTTGTATTTACTTAGGTATTTTGGTTTATAAATTTTGGGACCATTTTCCAAAGCCCACATGTGGCTTTTTCAAGTACCCACTCTAGCATCAAAACTCGATCTCCAGTAAAGTTTATCTGTGAGCTCAGACTCCAGTGACTAGACAGGCTGTGTCTCTCATTTGCAGGTGATGGGACTCATGTCTGTGTTTTTGGCTTCCTCTTTGTTAAACAATGCATTCTGCAATTCAGTGTTATAGACCAAGTTTGGATCAGAAAACTCTTCTTATCTCCAAAACAAGATGTTTGTCTGTCTATCTGACTTTAAACCTGCTTGAAGGATAGGATATTTTTAGATCAGATCTTGTTCACTGTCCCTGCCTGTCAGGCTACAGACCTGAACATGACAAAATGCAAGGAAAAAGATTCCTGGTTCAGATGTTCAGGCTGCCATAGTTCTGATAGCTGGAAGAAACTGCAGCTCAACATTGAAACCTGCATACGATTGCCCAAACCTAGTGCTTTCCATGCCATCCATCTGTGATGTTTATATTTTCAGTGGATGATTTCACCTCCTATGTTTTTAGTGATTTTTAGAACATATTAGAGGCTTTCAAAGTGCAGTTACATTCCAACACCTGCTTCCTTCACCTGAAGAATGCTACAATTCTCAAAAGTATCCTGTTTCTCAAGCGCAGTCCAGCAAAGGAGAGAGAAGTTGATCCCTTAGAAGTCAGGAGGGAAAATATAAGAGAATATTTAGATGAGGGTTTGGGTAGGAAAAGAAAAATCACCAATACACTTGGCAAGCACCTCCCAAGCTCCTCCTCTCTTCCATAAAACATCAGAAGAACTTGTGTATTGCATTTAAAACCTGATTTTCTACTGAATGATTTACATGTAGTCCTGTAGAACCCAGTGAGTGGCATGAGGAATTTTGTGTGTGCTGTTGCCCAGGATGTGCTGACAACAGGTTCATTTGCAGCAGGTTTCAAATATGTACCTTTCCCTTTTTAGTAAACATTCTCTTTCTCTCCACCCTTCTCCTTGTCTCTGTATGTCTCTTTCTTTGTCTCCTGTCAAAATAAATCTGGCTGACATGCACTGTAGTTAACTCAAAATATTGCCAGCATTAAATGTGCCCAGACATTTTTATGAATACATTAAACTTGCATGAAATTTTTAGGCATTATAATTTACCAAGCTTACACCAAGATGGCATTTGATACTGACATGAGCTATTAATTAAAAAAGAGGACGTTAAATAATTGTCAGTTGACATATAAATTGCTGTTTTGTTGGCTGACAGAATCTTGCCTCAAGCCTTTTTCTTCTCAAGTGTTAGTAAATATCCCATTGAGTTTAAGGGCAACCCATTGTGAATTGATTGTTTAAATCTTAATGTTATGTACCTGACTAAATAAAGTGCTAAATTCTGTTTAATATTTCACAATGAGCTGTCAGTGCCATGTGGGTATGGAAACACTTGTTAAAAGTATTTTGGAAATTATCAAGGGGGGCACATCTGAATACTTCCTGATTTTAGTGAAAATCTGTTCCTGGAAAGGGTCAATTAGGTTCAGCACCAGCTAATTGGGGTTCTGATGCAGAGCATGATTATCTGCATCAAGACCTTCAGCTGGTACAAGGCTGAGCAACTGCACTGGCTATGAAAGTACAGTGCTGGGTGATGCCCACTTGGAATATTTCCCAGCTAGGGAAATATTGAGTGGCTGGTGGCATTTGTAGGAATAGTGATGTCAAATTTTTAGCCAACTAAATTTGGCTGAAGGTGAATTTGGTGGCGTGTTCTATCAGTTGGGTTAAGCATTTTTTTTCCTGAACAAGCATTATTAATCATCCCTGGTCAAGCAGAAAATGAAGCTGTTTGCAGAAGATTTGCCAGTTCTCCTCTGCAGTCCTAGAGGCATGGTGTCTCTTAACGTTGAAGGCTTTGGGTTGCCTTTCCCTGAGGGATTCAGGATGGCTATATGGTTGGTTGGAATAAATCAGGTCATTTCAGATAATAGACTTCACTTTATCAGAGAGTTTTCTAGGACCAGCCACTGGTCTAAAAATTCCATGAATTAGAATTCCCTAGGGAACTGAAGCAAGTAGGTAAAATCGACTTAGACCTAATTATCATATGTGTCTCTGGTGGCCTGAATAAACGCTACTAAGGATTAGTTTATTAGGGGCATTTTAAATGTTTATGTGGCTCTGGTAGTATTTTTACTGCCAGAGGTTTCCTTAAAACCAGTAGAAGGCTATACTGTTTCCACAGATTACCAGCATTATAGAATCCCTCAGTGACCTACCACAAAGTGACACGTAGATGCCTTGAAGTGAATGAGAACAAAGATTTGCTAGTAAATTACTGATTACCACAGCAGAATTGAAGAGAACACTGCTTAAGAAGTGACAGTGGATTTGTAAGGTTTTTTTTCTACTAAGCCATAAAGTGGCATCTTTAACACAAATGGTTTTGCCCCAAAATATTGTGGAATTAGAGTTTTTCTCACTGGTCAGCGTCAGTGGCTCTAAGGCAAAATGTTTGTGTATTGTGTCATACTTCCAGTCTTAAGACCAGAATTTTGTCATGAAACTGGAAATTTCACTCTAGCTTTCAGCAAATGCCTGTAGACTGGGATAAGGAAACATCTAAAAGGTCAATGTAAGGTCACCATTAAAGACATTAAATTTTGCTGCCACCACAAAGTCAGTCACTTCCCTAGAAAGATCAGAGGATGATGTAGTAAATGTTCAGACTGTCTCTGAAGGAAAATATGGCAGATAATAAACAGCAAAGAGAGCTAGAGAAGTCCAGTGTGGAACAGTTCATAGATCATCCTCTCTGCATTTCACCCAGGCAGTAAATCTACCACTGCCTTCTGTGTTTCTTCTTGTCTTTGTCCCTCTCATCTCTTTATTATTTTCCCTTGATTCTGGTCTCTGGCTTTTCTTCTGGCTTAGCTCTTTCTCATGACTTTCCCATTCGTTGTTCTATCTGCACTGCCCTGAAAGCATCATAAAGTTTACCAGGTATTCTGTGTTTGTTCTTCTGACCTTGTCATAGTCCTAATCTGTTTCAGGTTAATGCACAGAAATTGCCAGAGCATTGTCAGAGAATGGTGTGTTACTAAAAAAGGAAACATTTTGTGCCAGTTACCACTGAAGGAGTGTCTCCCTGGGAAAATAACATGTGCTTCAGGACTGGGGCCCTTCTCTGCCAGGCACACAAAACATTGAAGCTGCTGCTGCAAAGGGTGTCCTTGCTTTGGTCTTTAATTCAGTGTTTACATATGCTGGGCTCTCTTTATAAGGAATGGCTGTGGTGGGGAAATTCTATCCAGCTCTCTGAGAGAGGCCAAAAGCCATTTCTGAAATCACAGAGTACAGCTGTTGTCTTCTCTTGATGAGAAGGGTTGTTAATTGATGTTTGGGGCTTTTTAGTCACTTATAAAATGTCTCAAAGGGACACAAAAAAGCGTCCATATCTGTAGGTTACCAAGAGCCAACAAACAACTCACAGTCCAGAGTCTCTGCTCCTGTACATCCCTTCCCCACTGCCTGTCCCTGGGGAAATGCACAGTGGCCATTGCCTGAGAAGGCTGGCACTGTTCTCCTGCTGGTGAACTGGCCAGGTGCTCAAACCCTCAAGTGGCCTTACTGATCCTGGGTAAGGGGGAGGAAGGTGGAGGGCAAAGAGGCATCCCTCCCAGCAGGAATGATCACTGCATGACCCTGACTTGTAAGAGCCTAGAGAGAAGGGAGTTTTCAGAACTGAGATGCAGACACAGTGACCTTAGATGAAGCCATTTGCCCAGTTTGCTGTTGTTATGTATAGCATGAACAAACAAAAAGAAATTTAATCACCAGTGTTTGAAGGCTTTTCATTTTAAAAAGAATCTCAGTCTGCTGGGTTTTCTTTTGTATTTCTGAAATGTTGAGAAGCTATTAGAAGAAAATTCCTTTTTCCATGCAGATTTGCTAGATATCCCAGTGCTCTAGAGGCTTGCCATGTGTGTTATGGGCAATCATTCAAACGTGGGGAAGCATCATGCATAACGAGAGAGAAGAATTAAAAGTTGTGCGTAACAGAAAACACAGTGACTCTTACCTTCTGTCCATTTTGCCATCTGACTCTAGAGTGAGAAGAGGAAAATGTGGTTAGTTGAGAAACAAGGAACAGAGTGGTGATAGGCCTCCACAGAATTTGTGAGGAGGCAACCAGGAGCACATAGTTACAGCTGGTAAAGATCCAGCCATCCTTTCTGAAGCTAAACTCTTTGATATTAGTTGTGTCATGCAACCTTCCTAAAGCCCTTCTTGATTCTTCCAGCTGGAGTATCTCATGACAATATTATCAGAGCTGTGTCTTAGCTAATACTTTGTCTGGTTTGAGTTTGGTTGTAACATATCTCCAGGGTATAATAAGAAACAGCTTTGAGGCTAAAGAGTAGACTTGGTTATAGTGAAATGTGAATCTGTAGTTCTAGGCAGTCCAGCAATTCAGACACTTTTTAAATAGTGCTTCACAGGAAAACCAGAGCTGTGGTATGTACAGCAGATCTGAACTTCAGTGTTAGCAATTGTGTATCAGAAGATGAGGAGCACTAGATCTATGGAAAAGGGATCAGGAGTATTTTTTCTTACCTCCAAAGACACTGTCCATCATTTTGCCTTTGATCATGCAGATTATTACTGCTACAAAACCAATTGCTAGAACTGCTCCCAGAGTAACTCCTATAATAACATATGTGTTATCTGCAAATATTGAAAACAACTCAGTGAGTATGCACTATTAAATAATAAATACATTCTTTGAGTTTCAGATGTAACAAAGTTTAAATGCATCCCTAAAAAAATGCTGAGCCAGAGTAGGTAGCTGAGAAGAGTCTGAGTCTATTCTTTCAAATCCCTGCATACAATGAAGCCATGTGAACCTGTGGCTAAGGGGCTCGAGGGTGTTTTATGATAATGAACAAATTCAGCTTTTGGTGTGTGCAGGTCTCAGCTGAGTTTTAGAGCCAGGGCTGTACCTTTACCCCAAAAGCAAAATCCCCCATCCAAACTCCTTTGCCAGTCTGCATCCTTCCAAACTGTTATTGCTGCTTCCAGATATGCACGCGCACATATCCGCCTCCCAGTCCCGCCCCTCCTGCCTCGCCCAGCTGTTCTGCCTCTGCAAGTCTTTGATGGAAGGAAGGAGAATTTAAAAGTGTAAACTATGTGTTGTGATTTGGCACCACTGTGTGTCCTTAAGAGTCGTATGTCAGGCACAAGGGTGCCTCTGTTCAGGATCCGAGTCCCATGCTCTGTCCTCATACACATAATTTAGTCAGTCACATAGCAAGACTCTGCAGCACTAGGCAACTACAAGCTCACAATGTTTATCTTCTACACATAAAAAGTATATGAAGTCTTCTAAGGACATTGTTTTGTCATTTTGTCACTAACTTTCTGTCTGGAAGTGAAAATCCCACCACAAACTCACCGATTTCCTCCTCTGGGTTTCCAGAAGCATGTACCTTTGCCCTCCAAAAATCTGGAATGGAAATATTTTAGCCTGTTAGGAGATTGAGCAGAATGCCATTTCTGGCTTTTTCCAAGGGGATAGTTGATTCTGATCAATCTTAGAATAGAACCCAAGGCTTCCTACAGTAGTAAAATGCTATCAGTCAAGTTAATGAGGGCATCCTAGAACTGTGGCCACACTGTGCCAGTTTTTGACCAGAAAAGCAAATACAATTCCAAAATTTTTGTTGCCTTAGCACTGTTTCCATTCCATTATTTTGTCACTGCAAGCCAGAGAGTGCTATACAAGAGAAGCTGCTATAAATCAAGAGAAATACTATAGATACACTAAAGCTAATAAAACACACTTATTAGTGAGGATATGGCATAGCCCAGCACCCCTTGCCCATGACTCCCAATCCTGCCTGTAGTTCCAGTCTTCACAATGTGATTTATTGCTGGCAGAGAAGAGTCTTTTCCTCTTGCAAGCAAATTTTGTGGGCTGGAAGCAAACCTTTCCAGAGAATTCCCCATCGAGTTCCTTGTTCATGAAATTGACACCTCCTGGCTCTTCACTCCTCCATGAAGCCACTGAGCCATGATGCCTGATGCTCAGAGTGTGCAGGCCCTCAGAATGGAGTGGCTTTGGAGAAAATTATTCATTCCCATATATTTTAGGAAAAAAACAGAATCAACATTTTTTTAAAAATGAGAAAAAGGAGAGGTCATGTTTAGTTTTCATGTTGCTTGGTTATTATAGGAAATGGTTAAAAATGTACACTCAAACGTTTTTTCAGTGCAAGGCTATTTCCACCAAAGCCTTTTCAAGTATCTCCAAGTGATGGAACTGAAGTGTAGCTGCATGAGGTGCTGGACCATGAGCAGGCTCTAAAGGCAGCTATGACTCCTGCACTCTAAACCTGCGTGCTGCTCAGCTCCTGCCCCCTGCATGTGCTTCAGGCACATCACAAAGTCACTGCTCTTTGCCGGCGTGACATGGGGCACCTGGTGGCAACACAGCTGCTCTGCACACAACGTCACCTTTTCACTGGCGTTCCCAGCATAGCAGGGAGTTGGGAGGGAGGATTGTCTGGCTGAAGCCCAAGCAGAATTTCAGTGTCTTAAATGCACTCAGTTTTCCCACTGCTCAGGTGTCCAACATTTTAAGTCCCAGCTCCTCCCCTCCATGTTTTGTGGAGAAATAATTTTATTTTCTTGAGGTTTTGGGATTTGTACTTCATTTGTTGTCCAGTAAAATGAATGCTAGAAACATGACTGCTCTTAAGCTTGAAGCATAGTCCTTACATTCCAAAACAAAGCATTGTGATATCTTTACAGAAATAATCTTGTCTGCTTCTCAGCCTGCCAAAACTTTTGAGCTGAGTGTGGGCCCTGGGGTTTCCAAGGTTATGTCAAAAAAATCTGATATACTGGGTGGCTTACAACAGATTTTGTTTTATTTCCTGGTCTTAATCACATTTCTATTCGCAAGTTTTAATAAATTACAAACCAAGCTTCAAAAATCTGGAGAAGAGCTTAAAAAATCTTGAGTTTTAAAACAAATATATTTTGGGAACTATAGTTCAGAGCTGCAAGTCCTTTTTTTGCCAAACTTTTCTACATAATGAAAACGTCTGGAAACTTATTTTGTACAAACAGAAATGTTTTCTCTCCAAAACCTCCATGACACTCAGAAGAGAAATCATAAGGGGTAGAGAATCTATGCTTATACTGGCTATACTAACTGACCAAAATCAAAGTTATAAAGATAAGGAAATTTAAAGAGAGCAAAAAGCTCTAAGGCTACACAGTGGGCACAAAAAGCATAGCTTCTGTTTTTTCTATATTAAAAACTAGTCTCTTTGGTCTTGCCTGTGATTTTATTTCATTATAAATTTTAAAAAAACACCTTTCTTCCATCCCCTTAATTATTCTTTGTGCTCATATGAAAAATGTTTTAAATTCAAGCATAATAAAAGTGATATTGTATTACTTTTATTATCCTAATGATGATAATACATAGACCTTAATGTATGCTTTCTAATGGAATTAAACCAGTGACAGATTATGTGTTTTATGGCAGAAATAATATTTTACATGGAATACTTTATGTAGATCAGTTTAATATATTGAGATTAAATTATTAGTTTCTTTTTAAAAAGGGAGGGAAATTCCTGAAAACCCACAAGGCTAAAGAGAATATTTTCAATTCATACTTTCAGTATGCTTTTAATTAAGGTTTAATATCATTTACTGGATGTGCTTAAATACCGTTTGCTTTCCAAGGTGGATTCTATTTGTTTCAATTTTTTCTTGGGTAGAAATTGGTGGATTAACTAATTCAAATACACACTTTTCTGTTTGATCTTGATCTTATCTGGAATATAGATCATTTGGGGATGTACAAAAACCTCCCAGTTGGGGGGGTTAGAAATGATGCCTTGAACTCCGCAGTGCTGTAGTCCCAGTGCTGGATTTCTGACTCTGTAGAGAGTTTTGACTAACACTCACATCCCGAATAAACCCTCTGGACTTGCAGAGTATTTGCTCCTATGTGGAAGAGCCTAGCAGACGAATTTGACACCCAGGCTGGAGTGACTTGTGGATCATTTTTCGAAGAGCCTCGAGGCAGGCGACGGTGCTCTGTGCCCTCTGCACCCGGCTCGGGCCCGGTGCGCAGCTGGCACAGCGACAGGCGTGTGCCCCGGGCTCCGGCAGCGACGGCCGTGTGCCCCGGGCTCCGGCAGCGACAGGCGTGTGCCCCGGGCTCCGGCAGCGACGGCCGTGTGCCCCGGGCTCCGGCAGCGCCGGGAGCCTGCGGAGGTACCGGGCTGCGCCTCCGGCCGCTGGGGAACACCTCGGTGAGTGCGCAGAGCCGGCAGATGAGGCTGCCGGCCGGCCGGGCCCTGCTTACAGCTGGGGGCAGTGCAGAACGAGGAGCGGAGAAGGTGCCGGCAGAGGCGGCGGGAGCCGTGCCGGAGCCGGGCTCTCCGCGGGGGAAGCGCTCCCGAGCACAGCGCTCTGCCGCTGCCGTTCCCCGCTGCAGGGCAGAGCTGCCGAGCGAGCCACGGAGCCGCAGATAAACTCACTGCGCTGGGCGCCGCTCGCCTGTGATCGCGGGGTAACTCCGGGCGGACTCAGCCCTCCCCAGACCCTGCTGTGCGCAGAGCTGAGCCAAGCAGAGCGGCTGCTGTGCCACGCTGTTGTGCCTGGGCTCTCTGCGACACAGCTCTGCTCGTGCGGTGCCTTGCCCAGAGGTCAGCTCAGCCAGGAAAACGGTGCAGAATGCAATTCGGGCATAAAATCAGGGAGCAGGAAGAGCTCAATTTCCCCACCGGATTAGGTATTGTAAACTATTCCCAACCATAACCTGCAGTGATAAACAGCCAACTGTGCCTCATCTTTCTAAGTACACGGCATTTGCCTTTGCTGGTTACCTCCTGCTTCCACGTGACGTTTTTTCCCTTCCTCCAACAACTCATGTTTCTCCTTATTGCAACAGATAACGGCTGGTCCTGTGGCACTGCAGCAGCCAGGAGCTCACTGCCATTTATAGCTGAGGCGGCAAATAGGAAAGGAAGCAAATCTCTGTGAGCCCCGCAGGCAGGGTAGAGCACTGCTGCGGGTCTGTGGACAGCTCTGCAGAAGGTGAGGCAGGAGCGGATATCCAGCGGATGCCAGCTGGAATAACTGGTCTGCGTGTCTCAGGTGGGGCAAACTGCCCCTGTGGGATTCCGCAAGTGCAGATGGTGATTTTCTGCGAATGTCTGCATGAAGCAGAGTAGTATGGGAGGAGCTCATTAGGCAAAAGCTGAGCTTTTTGCCACCAGACGGTGGTGCCTGCCCCCTTACCAAACGTCTAGGGTCAGCCGTAGCCCGTGGAACTGCTGCCAGCTCCCTCCACCCCGTTAGACCACACTGTCCCAGTGTTCATATGACCCCTGCTGAGGCTTCCTAGCCATGAGCCCCACTTCTTCCCTGCACAAAGTGGAGACGAGTAAGAATGAAGTAAGAAACAGGTTGTGGGAAAGCCCTGCTTTGGGCCCTCAGGGAGCATTAGAAGCAGAGCGAGTCAGGACCGTGAAAGTCCAGTAAGGGAGAGTCGCAGAGTCCAAAGCAGCTTTGTCAGCATGCACGCAGGTCGATTTCCCCTTAAACTCTACTGAGGTACTGTTTCCTGTACAGGGAGAAGGAAACAAAGTGCCAAACAAGGTGCTGAGCAGGTGCACATCTGATCTGCAAAGCTGCAAGCATTTAACTTCACTGTGTCTTCTGGATTGTGCACAGCTGAGCCTTTTGCACCCAGAACATGAAATGTGAGCTAGAAAACTCAGCAAAATTCCCCTCTGGCTCAACAAATGTTTTTTTTTTCTACAAGAAACAAAGTTTTACACAAGATGTATACAATTAAGCTGAGGAATAAATAACCCCACCAAGCTCAGAAACAGAAACTCTCAGAATGGAAAACAAAGTTAGATCACTTACGTAAGAGAAGAAGTGCTGTTGGGGCTGCTATCCAGCTTGTTAATGAGGTCATTATGAAGTTGTGACAACAGAGTGGTTTCACCCAAGTTTTCATGAATTTTGCTCATCTGCAGTGTCTGAAAAAAAAGTTTAAGCAGGTCACATGATTATTGAGAAACTACAGTCACATCCTGAGTAGTTAGATTTGCAAACAGAAGTTCCCTTTTTTGGGTTTAAGTTCAATACATAAACAAACTTGAAAATGTTTTGTGGAGAAGGTAGACAGCCAACAGTTGCAGCCTGGTTCAACTGTTTTGCTCTCTAAGGGACCTTTAAACACTTAACAGTTATTTTTACATATCAAAAATGTCCTACCACAGTGAATCTGTTTCTGCTGAAATCTTCTAAATCCATGGATAACCATGTGGATTTTCTGCCTTAGAAGAAGAGTTTTCTAAGGCATTCTCTTTCAGTATTGTTAGCTTTCTTATGAATTCAACTTAATTCAAGAAAAAGTCTTGATGTCCTATTTTGCTGTGTGAAGCATTGGTACAACTGACTGAGTGTGGCAGATGTCATAGAAAGTATTTGTTACTGCTTTGACCTGTAGTGTTGGTGTGCACACACACGTGTGTGTGTGTATAGTTCATTTTTGCTCTTTCTCTGCTCCTGGTTCTCTGTGGGATCAGAGTTGGAAACACCAAAACCAAGCAAATAAAGATTTCTGCACCAGCTGGACGGGAAAGATCAGGATCCTCGTAAGAAACCTCTAGTGTTTTTGTACCTCATGTTTCATCTGCAAATGATCCCATGCTTCAAGGTGCCTGAAAACCTCTTCTAGAATAGCAGGAATTTCAGCTCTCTTGTTTTGTCTTAGGGTTTGGTGGTTTTTGGGAGTGGTTTTGTTTTATTTTGCTTTGGTTGTTTTTTGTTGCTTCTGCTGGCCCAAATCAGCAATCTCAAGTAGTTTCAGTATTTCAGAGAAGGAGCTAAGCATCTGAGAATTTGGATGAAATCTCTAAAGCTATTTGCTTTATTCCATTGCTACTTTTCCAGGAATGCTTCAAAGAGCTTAGCTAGCTGACTGCACACAGCCAACTGCATAAGCTTCGCTGTTCCTGTTCACAGCATACCTCCAGTGAGGAAAAGCACTGACCAGAATAAGACAGACTTAATATAATCCTGCTTTGTAATAGGTTTATTCTGATTCTTGACCAAATTGGGAAGTGTGGTTTCAAGCACCGTCATCATTATCAGTCTTTGCTCTGTTCTTCACCACCCAGCCACTGGGCAGGATATATATGTTTAATTAATTCTGCTTTTACCTTCGACCTGTAAATAGTGGGAGTAATGTCAGATTTATACGTTATATGAATAACAAGGATTTCTCAGGAGACCCTATCTTGGTGAAAGAGGCTAACTGTAATTTTCAGCTGTGAGTAATTGTATATAATATAATCCTAAATGATTTTTCTTCTGTAATTTCATTAGAGTTTAGAAATTTAATTAGATTTTGAATCACTCTGAAATAAAGTAGCAAAACACCCAGAGACTAAGTGCAGTGGTTATTTTGTCCTCCGAGGCCAGAATTCTTGGTCTCAAATTGGCATGTGTTCATTAGGAGGAAGTTTGCAGAAGTTCTTGATATATTATTGTCTTTCAGAATGGACTCTGAATAGGTCTTTGGAGAGCATTAGAAGAGCACACAATTATTATACAGACTCTTTTTGAGGTTTAAGATCATCTGCCTTTCATATACTTAATAAAAATACGCCTCTAAAGTTGTTTAAGAAACTGTGGAGATAGGAAAGATGCTACTCCAGTGCCTCAGTGCTCTTCCTGGTTTATTAGCAACTCCAGTACCTGTGTATGATGATACAGAGAGGGGCTGTTTGCTTTACTTTAATGATTAGGTGGGTTTATGGTTATTTTTATTGCTACACATATGAACTGTCATGGTGGCTGTAATTAGAGACACACTAAAATGCTGTTCCTTCTATTCCATCTGAGGTTCAAAAGAAATCTGTCCTGGCCAACTTTGATTCTCTGTGGAATTCATTCTATGGGTGAAAAATGGACTCAGGTGGCACTGAACAGCATGAAGCAAAGACCAGTGCAACAGCTTATGATAGCATGGGGTGCCACGATAGTTGTGGGTTCAAAAAGGAGATCCTCTTAAAAAATGAAAAAGCTAAATGTTGTGAAATGAAGAATTTCAGCAGGACAAATCAGACACACAAATATAAAATAGCTCTCTCAGTAACGGCAAGCCAATTTATTTGTAAAGAAAGTAATAAGTCCAATGGGATGCAGTCCCAAAGTGTGAAAAATCAAAAAGAAACACCCCAGGTGAACAGAATATTCTGTTACAGACTGACCCATGCAAACATTGATGGCTGACTCATGTCAACATCCTGTTGACAGGATTCCAGCATCCTCTGTGTTGGCCACTCCAGCTAGACACAGAGTGAAACAGTTCCTTGATCTGATCCAAGGGGTCATTTCCCTTGTTTCATTAACAGCTCTTGATGAGAGCTCATCATCACATAAACCCAGTCCTCAGGCTCAAATATATGCTTTCAGAGTGTGGCCAAGTAAATCTTGAGTCCAATTGAAAAAGATTCTTGGAAAAAGATTGAAAGATTTTGTGCACCTTGCTTGATGGATAGCAAGGGTGATTAGACAACCTCAGGCAGCCTGGTGTGTGTGGATGTGCTGCCTTCCATTAACATGTCATGTCACATCATGGAACAAATTGAAGAAAACATGTTCAGGCTGGCTACTGCCAAAAAATCAAGGTGCTTTTGCTATGGGCATCCAGAACAAATGGAAACTATGCTTGAAAACTCACAGCTGCTTTTCCTTTGCTATTTTCTCCATCAGCCCCTGTCAGGACTCTGAGCTGCTGGGACAACTGGAAGGGATTCCACATCACAGCAAGCAGCAGAATCACAGATGTCGGGTGTGCTAACAAAGGGAAACACGCCTGCACCAGTTATTTAATGCTTTCCTCCCCTGGTGTTAAGGAATACTGTGGGAAACCATTCAGCATTCCAGTCTTGCTGCTTTTTTATTCCCCTCCATCTCTCTTTCCTTTTCCCTGTAAAGTAATGTGTTATGTTAGAGAGATGCTGGCACATTTTAAAATGTCTTTTCTGGGTTTTACTTGAGGGACACTGTAGCTTGGCCCTGTTACCAACTCAGAGAGGTGCAAGGGGGCAAAGAAAAAAGCCTTGGGACACGTACTCAAATCTCTTGTGTACATCAGGAATGACAATGCTGTAGTCTCTTTCCTTTGCCCTTTGCTGTCTCATTGCTGAAATCTGAGTGAGCAGCTGAAGGAGGAGATTCTTCCATAGGTTGTATATTCTCTGAAGCACTGTAAGTCCTAGTGGAGTACTGTAGTATTTGTAAAAGTGCCAGAGGAACTGGGATGCTACAGGAGGAAGAAACAATCCCACAAAGCTCATGAAAGAAGCCATTGTGGGAGAGTTTGGCTCTCTGAGCAGTGAGTTTTGGACTGGGTGACCCTAAATGAAGGGCTCCAGTATTCACTGGATGATATTGTCTGGTCCTCTGGTTATCTCAGTCACTGGAGGGGTGTTTGTTGATAAAGTTCCTTTACTGAGGCAGCACTGCTGGAATTTTTCCTATGTAGGTATTCATACGGCATGAACAAAACATGCCAGGCAGCCTGGCTTTGTCATTGTTGCATATTCTGATACACTCAGCTGTGTCTTAAAATACCTTTGACGTGTATGATGATAACTTAGAAAGTTCCTAAGCAAGCTCTGAAAATGGCTAGGTGCTTACTCTCTGAAGGTGGTGTGTGTGGTGGAGGAGCAAAATGCAGTGTCTAGGAAATTTCACAGCAAGAGGAAAGGGTAAAGTATGTCCAATTTCCGTCCAATATTCTTGCATCTCCTGTCCATCTGCATTCTGCATAAGCATGTTGGACTTTATTAAAGGGAAACCATGGTGAATTTCCTCCAAATGATCTACTAAAGAACATAAATATTGGAGTAGAAGAAACTTTTTTTGTCTCTCCTGTTCCAGGTGTAAAATAGGATTTTCAACAGAATAACTCTTCCAAGAAAATATGCTGTAAGTGTGAAAAGGTTGAGCATCTTTATGAGGAGTGAACTCCTGAAAAACACCAGCTGTTCCTTTGTGAAAATGTACATTCAATGCTCCATAAGAGTGGTAATTCAGGTAGTTCATGTCCCTGTTATCCCCCGCTGGCTGGGTCACCCGCTGAATTGCATTCTCATGATGTTCTGTAACTGGAGAACAGAATGATCCATTGCACTGGCACAGCAAAAATTTGATGTATCCAGGGATTTTTTTTTTTTCCTTTTGCTAATCAATTCAACCATCAAAAGAGGGGCCATGAAATATGAGAGATGTAACTTCTACAGAAAGCTTGGTTAGTTTCTGGGTAGAAATGTTCAACTTGTGGTTTTGGGTGTGGGTGCGTGTGTTTGTTTTAGTGATAAGGAAGGTTTTGCTGTCAGACTGCTAGTCAAGGGCAGCTATGCCTAGTGGATGGTGGACAACTGGGCTCCTACAGCTCATTTATATTACTCCTTGCATGTACAAACATGTTGCACTTTACTTTGGAAATCCTGTTGTTAGAAGCCAATTTTGAATGTATGTGGAGCAGAGTTAATTGAACAAACTATGCAGTTCTTGTTCAAGGGAATTGCCACTTTCTTCGTAACATGAGCAACACTGGTGACATGACATTAGACCTAACTGTATCCTATTTTGGTGCCAGCTAATATTTGCACTTATACAAGGCATTAAAGAAGCTGGGACTTCTCTTGACATAAAGCAAATGTTAGCTCTTTAGTGGAATATAAGAGGCATAAACAAGCTACTTCCCTTCTTTGGGATTAGAATTGTGTTTTTTCTTCTTTTACATCTAAGAGCACTAGAAGTCATTAGACATCTTTATAAACACTAGCTTAAAGTAAAACAACCATTCAGCATTCCTTTCCATGCAGATTCTCCCGAAATAGATTACATTATCTGCCTGTGAAAACAGTCCTTTTGCTTATGTGCACAGTTCTGTGGAAAGCTGAAAGCTTTCAGCCTCTGACAGAGGCTTTCAGAAATGTCATCTGTGCATAGTAGGGCTGTGCCTGCCAAAGTGGGTGGAAAGATGTTTATGGGCAAATGAAGAATGGCACTAAAATTCAAATTTAGATAGCTGAAGTAAGAGAGTTAAATATGTTACTTCCCTTCTTTCTTTAAGTCCTTATATATAGATATAGGGATGTAAAAACCTGTTTTAACTCCTTCAACAGGAATTTAAGTACCTACATTATGGTTTAAGATACTTAGAATCTTACAGGATCTAACCTGTGTTATCTTTCTGATGGATGAGGCCTGAAGTCTTTCCTATGGAGGTAGTGTTAATGGTAGGCAATTAGCAGAAACAGCATCTCAGTGCAGAGGCACTTTGCTAGTAAAATCATCACTATGCCTGATCAAGTGACAGCCAAGGCATTCAGCTTTTACTATGCACTAATGTCTGCCTACATCACAGCCCAAATTAATCTTATGGGAGGGATCTGAAACAAGGCTGCCTCTCTCACTGAATCCTTGCAGCACCACAGGTTCTGGGAGGTGCCATTCCCCCCACTGTCCATCTCTATTGAGCTTGCAGACTCCTACACCCCTGGTTCCCCTCGCACAGAGCCCTTAGTGGATTAGATTAATTTGAAGATATCCTTAAAAGCTTTAGGAGGTGGACAGCAAATGGTGGTCACTGATGGCAACTTAAGTAAATTTGGTCTTCATTGCTCTGTAGAAATCAAGACCTCAGCTGTAACATGTTTCTTGATTTCCTTCCCTTTTGTTTGTCAAAACCGTCCTTGTTTATCAGTCTAAAGCATATCAGATGAACCAGATCAGGGGCAACATGGGGTTGCTTAAAGGTGTTGATGCCATAGGGGGAAGCAGCAGAACCAGCATGTGAAGTATTCAAGGGCTGACTTCAAACTATGTGAATTTGTGATATGCAAGCTGCACCAGGAAAGGGAATGTGAGGTTACTGCAGTCACTCAAGCCTGTGAAGATATTTGTCATTCCAAAACCATGCTGTTGAGGGCTTTGGTTGAGGGGGAACATCAGGGAGCGTAAAATAGAAATTGGAATGTAGGTTCTCAGGATTGCTATAAAGAGGCACAAGTGACATCATGACAAACTCATCTATTTCTCTCCCAGGGAAAAGGTGGAAACCCAGGGATTAATCACCCCTGATCACCCCTGATCTCTTGGTGTGAGTTTTGCAGGGTTTGTGTAAATCTGAGTGCACGGATATCAGCTTAGGTTGGGGCTCCTGTGTTCAAGGGAAATCTCTGTCATGGGCAGGGGCACCTTTCACTAGACCACGTTCCTCAAAGCCCAAACCAGCCTGAGCTTGAACACTTGCAGGGGTGGGGTACCCCTAGCTTCTCTGGGCAACTTCTTTCAGCCTTATCAGTTCCAGTGCCTCACCTATCATGTTCCTTTGGCATTCAGTTGTCTAAATCATGTAGGAAAAATTCTAGCCTGAGTTACGTGTGTAGTTTAGTGTGTCACTGCTTTAGTATCTTAGTCTGTTTTCTCTCTGACTGAAGGATTGCTACATTTCTTAAGTCACCAGTAGGACCCCAGTCCAGCAACATTTAGACAACATTAGTAAAATTACAAGGTGTCTTTTGTCTTTCAAGACTCTCCCCCATGAATGTTTTTATGATCAGCATTAAGAGGTCATTCCTTCACCCTGGCAGCCTCTACTGGAGTGAAATATAAGTACTTTTACCAGCACTTACCATGGATAATTAACAACTTAGTTGGGGCTTCAGTATTTACTTAAAGTTGCAAGGATGCAAGACTTAGGGAAGCCCAGTCTGATCATTATTCACTTCTGAGACAAATGTCCATGGAAGAGGTTAGTGTAGTCCCTGGCTTCTGCGTGAAGCTGAGAGCAGGGTTTGAGGGGGGTAGGGATGTAGGGAGGGAGGAAATGACAGTATCAGAAGTGAGAAGATTTAAACAGCTGTAGGAGGAGGCTGATGGCCACAGAACAGGGCCAGGGATACCTTTGGCTACAGCAAAAGTGGCATGACATGTTGAAGGAGAAAGGAAATGCAAAACTGAGGGTAACACTTAAACTACAGACTGTGAAGTGCCATGTCTGGGGGTGGGCATGTAGGGACTGATGCTAAATGAGTAGGTATGTTTTGTACAGCATATTTGAGGGCTCTTAGGCTAAGGAAATTTTAGATGAAGTCTCAAATGTCAGGTCAGACAAGGGGACAGAGGTATAGCATAGCAGCAATGTTAGTCTGAGCAGAGAGCCAGTAAAAGGGCTTGGCTCATTCGGCAGAGCTACAAAGCTCAGGCAGCATTTCCCAAAGAAGCCCTGTAGCAATCAGGTTCCTCTTGCAGTTGCATCTCATGGACTGGGCATCCATATCCCTTTGGCTCTTCAGACTATCCTCGTCTCTTCAGTGAACTCTGGCTATCCCACTTGGTGTGATAAAAGAAACTGCTAAAACTGGAGGCTGCTGAGTGTTATGCTGCCTCTGTTCAAATCTCTAATGAGCTCCTCCTTGTAGCTCTAGGTTTAATTAGTTTTCATTGCAATATTAATGATCCAAACAAACCATTTTAACTTTCCTGTTGCACAGCTGGAATCTTCTTATTTAGTATTGTACTCTATAAGGGAATCACACCAACTTCCTTTCCCCTCCCCCATTTCTGCCATTAATATGCATTAAAATCACAGTCTCACTGGCATAGAATTTCAGACCTGCTATAAAACTCTAATAATTTCTAAAAATGGCAAGGCTGAGCTAATGACAGAGCTTTATCCAAATAATACAAAGATAGATTTCTCCTAGAGGTTGATGGAAACGATGATTAATATTTCATTTATTTATTTACAGTCTATCAGCATTTACTAAGATTTGTTCACTCCTTTGAGCATACATAAAATCTCTCTTGAACTCCTTAGTATTAGAGAAGAAATGTCTAATCTGTCAACCTTCAGCAAAAATGCCTGCTTTCTCTCTTTATTTTCCCCTCAGGAGAAGGGCATGCCCTGCCCTTCCCAGTGTAGGTTTGAAGACACTGCACACCTCAAAGTCTTCTCATGTCACAATGGACTAGGTGCATCTCACATTTCCCTCTGAAATCCCCAATAGTGAAGATTTAGAGGAGAGTCCTTTTGTTAGCCTCTGGTGTGTTTCACCTCCTGGACTCACTGTGACTTGTGGAGGCTTAAATAAATTGGATTGTAGATAATCTGGGTATCTACCTGTTGAAGGATGCTAGAGAAGACTAGACTCTCTGAAGGACTGATGTGGAATCTTGTCAGCAACTTCTTTCTAAACCATAGAAATAATGGAAAAGTTGGTAGCTAGAAAGCTCCAGAGTTTCTTGCTTAAGCTCCTCCTTGGAGCTGGTCTGTGGCTGTCACCAGATCTGGTCAGTCTTGGCTTTGTCCTGTTTAGAAATGGGTGTTTTCTAGGAGCCTGAAGAGCTATGCTCTGCAGAGAGGCTGTCAGCAGCTGGATAAAAGGATTTGCCAGCTATATACAAGAGGTCAAGATACAACTGTGAAAGTGCAAAATAGATTTAGTACCACTTGCAAAAAGTAATTTTCATTGGGACTTACTCTTGTAAGTGCTCACATTGTTTTTGAAAATAGGGCTTTGGAGTGTGCCCACGAAGATAAAGCAAAGCTGTGTGATTGCTTGTTTGTCGTTGCCTGCAGGGTGTAAGTTCAAGAGAGGAACAAGTGACTTGATTGCAGAGCACCATCCCCATGTCCCTTGTAGTGGAGAGCTGGAGGTGCCTCCCCTGGAGCCCCTGCAGTGTTCCCTCCTGCATGACCCCAGCCTGCCCCTTCTCCAGGAGGGCTGTCCTCACTCAGCACTTCCCTTTAGGAAGTTATCTAGCCACGTGGGAGCTAAACTCACAATTCTATCCTTAAGTCAAGCATTTATGGTACTGAAGCTTTGCTTGAAAACTAAAGCAATTCAGTAAATGCTGGAAAGTAGTTGTGACATCAGGGTCTCTGGCTGCTGCTGATGTTGGGAGAATCATCCAGGAGAGAGGTTGGATACTGAGGGTCAGGGCTTCACTCCATGATTCCAAGGTTTCTCTAGCTGTGTAGTATTGTAAAAATAAAAATCTCCACCTCTATCTATCTGTGAAGAAATGCCATTTATTTTTCTGCCTGCCTAGCTGCCTGGATAAAGATTTTAGTGTGTGGATATCCTGATTGATGGGATTCATGGCCCACTTTCTTGACTTCTGTGATCTCACAGGGGAAAGACTTTAATGTGTGGAATTTTTTGCCAGAACATTTTTTTGCAGCAGCAGTATCTTGAAGATTCATATCAGTGAATCAGAGCTGATTTTGCTAATGCTCTTGTGCTGGTTTACTTCATATTTGTCATTCATTTGTTGAATAGGAGTGTAAGGGTGAATGGCAACCTACGAAAGCACATTGTTGACAGGTGTTTGTCCAAAGTGCTCCTGCTGAAAAGTTGTAGATAACTAACTTGTTTGCTCCCACGTGGGAGAAAACAAGAGGATGTGTCATCATGAGAGTAGATGGGGTAGAGGAGCAGCCAGGGAAATGAAGGATGCTATCTCCTTGCTCACCTGCACAAAGTGGAGACAAGCTTGACGTGAACTGCAAGCTCTATCAGAATCATATCCTGACAGTGTGACAGGGCTATACAGCCTGCACCCACAGGCATGTGTGGCATTGTGGGGGATATAGGAGCACAGCTCCTGGCTGGCTGTGCCAAGCTGGGAAGGACACCTTCAAGAAAGAAATATAGCAGCAACAGGAAGATAACGTCCCTGAGGTTGCATGTCACCAGAGTTGCCTTTAGTGTTTTGTTGCAGTTGACAATACCACAGCATGAAAATGAGCAGTTTAAATGCACTTCTTACTCTAAATGCAACTGTTATTTAATATTAAAATTGGTAAGATCTCTTATCACTGTCAGCTAACCACGGCTTCCCACACAAAAATCTCCCTCACTTGGTTTCCAGGGGCTTATTGTCTTCCCTTGGCCGCCAGCATAATTATGTGTGGTTTCTTCCTAACTCAGTTCTGCCAGAAAGATGAAGTTTAGTTTAAGTTCTTATCAGGGGGACTTTCAGCCTGTTCTGTTTCTTCAGAGTCGCGCCTGGGGCACCCAAAGAGGCCAGCAAGATCCAGAGAGGGGAGATGGGGCGTTGGAGTTAAGCCAGAAAACTGCTGGGCACTGGGACCCTCACAGGCTTGGCAGCCATCAGCACAGCATGTGTAACTGCAGCTCCAGTGACCTGCTCTGCTCTTTCTTTAGCCAGCAGCCCCGTAGTCAAAATACTGCTGTAAAGCTAGAATCAAAGTGATTATACCAAGGGATGGATCTGCTTTAATGGAATCGTTTTCTAAATTGAATTAAATTGCTGTTAAAAGTGTGCTTCCTTCAGTGACAGAAGGATGATTTTACCTCTTTCTATTCCTTGTATCTCTGCAAAACTGAACCACCTGAGAGGGGACAGCTTCATGCCTGTCCATATCTAAACATTTCCACTAAAACTGAGCCAACTTTTGATAGCAAAACTTTTATTTTTTAGTGGCGTTTAAATTAAGAGCCTTGGTTAATTTACTGCTCCCAGACTAAATCACATGGCACTTAGAGAAACATCATTTTATCTCATACCTGAGCACATCTTTCCTTGCTGGTGGGGCTGACAGCATCTCTTGAAGACACAAGACTTCAGGAAAGCAGATGCTTTATAGCATTTCTATTTGCTTGGCACTTTGAATCTTTGCAACACCAGCTAGCTTCAGATTTTTTTTCAGCAGCTGTGAATGTAATTCATGATTTTGGGGGGGACTGAGGGCTGACAGCCTTATGTAGAAACCATTTAATGGCCCTTTTCTCCCTTTAAATGAAAGAATCATTTATTGTGCTGAAACCAATATAAAAATTGATATGTTTTGGGCATAGGTTGGTGTTGCTGCATTAAATGCTGAATCTTCTGTCTCCCCATAGAAGCATGAGGGCCAGCAACCTTGCCTTAGGTACAGGCACACTGAAGGAGAGAATCACAGACACTCACCTGCAATTTCAGCAAGGGCATTTCTGGAGACAAATAGTGCTGCAAAAACCAGGTACACTGAAGAATAATTATACTAAAGGTGTAGGGTTGATTGGGCAGGCTTCCTATTCTGGAATTGGAATCTCTTAAAATCTTTAGCCATTTGTCTTGTGATTGAAAGCTGATGATGTTTCCACATTGGAGCTCATTGCAGGAAAAAGCTTAAAGCTGTCAGTTGTTCCAAAAGCTAATGGAGACATTAAAAATACAGCAGCTTACTGGGGAGAAAACAGGGTGTGTGGGGAACACGTGCTACTAGCATATGCTGTAACTGGACTGTAAGTGGTCTCCACGTATTCATGAATGATGGCTGACCTCTACTCTGCTAGGGCACATGTGTGCACGTCCATCATGACAACACACTCTGAACTTACTCCATCCGAGGCTCTTGGGAATATAATCCCGGTATCTGCCTCCAAATATAACTCTGCTGGTCTGCAATATAAGGCAGTGAGGAGAGCTGCTGCATCCAGGAGCCATTTGGAAACTGCTGCAGTGATATTCACAGAGATCTCTGTGCCTGCTTGATGACCTTCTTCACTAAGAGGCAAATGTCTGCAGCTTGTAAAAGAAAAAGATGCCTCTGAATGCCTTTCCACTTTTGAAAGCTCCTCAGTGCCGGCTCAGCAGAGCAAGTGAAACCCACAAGTGGCAGTGCTTACTGTGATTGTACTGTGTGAATGTGTGCAGCCATGCATCTGGACAGGGAGGCTTGTCCCAAGCAGGGGACTGGGAATAATTCTTGGAGCTGCCTCCACCTTAGAGCTAGAGCTTTGACCTGAGCCAGCTCAATAACTAGGAGCTGTTTCAAAGTCAGTTCCTGTGGAAATAAGGCCAGTAACACCTCTCTGCCTCAGTGTCCTCCTTTTTAATCTGTTTGTAAAACAAGACTGCAGAGCAGTTCACAGGGCATTGGGAAAGACTCATTCATTTGTATTTAAAGAACATCAGGATCCTTGGAGAAAAGTTCCCTATATGAATACAAAATATTCCCAATAGTTCCCAATAATGAATACAAAAAATAATAACAATTCTGTTATCACAGGGAAATTATAGGGATTTGGTCAGCATCACTTGACTACAGCTTTATTTGTCCTGTGGATTAAAACAAAAGAACAAATCATCCTCTCTAAGTATTTTTGAATATGGAGGATGAAAATTATATATTGAGATCTTTTAAAAGAAAATTAAAACTTTAACTCTGAGGTGTGTGTAATAAAATGGCACTTCAATTCTCTAGTGAGCCATGCAGGCTTCTTCTGTTAATTTATTCACTTCTTTTCTTTTTGTGCTTCATGTAATATTCTGAAATTATTAATGTGGCAATATATTTGACCACAAAAACCTGCCTTCTAGTGTTGTTAAGATTGTGAATTAACTCCACAATGGAAGGCATTTCTGACTTCAAGGCCAAGAGATCATGCTTGGGATAAAATCATTAACAACATGACAGCAAATATGCAAGAACCTCTAGCAGAAGGTTTTCTCAGGTGTCCTGCCATGATAGGTATGTAGGCTTAGGTCTGTGAAGGCTGTGGTCTTCCAGCTGTCAGAATTGTGTGTCTGTAGTGCAGACACCTGTGAACACCACACCCTGAGCTGCCACAACCCCTGGGACACAGCTCCAAGTACAGCACACACTGCAAAATCCACTTGGTAAGGAGGCACCTCAGCCCTTAAATGACTTGTATGCCATCTGTCTAAGCTGGGTAACCCAAAACCCAGCAGCAGCCAGCAGAAAGGAATTTGGAGGATGAGTTTAGTTCAGTGCAATCTAAACCATATCTTCATAATTCTACAAATACTTCCAGAACTAAGATGTAGTCCTAGAAATGCCCCATCAGTTTCATTTGTACCTGTGAACTTCATTATCAAAGTCTGACACTGTACCTTGCAGTGATTGTAGCATAAAGCCTTGACTTACCAGTGCCAGCCTAGGCTGTAGGCACCTTTTCTCATCGGACTTGTTCCATCTTCCCTGTGTTTAGGCACTTCTAGGACTCATCCTGCATCAGTGGTAAAGTTTACACTGAATGCGCAGTGTAATTAGTGGGTACAAGTTCAGGACTCCCTCTCTGTGGGGTTTTGGCAATAACAGGCAAAAACTGGGAGAAAACCAGGGTTTTGTTAGGGGTAGTTGCTAGGATTAGTATCAGGTATGAGGAATGGGAGTAGTTAAGGAGAAGCTAATCTGAATGGTGCATTCGACACACAGCATCAGGAATTACTGAGACCTTGGCTCTGCTGTGGATGTAGCACACGCTCCTGAGGCAGCCTGGAGAGGCTGTCTTGGCAGAGAGCTGTAAGGAGCAGGAATTTACAAAATGCTTTTCTAAAGCACAGTATTGCTGTGTTGGCTCTCAGATGTGTGTCTCCATGCTGGTGGGCTACACTCATGCCTCCAAAATGTCTGCTTCATGCTCAGCAGTTAGAAAGGCACACAGAAGACTGGGAAAGGGACCAAGAATAGTATTGTGTCTCCACATAAATCCATTCTGAATAGTCTGTGGTGATTGCTGCCACCTCAAAGCAGTTTTAAGAGCGGATTAAAGAAGGTCCAGGGAGCAGAAGTGTAGAGAAAAGCAGAGTATTTTCTTCCATCAGAAACACCATCAGCTTCAGTGCTATTCTGTGAGCCTTCATTTGATACCTGAGCTCCCTGACTCTTGGCACAAGCAAAAGAGTGTTTGGTTGGTGTTATCTTTGCCAGAGGCTGGGCAGAGGAAGGTTGCATCACCCTAACCCTTTGTTGGACTTCTTCTGGAGAAGAATGAGGTAAAGTTAAGGTGAATCTTTCACTCAATGAAGAGTTGAACTCTAACTACTCACTTTCCTCACTGCTTCCAGGCAGAGAGCTGCTGAAGTGGGGTTAAGCCATGGCCACTCTCTCTTCTGTCCTCAGCACACTGAGAGCTGAGCACATGCACTTTTTACAGGGCTGTCAAATAAACAGTGAAAGGAAACAGACTTCCCAGACTCATTTAATTTGAAAAGAGCACCTGTCTTTTCAGGCAAAGGCAGTGCTTGCTTGTCACTGCTGTCAGCAGCAGGGGCTCTGCCCAGAAGGCCCTTTAGGCCCTTGCTTGTGTTAGGGGGAGCTGTGAGGTCACGATGCAGCACCCACAGTGCTGGCAGCCTGGGCAGGGGGCGGTGGGCTCTGTGTCAGCCCTGGGGTGGCAGTGCCAGCAGCGCTCAGCAGCCCTGGCTCGCTCGGGCCACCTCACACTGTCCCGGCCCGGCGGGGGAAGGACGGCGCTGCTGCGGGCGCACTTCTCTGTGCGGACAAGGGGTACGTACCTCTTCGGTTCCACTGTCTGCGTGAAATGCTGTGTCCTGACTGATTATGGAATGAAACACAACCTGCTTTGCGTTTAGGAACTTGTTACTGGCGAGGGCTGGCAAACTGTCTTGCTCAAATGTGCCAGCAGTTTCAGTGCCCACCACCTCTCTGTGTCTTTCCAGCCTAGCTCTGAGATCCTGATGCACTGTGGAGCTCAGGAATGACACTCAGGGCAAAGGCTGGTCGGGGTGTGCTGCATGCCCAGCACCACAGGCACGACAGAGCTGTGCACAGGGCTTCTCCAGCACGGTGACAGCTCAGCATGGTTTGCTTTGGAAGGTTGGAAGGAAGCCACTTAGAGGAGAATCCTTAATTTGTTTGGGTGCTTTTGATTTGATCCTATGCAATCTTAATCTGCTCATATTTCCTGCTGGAAAATTCACAAATAATATACAGATATAGGAGCAGACCTGCAAATTTTAGAGGAAAAACAATGACTTTGCTTGTACTGCTGCTCCTAGTTTTCCCTTTATTCTTTTCTTAAATTTTTAGGATTTTCTCATTATCCCGGCTCCCTTTAAATCTCCTCTGGTGTGTATTTCATTTGTATTTCCTTTCTCAGGGGATCTCAGTCATTGCTGGGTTTCTGTCCCCTTTCTAGGGCCGAAGTCCTGCCACCTCTCTTCAGCTGTCTCAGCGCTTGGTGCCTGGACTAAGCCACTCAGGAGGGCTTCCTCTCTCGTCTGCCAGGTGTCCTGAGCTTGTGATTCTTCCTTACAGGAAGAAGGGCATTTCAGACATCCCAGAGGTGTCTGCTAACCTCCAGGGATGAGGAAAGGAGCCAAGATCAGTTTAAACTTGTCAAAGGTGAGCAGTGGGTGTGATGGATTTTGTCCACTGATCTCACCTTCATACATCTTGCTCATACAGGATATTTGGCACTAGAGCTGTTCTCTACCTCACATTGTGAACTATTTGTGCATCCAATACTGAAACAAGCCTTCTTAAGTGTCTCTGCCCCCTGAGGGTGAATTGGTGCATTCCCGTGCCCTCACAATAATAATAAATAATATCTTCTATTTATAGAGCTTCACAGTTTCCCAAAGAGCCACCTTTGGGATGGAACATACCAACAGTTAGTGCATAGCAACCCTAGACAACAACTTAAGACATATGAATGTATCCAGCTGAAGCTGAAGCTGAGATTTCTTTTGGCAGAAGATAATTGCAAAAGTTATTAATTATTACTGGTTTTGTTTATGCAGCTCTAGACTCAAGAGCAATAGGCACTTTTAAAATATGACCAGCAGTTATAAAAAAGCACAAAGGTGTTGAAGTCATACCACAGTAATTTGCAGAAGGCAGAATGTGCTAGTAAAAATCCTCCCTTGGAGGTTTTTCCATCGAGGACTTAGCAAAAGCTATTGAATAGTCCATAAAGCCAGAAGAGGAGAAAGATTGCTTTTTCACAAGTTCCTACTAAACTTGAGCATATAGTTTGGTTGCTCTGAGGCTAACAACATGTCTACAAAGCATGTTGTAGGTGTTTAAAGGTGAGATCTGGAAAGAATCCCAATGCAAGTATTTGATGTGAATCTCTATGTATTTTGCAGGGTGATTTTGTTCAAATTGACAATGGGCTTGACAGGGAATTTTTGTGTTAAGCAACAGGACCATGTGAACATAGGCCTGGATTTACAGATCATCTCTGTGAATGTAAAGGTTAGGTGTTTGCTCACTCTGGTACTGGCCGCAGTGGAAACTACTGATATACTAGATGAGTATTATTAAAATCTCATGGACTTCACAAACTAATGTAGCTCAAATAGTAAATAGAAGGATTGTGTGATTATATTGGAAGTATTTTGTAGGAGCAGTGAGTCTGCAAATGATTTTTGAAGGAACTATGAAATTTCATGACTGTAATTTTTTTTACATTGGTCCCCAAATAAATGGTAAAGCTTTGAAAAATGTGAAGGAAAATGTGAATCAGCACACTGGAATTAGCCATTCATCAAGGCATCTAATGCTGAGCAATATAAATATATTAGAGTGTTCCATTTTATGCATTTTGATACACAACACCCATTCCTTGCTTTCTTCTGATCTTGCATTACTAGCATGGAAGTTTTATATTTTTTCCTTCGGTTGTTTTCCTAAAAATCTGTAGCCTTTCAGAAAGGGTAGAGATTTTTCAATGGAGATGTTCCATGCTTGTTGTGCTCAACTAAGCTGGAAAAAGACTAGTCCAAGGTCTCATTAGCATCCCTCCTGTGAGGACAGCACAAACTCTGTCAGGAGCAATAAGCAAGCAGCACATGTTCCAGCTCCCACTCACATCTGTGGAATGGTTTCTGTTGACTAGAGCTGGCTCAGCTGCATATGCCAGGCTGCTCCTGCAGTAAACATAAATTTCCAAAATATCCAGCTTTTGTGTGCCACTTTGGAATGTGTGAGATGCTGCTGTCCTTCAATAGGGCTGGAATATCGAAATCATAGGGACTTGCAATCCCAAATGACGTGGGCACTGTTAAAAGTGTTGCCAGTGGAGACATCAAACCTTGCCTCTTTTTTCAGGGCTGCCTGCACATGCCGTCATTTTCTTAATGGATGTGGGAGCGCTGGATGCAGGAATCACTGCTGTGGTTTGAAACAGCAATACTTTCTGTCACTAACTAAAAGACTGCAATGAAAGTGCAGTCTGAGCTTGCAGTGCTTAAACACTTCAGTCTGTGCTCCGTGTTGAGTGTAAACCCTTCTGAAATCAAGGACAATATCCGTACAAGTGTCATTATGGATCAGCTAGAAGCCTTGATTTTGTGAACATGTTTAGTTTTGTTCCTAAGAGAAGAGTCCCTAATCTCTGAAGGAAGATAATTAATCATGTACCTGTTTGCCACATTAGAATTTTCACCAGTAATAATTTAATTATTGTTTTATGTTTACCTTTTTTTATTTAACCCCCTTTTGTAAAGTTTAAGGAAACCAGTTGGGACTTTTTTGGAAAGACAGTATTTATCTCTTTATTCCCTTTATATTTTTATTCAAATATTTGACAGCATGAATTTTCTAATGAGTTTAACAGACTAGAAACATTCAAAAAATGCCTGAAGGCAGTGGTTGATATGATCATAATTCAAACCAGAGGCCTTTTCCTTAATGGAATGAGATTAAAGAATTATTCTTTTTGCATTTGTCAGTTTATTGATACCAGCCACTTTAGTACATTTTGTACAGTGACTTTCAGTCCCAAGAATCACTTTACTACTAGGATAGTAGTATATAGAATATATATATATAATATATATAATACTAGAATACTACTAGGATAGTAGTATATATAATATATAAATATATATATAATACTAGAATAGTCTCTGATTACCTCATCTAATTAATCATCATTAATGGGTTGTGACATAGTTTTTAGGCTTGGGGAATTCTTAGGGTGTTCTCTGATGGCATCTTCCTATCTACTCCACATATATCACTGACTCCATTTTCCAAGTTCAGCTACAGGGAAAGAATGAAAATCCATCCCTAGCCTCCCAGTTCACCCATTTCCCTGGGCAGGCCTTGCCATGGACGTTTCAGGTGTGTCCTGGGCTGTGTAAGCCAGCCCAGGTGTGCTGCACAGGAGGAGCTGTGCCCCATTCCTGCAGCACAAAGCAGTTCTGGCTCTGAATGCCCTGTTTCTGTTTCCTTGCCTTTCTTTTCTGGCGGTTGCTTTTCTGTTCCTCATTTGGCTCCTTTCTTCTCAGCCATTATTTAGCACTGTTCTGCAGAGAAGCACATTTGCTATCTTTCAGACCAGGTTTTTAGCTGTTCTTGGCCTTGCTGTGTTAGTGTGAATTCCTCCCTCTAACACTGATAATCTCACTGCTTGTTAATCTTCCATCCTCGACATTCAGCAAAACCTTCAACAATTATACATTGGCTTTTTCTGAAAAGATGGGCATGAGTTTCTCGCTCTCTCTCTAGTGCTTTCTGGTTTACTGAATGCTGATTTTGCTTACTTTTCTTAAACGTGACTTAAAGTCATATAATTTTGGAGAGACAGTGTTATAATTATTCGGATTACTGGAATGAGAAATGCAAACAGCTGTGTTGCTTCTTGCAGTTAAGGGCTGTGCTCTGATCTGATGGTGGCCTGGAAGCAGGTTAGGCAAGTGTGTTTGCTGTGCCTTGCATGCCCCTGGTACCTGTTCTTCTGCCAAGACACGCAAAAATTGAATATTTTTCAAAACCTTTGTGGCTTCCAATAATCATTTCCTGAGAAGGATTCTGAACTAGGAAGAAAGTTGGTTTGAGAAGGAGGAAGTGCAGATTTAAATTTCTTCCCAGTCTGATTCACATCTGGGCTGAAACCTTTCTCCTAAAGCAGCTGGCCTCCCCTTCACTGCCCACTGGTGCTCCAGTACAAAACCACACAGGGAAATATTTTGCACCCCAATATCTTCTGAACCCATTTTGCAGGACTCTTGAGTTTTTGAGACAATGCAGACATGTTTTGATACTCCATTGACTTGTGAGGAATAAAATTGTATTATAAAATTATTTTCTTCTGCTGTGCTTCACTCTTTTCTTCTTGGCCCACAGAAAATGTATTCTACAAACAAGAAAATGAAAACTCATGTAATTCAGGCAATTCATTAGACTATAACAAGTTTTATGTTAAGCAATGTTTTATGTTTTATGTTAACAAGTAATGTTTTATCTTTTTTTGCTTCACCTCTCTTCACCCAGAGATAAACACACATTTGTACCACAATACCTCTGCAGTACCAGCTGAACTGCAGCATACCACAACTTCCTCTTGTAGTGCAGCATACCACAACTTCCTCTTGTCATTTCCCAGCATCTGGGGGGAGTCAGCCCTGCTCACACTGCCCAAACCTCTGCCACACTGCCTCTCCACTGTGGGGGCACCTGGGACAGGTGATTCTGTGGAAACTTCCATGGGAATTCATCCAATGTGTTGTGTAAAGTGCAAAATACTGCATGTAATCTGGATGGAGGTGTGTGGGGCTGAAACCAATATCATACTGTCTGGCTCACCTTGTCTGTGGTGGGGTGAGAGAGGCAAAGGACTGAGAGCAGCCATGTGACTCCTCTGGATTGACCAGACTTCTAGCTGCCTGGGCTCTCATACAATCCCCTAAAAATAGCCCTTTATGGTTCCCATCATTGTTTGTCCAGCTATTTTAATTAGCCTGTGGTCTCTAGTTTTTGCTTTGCAATTTGTAAATGGGAAATATTTCCACTAGGCCAGTGACCCCACATTCTTCCAACCTTTTCTTAAATTAGATGGATTATAGCTATGTTTATAAATTACCTAATGCATTTGGCCTAGCATCTTTAAATGTCGCTGACTTCTACATAATGTTTTAATGAGAACTAATTTTAGATCACTCAGACTATTTACAGGAATTTTTTCCCACATCTGATATGTCACAAGTGCGCTCATTTCTTAAACTTTAGTTGAACAACTGGTTTATTGCATGTCCTGGCACAGGCTGAACCTCTCCTGCAAATTGCAAGGTGCTGTCAGCTTCTGCTGACATATCCTGATCAGAAGGGAAAGATTTCCAAGAAAAATCAATGCCCAGGAGGCAGATAGGTACTTAGCATGTTTTTTTGGCTATTTTAGGTAGTGCAAACCCTTTGAAAAGTGGGCTCAGGTAGAAGAGTGTTTTGCAGGTTTAATCTTTATTTGCAGAATAATTTAGCCCTCTTCTGCTGTTTAACATTCTCTGTAGTTAGTTTCTTTATTGCCACGTCTGTCTTCTACCCTTGGCAGAGTGTTTCATAGTGAAGCAGTTATGCAAAAGCATCTTTCTGAGGTTCCTCAGGTGTGCTCACTGTACGTGAGGTGGCTGTGTTACTGGCAAAATGTGACTGCTCCTGACTGAAATGCCAGTTTGATTTGGGGGAAATGTGCAGGATGAGGTTGTGACTGACATCCTTGCCAAAAGTGTCCCTGAGGCTGTGTTTTTAGAGTCCTCCTAGTCTACATTCTGTCCCTGAAAGCCACAAGAGAGATGCTGAGCCCCAGGCTGGTGCCATGGTCGGGCACTTCACAGAGTTTCAGGATGAGTGTTCCAGGCTGGAATCCAGACAAGTTGTTTCTGAGTCAGCTGAGTCTGGGTGCTGTTGATGGCACAGCAGCAGGGAGAGGAGATCAGGAGATCAGAAATTCTTTTAAAATTGCATTTAAGGTCTTATTCACAGATGGACAAAAGATGGTGGAACCAATGTCTGCCAGTGATCATAAATCCAGTTAAAGTCAAAATGTAGCAAAGTTTGTTGGTTTCATAAGATATCTGATTTCAGAGAAGAAACATAACAATTTTTTTTAGGAAATAATATTTTTTACTACCTTCTGAGGGAAGGATGAAAATAATTTTGGCATTTTGTTATATTAAACACCATATTATAAAATTATGGAAGATAAAATTAAGGAAATATTTCTTTTTCTTGAACCCTTCTCAGATTTCTTTCAGAGCTTCCTTTTGCAGAGACTTTTTACTTTGCTGGGCTTCATTCAAAGCTTCAGTAAGGACAAATAGGACAAAAAAATGCAATGGCTTAAAAAAATTCTCTCCTTGTCAGAATTCTAGGAGTCTTTAGAGCTGGGACCAATGAACTTATCTTCTGGCAAGGTTTGAACCCTAAGGAGTAGGCCTGGAGAGAGGCTGTGGGTGAGTCCTGCATCTGTCTCATTGCACAAATTCTGGATGGAGGGGATAAGCAACTCTTCCAGAAAGGTGGAGGAATGTCCCCAAGGAGAGAGGCCATAGGACTGCTAATGGTGCTCAGGTACTGGGATCTTTGTGTCCTCACATCCATCTTCTCAGCTGGGTTTGTCAGGGCAGGATCTGGTTCAAACCAGGATGTGTAAGGGGCTGGACACAGACAGAGAGGAATGTGACCTGTCATTTCCCCTGATACCATGTGCAGCACAGCCTGTGCTGGCTAGGAGGAGGTGCTGAGCAGAAATGCACCCTTGATCTTGTTCCCCCTTGGGAGAGAAAATACCTGTATCAACAATTCCCTGCTGCACTGCTTTTGTTCAGCTGATATGACCCAGAGGCTGCTCTGTCCAGCCAATGTTCTACACTCACCTACACTCCTTGTCCAGTGCCCAGACATCAAGTTATTCCACTCACTGTGACAATAGTCAACAAATCATTCAGTCTGTGGCTGCCAGGTAAGGACTGAACCTGTGTTCCTCTGCTGCACAAAGGGTGCTGTAAGCAAACAACTGAAAACTCAATATAGTCCTATTGCTCTCATGGGTTCTTAAACAGACCCCTTGCTTGTTAATGCCTTGAGAATTATAAAACATTTAATTTCTATAACCAAAACAGTTTGATGCTTGAGTTTTCCTAGTCCAGGGCGATGTTTTCATTTCTGCTTATAATCAGTTCCACTTTTTGGTTCCCATGTACCAGGGACTTTTTGCATGTGATTGGTGCATTGACCCCTTGGGGTCTGCATACTGCTTCTCTGGAATTTGCAGCTAAGGTAACAAAGGAAAAAAACTGTCTCTGTCAGTAGGGCAGAACTGCATTTATTTCCCTAGAGAAAGTGTTGGGATGGGATACAAACCAGAAAAGGCTGAAAGCTACTGCTCTTGCATAAGGCTCTCTTGCCAGAATTCTCAGCATTGCCAAGCATACTAAGTTTCAAGTGCGTGTGTGAAAGATGGAGTTCATTATGCATACAAACATACATTTTCCATTGACGTATTTGTGCAAATTGCATGCTGTTTTCATACAAGTTCAAAATTTCAGTCCAAATTGCTGTCTAAAAAATTTCAGTGTGATCTGTTATTGCTTGACACTCACTGAAAGAAAGCAGCAGGAATTTTTGGTTTTTAAATTTCCTGGGAGCGGGATAACAACATCTAAGTGCCACTGGGTTGTGTTTCCTGTGTGCTATTCAGTAATTTTCCCCAGAAGTGGTTTTATTTTAATGACAGCCCATCTGATCCCAGAGTCTCATCTGAGCAGTGAATTAGCAAATATTTATTATCACAGTATTTGAATAAGCTTAATGCCTATCCCAAGATTTGAGTCCTTTCAAAGCTGGAGTCTGTGAACCACATTTATCCTGATGAGTAGTGTTAACCCCAGTTGCTTTCATGTGAGAGGCCTGTTTTGGATTTTCCAAGCAATCAGCCAACCTTCCAGCCTTAAGCAGTTACCATTTCCATAGGGATCTTTCTAGTTGTGATTCAGCCTCTCAGCAGTTCACAAGTTCAGGGCTTACAGAAAGCAGGGCTATACCTGCCTCTCTTCATAGACTGCAGAGATGGGTTTATTTTTAGCACAAGTATTCCAGAAATACTTCCCTCCCCTCTTTAGAAATATGTGGGAGAGACAGACACACATACAGACAGTTTTGCCTACATTAGTGGCAGTGGGTGCCTAACTAAACTACTTTTTCCACTGTCACTTATAATCCCAAACATTTTTTTTCAGTGTGCACCAGGTCTCTCCTATGTCTCAGTCCATAGGTGCCATGGCTCATGATACACCAGACCTTTGTGCATAAGTGCTGTTACAGGTGCAGAGCAGAGGGAGTTGTTGGAACTCTGTAGTTCCAGGCCAGAACTTAGCACTTAGAAGTGCCCTGATGTTTGGCAAGACCAGCATTCAGTTTGGGAAAAGTTAGGAGAAATACTTGAGCACCAAAAGCCCAGACCAGGACTTCAGGAGAGTCATCTTTGCAAAATCTTCCTGCTGGAATTTAAGGTGAAAAATATGCCTCCCTCGGGTCAGGAATTCAAAGCTGAGGGTTGCTTTGGAGAAGGCAGGTCATTGTCCCTCCGAGGAGGGACAAGCCTGGGCTGCTCTTGTATTTCAGGGGCAATTATATTAAACACACATTATATTATTCGTCACAAGTGTCCTGGTGCTTGGAGATTCTCAGGCAGCAGAAACTTGCTGGTGCTGTAGTAATGTAATTAGCAGGTCTTTTTAACATCTAAATGACCACTGGGCTCATGTGGAGTCCTGCTCTGCCATGGAAGCTGGAGTTGGGCTGTAATCACAGGAAATTCTGCTCGTCATTTTGCTGTAGGCTGTGGTTCAAGTCCAACATGATGCTGAACCCCAGGAGAGTGTCATGACTCCAGTAAGGAGCTGGGTGCGCTCAGCATGGCACAGGGTGCCATCCATTGTTCAGATCTGCAGTACAGAAATGTAGCTTGTTCACTTAATGGCAAATTTCTCCCATTATCCAACATCCTATTGCAGTGCACCAAATGAAACTCAATGCTGGCATGTGCCTTCCCGCAGGATGGCTGATCTTGTTTGCTTTGGAAGGACAGTGGAAGAGGTCCTTACTCCAAGAAGTCCAGGAACACTGGCTACATGTGTCCAGCCTTGATGATGAAATAGGCTATTTATGAGGAAGCTCCCATAGGACAGCAATGTGTTACTCGTGTGCATATGTAGGCAGTATTTTTAGTGGTGACCCTCATAAACCCTTTGCCTCCCACCTGTAGGTACAAAACTGCCGTGCTCTGAGGTTCCAGTCACTGGCAGCAGCGAGCCCATGGCGCAGCACTGCTGTCTGTATTAGTTATCTCTGAGGAATTACCAATGGCCAATCTGAATGTAAAAATAGCTGATGACTGTTTGTTTCATCTGTCTGTTACTCGACACCGCGTGGTTATTCCAATACGTGTGTTTGCCTCTTCCCCACCATGCTCTCCCTTTGGTTTCCCCTTGCCTTATAACTATTTAAATACATTTTACGAACTTTGGATTCCTTGCTCATTTCACTTCACCTGGCTGGGCAGGTCTGCGAGGATTCGAGGGTTAGCTCCTCCACTTCTATTGTTTTTGTTTATTTTTCAGTCATTGTTTTTATTAGAATAACCATGTTCAGAGGAAGAGACTGACACACATAAATAATGGGAACTGCTAATAGTAAGCAGGCTGCTCTAAAATGTGCTGGGGCTTTGACTTAAGGGAAGAAAGCACAGCCCTGCATTGTCCCTATCAGGAAGCTGGAGCACAAAAGGTAAGGGAGAAGCATCTGGGTGTTTTTAAAACAGGGAAATTGTGGAGAATGGTGGTTTCTGAGTGTGTGAATGTGTGTGCACTCAAGGATCAGTAATGTGATTGATCAGATAGGAGAAATCAAACATTATTTAAATCTTTTCTTCAGTGATTAGAGGTGGAGTGTCCTTTCATTTTGTCCAGCTTTTTTTTTCTCAGAGAAATGCAGGATTGTCTCTGAAAGTCTGTGTGTGGAAAGAGACATGCACATAGATTTGTTTGCAGTCAATACTGTTCATGACATGTAATTATTTTGTAAAGGAGCATGATCTTTTTGAAAGAGCACTAAATTGTTATGAAGTTTCATTTAATTCTTGCACATTGTGCTGTAAACAACTTTAAGGAAATATACATTGGGTTTACTTTCCAGGTGATTACTGCCTACAGATAAGCTACTCTTTAAAACTTTAATGATTTGTATAGGGTTTGGAAGGCTGTTGGATGTTTCTTTTTTTGGAACAACTAGGAATAGAATAATTTAAATATTTTATAAAAAGTAATTACCATGCTTCAGAGCCTGAAAAAGTAAGATAGTTCAAATACCTATGCAGTGCTATGAGGCCACTATAAATTACTGTTTCTATGACTTGTATCCAATTTTAATTGTTGGAAGATTTCTTAAGTGGCATAGGCTTTTCATACTCCCGTTGTTGCAGAACTTCTTAGTCTGCTGTCGTAAGGAACTGCATTTTATTTGTCTAGCTGCAGAACTCAGTAGCAAAAAAAAAGAACATAAATAATTAAAATTGAGCTTGAGAAGCCAAACTGCTTATGCTTTTTTAAATGGCTTGTGAACTGGCAGTCTGGTTAAATCTGAATAGGAAAAGTTTTACAGCAGCAGACCAGAGTGACCGGTTCACACTGAATTAGTACTGTACCAGCTAGAGGGTTCCTCTCTAGTCCTCTGCATTTCTGGGAGGGAGGCAGGGGAGAAGGAAAAGAGAGAAGGACAAAGAAGAAGGACAAATAAGCTTTCTGGACAGGATCAAAGTCTGTGGCTCTCTTCCTTCACTTCTTCAAGGAACTGACCACTTAAAAAGCAAATGTCCTCAGTTAAATGCTTGAAGGATGAGGTCTGTGACAAATACTAAGATTTAAAAGATTCCCAGTATGATGGAGCCCCAGCTACATTTCTCCATCCTTCCATGCTAGTCATTAGGAAGGTATTTACATACACTTTCTCAGCTTAGTCACCAAAACAGTTGTAACTTGAAGGCCGCAGATGGGTGGAGGTTTGCAGGTGTAATTGCATCCCTGCACTACTAGCCAAAAGCACACAGAAATTTTCTCTATAGCCTCTTATTCCTACCTGCTTCTCTGAAATGCTTGTCCCACCTGTACTTGCATTACCAGAGCTGTGGAAAAGGTCCATGAAACTCTTAAATCCCTCCAAGACCAGAAACAAAGTCAACTAACCCTATGAGCCATGTCGAGAGAAAATTCTACTCATCTGTATCAGTCTTTCTTTAGTCCAGCTGAGTTACACACAGGGAAAGTTGCTGGCAGAGGCAAATTCTGCAAGGGGTTTTTAGCTGCAAGCTTGCCTGCAGCAGGGCTGCCAGGTCACACAGAGCTTTGGCTGCTCCCAGAGAGAGGGTGAGTTCATTGCTTTTAGAGGTAACTGTGCATGCTTGAGGTTGTGTTGCATTTTGGGATCAGCTGTCTGTGAGCCAGCTGACAGGTGTGTGGGGAAAGGACCACAGTGGGACCACATGTGTTCACTCAGAGGGGAGCTTTACCCTTGAGATAAGGTTGTTCTTCTTCAGTCAAGCCTTCATATGCTTTTGGATGGACCAGTTATTACTTGCACATATCTGAAATTGTGTGTGTACATATATGTATATGTCATATATGTATATTTGTGTGTGTTGAGCTTGGTGTGTTATGGCTCTCTTGCTGCTTGCTGGGTTTTTATGGCTTTCAGGTGTGTGTGGTGGAAGAGACTGCCACCAAGTCCCCTGTCCTTTAGCAGTCTCAGGGAAATTAAGGCAGCATTGAAGCTGTAAGAGGACAATCCTTATCTAGAAGTAAGGTTTCCCTTGGGTTTCCCTGCCAAATTATCCTCTTTGGACAGGAATAGAAAGCAGATATTTAATTATAATTCTAAGTTTCTTTATCATCCATCACCTGTGCTTGCAAATAATGATATACAAGAAGGCAGTAGCTAGCAATGATTAATCTAAATCATCTGGTAACAGTCAGACCCATCTTATGAGCCAAGAAGGTCAAATAGGGATGAATATTTCTTTTCAGCCTCTCACATAGCCACATCCCACTAGTTTCAAGGATGCTTTCCCTGTAACCTACACGCTGTGTCAAAGGCTGTTTTGGGGACTGTGAGAAGGCTATGACAGTCAGGTAAATAAAGGCCACCTAATTCATACTTTCCACTTGCAATTTTTTGGAAGAGTCTCTCAAAGAGATGTATGTGGTTAACATTTGGCTACACCTTACACACAAAGTCAGCAAACTGGCAGTTTGCAGCTACTGCAGATCCTCAGTCTCAGATGTGCCTCTGTCTATCAATTTCACCTGCATCAGACATAAGCTGTCATACCTCAAAGCCAGCTTGGCTTGCCTGTCTGCTTCATTACAGACCCATGTACAATTTTGCACTCTTCCGATGGCTTTTGTTCTGTTGAGGTGTATTTCACGTGCCCCTGTCTCTATCCTTTGCATATTTCAAAGCACAGGGCTTCGTTGTGCTGAAACTGGGATAAGTGCCCAGGACTGCCCAGGATGCTGGTGCAGAAACAACATCATACTCAGAGGGAACTGACCCCTGCAAGCTGGGTCAGGGTTTGTGCTGGGGCAGTGGGGCAGCACTCCTTATCATTATATTGTTCACTAAGACTCTTCATTTTGACTGATCTACTTTATATTAGGACTTGGTCTGTCTCTCCAAAATTGAGAAATTAGTCTTTGACCAGGCTTGTGAATTGAATGAAGCCACAGACAAGTAGCCACGTCTGTGGTGTGTGGGAGAATTGAGGAGAAGGAATGGGAAAGGAGAAGTAGCTGGTGACAGCACAAGGCTGACTAGGCTGATGCTGTTTTTTGTCTGCAGGCTTCTTCAGAGGGTCTGGAGAAGCCCCGTGCTGACAGCATCATTGAAGTTGCTGAGAGACTGACTCTACCAGAGTCATCAGAATCTATCTCTTGGGAACAAGTGTGGATTCTGCTTAAAACTCTTGATGTTTCCTTTTCTGTCTTTTGCATATATCCTTTACAGGATAATCATAAGACACATCATAGCAAGTGAATTAACTGTGAAAAAATGAGGAACTGGCTTGGGTACACACCATTAAATCATAACAATTAGTCAGTCTCTGAATAGGGAGTCTGCATTTCCCAGGGCAAAACCAAAACAACTCCCGTGCACAATGCAGAAAGAGGGAGATGGAAGGACCTGTCATCTTGCTCAGGATGGGATCTTTCTCCTGGCTTTTGCACCTCAAAAGGGGGAGAGTAGCTTGGCCTCCAAAGGTACCTGGGGCAAGGGTGAGAGGCTCTCCCTGCCCCCCCAGAATCCTCCCACAGGTGTGCAGCTGTCCCATGGCCGTGCTCCAGATAGCAGGCAGAAGACAAGCCACAGCTTTTGTCCTTCAGCTGGAATGGCTCTGTTACAATCTCAAATGGTTGAGGAGCAGTTTGTCACTGGAGGAGAGATGTTATGTGAAAGGATGGTTATGTGCTTGAGTCATGCACTGAGTATCACCCTCCCTGCCACATTGCATGCTCAGGAGCAGAGCTCCTTTGGCTGCTCTTGAAAGCTATAGCAAGGTGTAAGTAAGAAATAGCTCTGTTCCTGCAACCTGGGACAGAATATTTTGAAAACCAGAGCCTCCACCTTCTCCCCCACCTCTGATGCCTACATCTTTTTGTCTTTGGTAACATAAGACAGGTATTTTGGTATATTGCCTGTCCCTAAGTCCTGTGGAATTCAGTGGATGAGAAAACTGCTTAGAAGTTGGAACAGTTTTGAACCTAGCACGTACAAGCATTTGAATTCTTTTCTTAATAGAAATCCAAATCTTGAAAATGTCCAGAAGTTGTAAAGAAAAAGAGCAGGTGAGACTACCCATAAAAGAATAATCCTTTTTTTCTGCAAGCCTGTTATTTCCTGAGACTGCATCCTGTGTGGTGGGTGTGGGTCAGACTCTCCTTGTCAAGAAGCTTAAATGGGTTAAGTGTAAACTTGACAATGCTGATGGTATCAGTGTGTTGGGGCTGCTGAGCAGAGCGCATTGTAAGTGGGGGATGGTTTCAGATTCCCCAGCCTGGAAAGAGAAGTGAGGCATGGCTTGTTGCTAGCTGCAGATTTCCTCGTGTAGGTCACAGAGGAGAATACACCTGAGGAGAATACACCTGCCTCCCATTTGTGTCTAACATACTTGCTGATATCGTTACAATTTTCCCATGACAGAGACTGAGACTGTCTGGTGTGCTCCTGATTGCAAGGCATCCAAAACATTATATTTGTTTTCTTGGCTGTATATTTTATTTCCCTTCCCCCTTTGTCATCTTCCACGTCTAGTCATCGTGATGCTATGATACGCCACAGCTCTCCCTCTGCTGTGGGAAAATCTCCCTTCTCCTATTCAGGAAGGGAAAACTCAGAAGCTTTCATCATGTAAGTCCTTCTTGAGACTGAGTGGAAGGAGATGAATACCTGTCTCATCAGCCAAAATCCTTCCAGCGCTCCGTGAGGGCGCCGTACCATTGTAATGTCAGCTGTCACCATCAGCTAGTGAGGAAGGCTTGAGTTTTAACAATCTTAGCAAGGTTTGGGTATCAAGCACCTGAGATGAAGCAGAGATCTTTGCAGTCAGTCACCTCCAAGTCTGGTTGAATTTCACTATACAATGGAATGCCAAGCTACAGCACCATACTCAGTTGAAAGGGGCTGGGTGGGCTTGCAGAGATTAAAGTACCATGAGTTATGAAGGGCAGGGGGAAGGTATATTTTTGCCTTACCTGAGAAAGGTTAAGCTCTTCTTGTGCAATTCAGAAAACATAGATTTGGCTCCCTGCCCTGCCACAAATGCCCTCTTTGATCTTGGGCAAATCAGCCAGTTGAAGCTGGGCCTTAGCTGCTGATCTGTAAATGAGACACAGATCCTGCTTGCAGTGGGAGAGCTTGCAAAGATAAATAGCCACGAGGTGTTCATGTACCATATTGCTGGGGAGCTGTATAAATATCTTGGTGTACAGTGACTGACCCAGTTACAGACAGTGGCCTTTTCCAGGCAGACATTTAATGCCAAGAAACGCACTGTTTGGGTCCAGTTGCTTAAATGTCACTTGTCTGTGCTGACTTCAGGTCACAGGAGGAGCACCATCCCTTTTGTCTTGTGTTTCTCATAGACTGTGCTGTTTGTCAAGTGCTGCACCTGCCCTTGGCCTGTGTCGGTCACGTGCTCTGTGCCTTTGACTTCCCCTGTCATGTCTGCATGCTACTGGCCCTTCAAAGGCAGTGAACCAGGAGATGGAAAGGATGAACAGGAGTTGCAAGAAAGCCTCGGTCCAGATACAACCCTTTCTGAGAGACATCTCCTTCTTCCAGACTTAACAGGCCTGTTGGCAGGATGGGGCATTTGGAGGACATTGGGAAAGGCAGTCCGGAGACCGGCTGGAAATAACTGTTGGGTCTTTGCCACTGAACCAGAAAGGGAAAGGTAGAGACACTTGCAGTCTCTGTTCCTCCCATTTTTCTTCATGTGAGGTCTTCATCTTCCAGTGTTTGAAGCTTTGTGGTCTGAGCTGGAAAGGTAAGCATTTCAGCTGGGGCTGCAAGAGGTTCATCTCTGAGGAAAGGACACAGCAGGATACAGAGCACACAGTCATTAGCTAGGTACATTTCTTCCTTGTGTTCATACTTCCACCAGCCTACACTGACCTTCCTTGAACTGATGAGTCCCTGGTTCCAGCTTCCATTGGAACAAATGAAGTAGCTTCAGTAGAGCTCACTGGAAGAAAAATACTTCAGTTCTTTTTTTTTTCAGAAAAAATATAAGAAGAGGTTTGATTAAACAAATAAAATCACAATCATATTCATTTTAATGACATTTCCTCCAGAAAGATAATTGGAAATTTATGGGCTTTATAATTTGAAATATTTACTTAGGGAAATTTCAAAACAAGATCACACTCTCTGTTGCAGTACCATCAGAGTATTGTTTGACATAGAAAATAAAATGAAATATTTCAGTTAATGTTAAATAGCATACACCCTCTTTGATTTAAGGACAGTAATAACATACTATTATAATTCTTATAGTATATATGCATATTATTTCTCACAGCCTTTTTTCACTGAAAATGATGAAATAATCTAAAATAAAAAAAAGGTTTTTTAATTCTAAATGAAATTTTGAAACCCCCAATTTAATTTCTCTTCAGAATCTTTATTCTATGTAAAAATTTCAAAAGCTGTCTAAATGAGAACAACCTCCCCTAACACATACGCAAACATATTTCCAAAAGTTGCTATTGTCCACATGATGGCAATTCAGTTTGGCAGCCAGCTCTGCTGGTGCAGTCTGAAACTATACCATGCCTACCCCACCACTCTTAGGTCTATGTATTCCAGTGAATATTGCAGAAAAGAGCAACATTACTTTATCCCAAATGTACTGCTATTTTCAGTGATGAGCAAAGCAGTTTAGAAAATCAGAATTGTCCAGAGGGCGCGATTTGGTGGCATAACAATGTGGTGTTGGTTCCAACCCCTTTCCTTTCCACGTTGGTCTGAATACCTCGTGGGGGTGAGGTGTGGCTCTTCGCAGATGAATTTCACTTTACTGTGCATGTGTGGCTTCTGCATCGTGCACCAGTGTTGGCTGAGGAAGTAGATGTATTCAGTCACCAGTTCTGTTCTCAGTTATTCTACTGATGTCTATGAAATGACTCTGGATTTATACCAGCGTAACTGAGAGCAGAAGTTGGCACAAAGTCAAGAACAGTGTCTCCTGTTCTCTGGCCCAGAACAAGCCGTTCGAGACATAATTGCCGGGCCAAACCCTCCAGGGGAATGGACCCCGTTTCCTACACTGGTTTGGTTCAGACACATGGTTTCTTTGCCTTGCTTTCCAGTGCAATGATCAAAGATCTGATGCTGGAATAGCTGAAGTCACCTTGTTCTATGCTGGTCATTTCTGCCAGTGTTTGGGATTTTCACCCTAAGCTGGAGAGATCCACTTCTCCATCTTCCATCTGCTGTGGTGGGTATTTGTATTTGAGTAAAGTGGTTCCCCTCTCCCCAAGCAAGATCACTTTGGTTTTCCTTTATGACTACAAAGAATTGGTGAAAGTGATCTTGTTGGATGAGGGAAACAGAGGCTTGTGCTAATTTAATTTTATGGCCACCTCAATCTAGAAATTGCTTTTCTTAACAGCTCAGAGCACTACTGCCTCTCTTGGAGGCAGCTCCCCTGCTTGTTGAGGGTGTTGTGATCCTCCCCCGGGTCCACATGTTAACTCCCTGACACCTTTTTGTTTGTTTTCCTAAATGTGCAATGAATACATCAGTGCTGTGATCATTGACCAGCAGCAGCACACTCCGTACTCATTCATGTGCTGATCACTGCTGCCATGCAGGATTTTCTGGCAATATCCGAGGGACCTCACTGAGCCAGCCCCACTCGGCTGTGGAGGAGCTGCCTTCAGCTGGGAGCGCTGTCTCAGCTTGATGACACAAAGCTGAAGAGACCTTTTTCCATCCAGAGCTCTCATCTGATTTTGAAGCCCTGTGTGTGCCATGAACAAATATGAACCTGTGCAAAAAAAGTCATCAGTTCATTAGGGATTCTCCTGTTTCCCATGGTAAGGAGCATTAACTATTCATGGTCGTTATGAGCCCCTGGAAACTCAAGGAAGGAGCATGCGTGGAAGTAGAGCATGCTGCTGAATAAACGTCAGCCAGCAGTCACCACAGGGCTCTGAGGTTTGAGCTGGAGCCATGCATGGATGCCACAGAGAGAGTGCCACATGAAGAAACCTGCTCACAAAGATTAAAAAAAGTATCTTTCCTTCTCTTCTCATTCTCATGGGTAATGCAGTGCTGCTGACTTCAGACTGCTGTGCAACTCCCAGAGGGCGCTGCCAAAATGCCACTGTGATGTCTCATGGCCTAACCCTTCAGCCAAATACCAGCCCGAGGGGGTGGGGGAACCAACTGGCCCTTTATATATTGCAGCAGCAGTGATGTCATATGCTCCAGCCAAGTTTGCTGGTTTACCCAGCTCCTGTCTAGTGAAAAAAAAAAGGCTGACATTCAGTCTGTGCCAGGCCAGGAATAGTATCTGTAATTTAACCTCCTCATCACAACTTGCTAGGTACTTAAGAGAGACGCTGAAAAAAGCCTCCTATTTAAAAGAGAGGGGAGGTTGGTTTCTGGGTTAAACTGTTTGAAATCTGTGTTCATGCAAACTTTTTCAGAAGCTCGTATCAGATGATGCCTACCACTAACACCTCACATATTTCTCAGCATTTCCAAGTGGTTTCAGATGCCCAGCACTGCCTTCCTTTTTCTTTAATGTAGATTAAATTCAGACATCCTTAAATGTTTGAGCTAGCTGAATCCTGACCTAAGCTCAAATACTGCACCTTGTTTGTTAGCAGCCATATTTGTCCGAAAAGGTAAAGAAATGGGACTGTACCAGGTTGTTAAAGCAGCCAGGAACAGCTTCTTTGCCTAAGAAGTTGTTATCATATTTATACAAGGATTAGTTACATCAGTACAGTGCTGCTGTTTCCATCCAGTCCCAGTAATGTCTGCACCTTGAGCACTTGGTGCAGATACAGCTTTTCCAGCTTGAAACTTTATACTTCACAGGCACTCGTATTATGTCCAGGCAAGACAAAGATTGTCACAAGGGCTTCAGAGACAGTGGCAGTCACTGTTCTTTCCTTAATCAGTGGCGCCGAGTTGTTTTTGTAACTGTGACTCCATCTAGGAAAATAATTGCTGAGATTACATCATGATCTCCATGTTTATAGTTACTCTACTCACTTTTCAGCAAAAGCTCTCAGTTTACAAGGGACAAAATATTTCTCCAGACCTCCTTCTATGAGACCTGAAAGCCAAGATTCCTCCTAGTCCAGGCACCACCACCACTAAGTACTGATAAAAATTGTGCTACTGGAATGTGGTCAGCAGCCCTGTTAATGAGTGAGACAGAACTGAATCACCATCTCTCATGTCTGTGTTGGCTTTGCACAGTTAAGAGTACCACAGAAGCAGTAAAATTGTAATTTAACCTTGAGCAAAGAGAGAACTGACTGCACGTCTCTGGAGTGAGGATACCCTTTTACATCTGGCTGCAACCAGATGTTAGCACCGTTTCTTGTTTGCTTGCCTTTCCTTTAGTTTTACTTTTGCTTATCCCTAAACATATAAGTGCCATTCCTCAGGTGAGGTGCAGGACACAGTCACAGTGGGTGAGCCCTTGTTGCCACTTTTGCCAGTAGGTTTTGGATATCATGAACTGACTCAAAAGTTTCTGTAGAGAAGACTGTGCTATCTGCATTACCTCAGGGTTAGACAGTCTCCCTTGTAGGAAATTTATATATTCTTGCAAAGATTAGGGAAACTGGCCTGAACCTTGGGGGTTTCCACACCAGAAGAATGGCAGCAATCCATGTTCACCATGACTGAGCTTTCCTTTAGCATCTTCTGCCTCTGGTTCATGCATGGAACTTGTTTACTGCCTCTTACCATGCCAGCTGTCCACCTTTCATCTCCTTTACCACAGGGACAGTGAAAACCCTGGACTTTCAAACCTCAGCTGCTTAGTTCCATGTCAACCAGATTGAAGTCTGTATTTGTTGACAGTAGAAAGCCATATACAGGTGGAGTGGAGGTAGGTGTTTCCCTCTGAAAGGGTAGCACAGCAGGGAAGAATTCTTCTTTTTAGCCTGAAGTCATCACCCAGCCTTTGCAAAGGAAATCATTGCTCACTCAGCTGTCAGTCCCTGCTGGGGCTACCAGAGTGTGCTGGAGATTGTGACAGTTGTTTGCTAGGAACCTGACTGCACTCCACAAGCTATCAAACCCAACAGGTATTATTTGGTTATTGTCACTCTGGGATGGACAGCTGTCTCTTTTTGTAAGAAATCCTGTAAATCAGCCCTAAAATGGTTGTAAAATGGGAGCAAACAAATGAACAAAACAATCCTCAGATCATGCAAACAAATATCTTTGTTTTTAAATTGCAGAAGTCACTTAGGATCAAAAAAATGCTGAAGGTCAGAAACATCCTGGGACACTATTTCTGTCGAATCTACATCACTGGACTATTCCTACCTCCTCACTAAAGATGGTCAGAAACGAAGCCAAATACAAGCATGAGAGTGAGTTCTAAAAACAAGAAGCAAAATTACAAGGCAGGTATGTACAGGTATTTCACATTTATATAATAGTTAAGAATCAAAACCAAGAGCAGGATGGCCTTTCATTTGTCTTCTCTTTTCTCTTTCTGAATTACACGCAAAGATGTATGTCTGTGAGGGGAGTGAAACATGTTTGAAAAATCTTTGTACAAAGTAAGATGGAGAAGCTCTGTTAGGCTCATTTTATTTCTGGTGTAAATCTATTGTAGTTATGCATAAGTCATTGGAATTGCATGGCTGGAATGACAGGATCTAAATTCGCTATGATACTTGGAGTCTAAAAATAGGTTGGCTGTGATTCTTTTAAATAGAAAAGGAAGGTGAGGAGTGTTTTCATTTGAAGAAATAACAGAGCCAGAGTAATTCAGATTATTAAGCTCAGTTCCTCTTATTTTTCATACTTTGACCGGCACTGGATCATCATAGAGAAAACTAGGTCCTTTCCAAGAGTTTCACTGAGATGGACCAAGGTGAAATCAGGGATTTGGACACCTGGAGAGGCTGGAATCTAGATCTGAATTTCATTGCTCAGTTCTATGAGCTGAATCAGTGGATTCAAGCTGGAGATGTAGATATCTTCCACTTGTATAGAAGTTGGTGTAGATGTGAACTGTGATGTTTCAGCTCATCACAAGTTCATACTGCCATTGTGAGGAGGAAATGGAGATACAGACCAGACTTTTGTTAAAGAGTTTTAGCCAGTTCTGGAGTATGCTTTTAAACTGAGTCTCCCTGCAGTTAGTCAAAACTCTGCTCAAGTCCTCGAATATGAGAATAATTATCCAAACAATTTACAGAGAAACTGTGAAGAGGTTTAGTGTAGAGATTTCAAGTACAGCCAAAGGGTCTATTTTGCTTTAACTCGTTCAATGAAAAGATTCCCCCATCCTGTGTTCAGACAGGAGATACACAAAAACCTCAGTACTGTAGGCCCTGATTCTGTGTCATAATCAGTGTATGGTATCTTATAATTGTGTTCAATGGGTTACCTTTAGCTCTCAGCAGTTCTGGAGCTGAAACCAAATGTTCCCTGTGCTACTTTAGTGGGCCTGCTACAGTCCCCGAGGCACTCCTGCCTTCTGCTGGCTGAGCTGATGTTAGCAGCCTCTTCAGTCCAACAGAGCCACACAACCCAACTGGGTCCTGCTACGGGTGGCTGAATTGTACCCCAGCACTATGTTGTGCTACAAACTACATGTTTGTCTGGAACGTGCACAGTAATCCTTCTTACCTGTAATGCCATTCTGTTTCCTCAAACAGGGGTTGTGTTCATACAATTATCGTGACAATTATCGTGACAATTATCGTGACAAAGCTGTGACAATTAAGTTTTACCGACTTTTCTTTCATTTTGGACTTAGTGTGCAGTGATGTAGTCAGTGAAATCTTTTTTTAAGCAATTTTTGTTACTAATACTTCCAGGCCAAAAATGGCTAACTTCTTTCTAAATGGATGCACAGCACTTGTAAGTGTTTATGGTTGGAGGTGTGGAAAGGAAAGTACTTGAAATTTGTTTCTTATGTCCTTGTTTAAGAGCCCAAGTAAAAATATAAGTTGAAAACACTTTTTTAAATGGCTCTTTCCAGAAATTGAACTATCTACCATAAGCTGCTTGAATTAACCAACATAACAGTGATTTTTCATGTTGTTCATTGTGTTGCTAGCATCACAAAATTAGTCAGTAACAGATATATCTGGAAAATGCTCTCTGTCTAATAGTGTTAATATAGAAAAATGATAATTTATAATTTTTGGCTTTGCAGAGAAGAAAGTTTCCTTCAGCTGTTCTGTAAGATGAGTCAATGTGCAGCAGCACCATCTGGAAGAATGGCTTTGTGCTTGTGAATTGCAAGCAGCTGGATCTGCCTCACAAAGTCACCTGCCTATTCAACATCTGAAACTGATCCTTTGGATACTTCACCCATGACTCTCATGAACAATGCAGGGAAATAAGAAACACACAGAAGGACACAGTGATTCCTCAAGTATTGGGAGTCTCCTGGATGACACAGACAGGGAGGTGAGCAGCCTCACAGATCGAGCTTTCAAAAGTTTGTGTGTAGCAGAACTCGAAGACCCTTACAATGAACCAGAACTTTCCATTTCACCTGACTTTGCCCTCCAGTTGTCTGCTAAAATTCACTCAGGGACGTTAAACCATGACATCAAGAAAAGCAATGTTTGTGACAAGCTAACAGCAAGAAACAATGAACGTACAACATGGGCTTCCACATTCCGGCAGTTACCAAAGTGTGCTTTGGAGGAGAAGAGGATTGCTAAAAACAACACCTTTGCCATGGAAAGGAAATTGAATTTGCCAGTCCCTGGTCCAAGGAACAATAAGCATGTTTCAAAAGTGTCCTCATTGATTAAGACATTTGATAAGACTGCAGACCAAGGGACAGGAAGTTCTCTGATAGGAAATAAGCAGCCCATTAAGAATAGCTTTCAAAAATACAAAATAAATCATGGCAATGATATTGCTTCCTGGGATGATACAGGCATTTTAAGCATCCACAAGGAACTTTCTGAGGCTAGTCAAGGTAGCCACTGCCTCAGTGGCAAACATGAGCCACAGAGAAGACCTAATAAAATAGACCTGAGTTATGGGGACTCTGATGGTTATTATCCTGTGCTGATTGAGATGTCAAAAGTAGCCAAGTCAAATTTTTCTCATTCTTCTAAGAAGGCTTTAAAAAACAGAAACTTGAAAGTTAGTGAGCCAGCTAAAAAAGGTAGTTTTCTTCACAGCGAGAATAGTGCTTTTGAATCATGGAATGTTCATCATAAAAAAATGACAGAAAAGGAGGAATTTGTTGACATAAAAATGAAAAAGGAAGGTCTTGCACACCTGGAAGAATCACCATTTGTTAAAGGATCCCACACACATGAATATAAATTGTCACCTGTCGTGACCACTGCTGCTAAGAAGAAAGATTTTCAGATGAAGCCGACTCTACAAGAAGCTTCTTTCTCTCTCCGAGTTGTACCTCAGGGTCTCCTCCCTTCAGAAACCAAANTGTGCCACCACCCCCAGTGCCAGCTCGACTTTCCTCCACTGCCTTATCCCAAGCCTCTGCGTCACCCCAGTCTGTGTCCTACAGGATGGTATCACCCCCACTCAGGTTTCAGACACCCAGTCCACCTCCACCGAAACCCCAGGCTACTGTAACTGAAGAGGAATCCCTCAATCCCCAGCTGGGCAATGCCTGTCCACCCTGGAGGAGACAGAGGGCTACAGAAAGGGCAGCAGGGAAGAGACAGGCTGCAAAAGAGAAGGTCACAGACAGCCACAAGACCTCATTGTCTGAAAAGGCAACTGGTGCTGACCCTGATCTGCATGTGACTCCTCTGGCTAAACGGGCAAACTCCCCTGGATCGATCAGTCCCTCTTTCAACATCAGCGAACTCCTAACGCCTGTCATACCGCCGAAACAGGAGCTGGGCACTGTTGAAAGTGAGCTGATCCCACTGACACCTCCTGCCACAGAGAGCACGGCCTCAAGAGACCATGAGGAGAGCACCTTAGACGATGGCAGGTCTTGGGATAGTTGCAGGTTGACAGCATCGAGTCTGTTGTTTAACTTAAAGGATGTGCGCAAACGTGTTAAAAGCATTTATACCCCTTCTCCCCTGTTGAGGGCCTTGGAGGAGAAAAATAAAACAAGGGAAAATATGCAGCAGAGTACAAAAATAGATACCTCACTCTCAACTTTGCATGACAAAAGTGAAAAAAATATTACAGAGAAAGATGAATTGAGTGATATAGCTTATGTATTGTCTAGCAGCGTTCATGAAAACGACAATAAAACTGATTTAACTGGACACTTCACAGGCAATTATCAGACTTTGAGTTCACCCCAGACAACAGAAGACCTTCCATTTTACCAAACTGGAGACAGCATGCAGCAAGACAATTCAAAACACCAAGATTTGGTTAAAAACACAGGGGATAATGAAAATTTCCCCTCGTTCAGATGTGAATCAAATGAACCTGACTTAGGAAAACATCAGCAGCATCCAGTACAGAGACCATTCAGTAGAGACAATGTAGATACAAAAGCTGGGCAGCCCATGCAAAATCACAATGTGCAGGGTGAGGAAAATGAAAGACAAGCTGCTACGCAGAATGAAAGTGTTGCCTTCAAAACACTCCTAAACCAACTCTCACCAGAAGATGAACCTTACAGTGGCACCCAAACCAACGTTGTGGTACCTGGCCATGAAGTACGAGGCAAAAGAAGCACTAGTTCTTCAGAGCAATCCTTCGTCTCCACAGTGGAGCAGCCACTTCAGGAAGAGCCATTTCTGCCAGTGTCCCTGATGGAGCAGACATGCCTCCAAGAAAGCCAGAGGACTGACGGTGAAGCGGGTTCAGGAAGTAAGAAAAGACACAAGGAAAGAGGGAAAGAGGTTGGGGAAGATGAACTGCAATATAGTGCTTGTATCAGCCCTGGTACTGGTGCAGCAGAGAAGAGAGAGGGAAGTGTTACTGGAAATGAACAGAGGAGCTTGATGAAAGAGAAGCTGGGGAGAGAGAAAAGGGAAGAGGCCAACAGCACAAATTCTGCGTCCGACGGTATAAGAGACACGTCCATCTCCAGGTCTGAGGAACCACAAACACCATCATCTTCAAGCTCAACCAAACCCAGTCTGTTTCTGATTAAAGATAACACATTCAGGTCACCTCAGGTAATAAAGGCTGTCAAGCTGCCCCTACTCCGGTCGTTTTCCCTGGATGACACAGTGAGCAGCAGTTATAAGGAAATGGAACGTAAGTTTATGTCCCCAGCCATTTACAACAAGCAGCACCGAAACACGCAGCATGCCCAGGAGGTTGGCTGGTGGGCATCAAGAGACAGAGGGCCCCAGAACGTGAGAGATGGAGAAACTGACAGAGAAAAAGAAGCCAGTGAGCCTGGATCTACTTCAGTAACACTGGATCCCAGTCTTTTGGAAAATACAGAGAGCTTTTCCTTTGGAAAACTGACAGAAGAAGATGAAAAGACTTGTATGTTGTTGAATAAATTTGGGGAAATGAATGAGGAAAGTGTCTGTAGAAGTAAAAAGAAGCCTACAAAGGCAAGACACAGCTTAGCACAGCCAATTATAGGTCTGGAAAATGACCAAGCACAAAGCAGCCCCAGCTATGCTGCAGAAAGAAAGACAAATTACTTTAAGAATCATCATTTATCTAAGCGCAAAGGGGGCTCTTGTGCAAAAAAAATAATCACTAGGGAGGCAATTTCCCCTGTGACTGGCTCCGTATTAGAGGACCACACATGTTCTTCTGTATCCAATGACGCTTTAGAGGATATCCTGCATACAGAAGGTGCACCTTTGTTAGACAATCTTCCATGCTCTGCTGTTACAAGCCCCAGGTCAGGAAGCACGATGCACTCTCTTGCTGCCAGTTCGTTGTCAGATAAACCAACTATTTCTGGCCTTAGAGAGACAGAGGACGTTACAAATCCTGCCTTGTTGAACATGGCACTGGAGAGGCAAGCTTATATGCCTGCAGAAGAGATTATCAATTCAGCACAGAGGAATCTACTTTTGGATGTTGCAGGGGAAGATGGAAGACTGGAGCCCAGGGCACTTGGTGGGAGACCAGCAGGTAAGCCACCCACTGTGCCACCAAAAACAGAAAAGGCTCTGCGTCGGGCAAAAAAGCTGGCAAACAAGAGGAAAAAAGTGCAAGAGCAGCAGAAAAACCATCAGACTGAGCATACAGATGCTGTAGGGAGAAAGCCTGCTCATTCTGGAGAGACAACAGTATCTGCTTCACCCTTAGTATATTCTCCCTTTCATCCTCCCCTTCACTCAAGTTTTCCTCCCACAGAAACCACTACTGGGAAATCTAGACTTGCACCAGCAGCAAGCTCTTCACCCTCTGCAATCCAGCGGAAACTCCTCCAAGACCCTGACTCTGGTCAATACTATGTAGTGGATTTACCAGCCGAAGTTAATTTAAAGACATTTTATGACCCAGAAACTGGCAAATACGTTCAAGTCTCAGTCCCTTCCCTGGAACAGAACTTACACCAGTCCACCTCTGAAGAAATTAAGAATTCCCCCTATGCCTCCTACCCTCGAGTGCTGCCTTTACCAGCCTCATCGGTAGCAGTGCTGAAATCGCCTTCTCAACTCTCTGAGCCTGCCTGGTCAGTGCCTGCTGGACCAGAACCAGCTGTACTACCTGAAGATGGCCAGCAGGACTACAGATACACTGAGTCTGTGGATGCTCAGCCCGACACTGAACCAGCCTCCTACTCATACCATCAAGATGCTGGAGAAACTCAAGTTCACTTAGGAAAGGATGTGAGCCCAACCCAAAATACTGGCATTGTCACCCTCACCAATTTAGATGATTTTGCTGCTGAAGGAGTATCTTGAAAACTGAAGTAACAAAACATGCCAGCTAGTGTTTTTAAGAACTGTTTGGACAGACACATGCACATAAAAGCACATGCAGATTTGATATTTGTACAACACTTTGTCTGAATCTCATTGTGGTTTGGGTGGGAAAGGAAACGAAAGCTGTTCATGTTGAAAGATGGAAGGTAATGATCACTCTGAATAAAAGAGAAATTGAGTAAGCACCAAATTATCAGTGAGATGAAGGGGCAATGCCAGCTAGACAAATACATTTGACAATGTGAAGCCACTGCTTGCTGCTGCTGCTGCTTTGTCATTAAGAAAGCTGGGATAGCCAAAGCAAGTGTCCTATTGCCCAGATGTGTTGCATGATACATGACACAAAATAAAACCTATGAGACCATCCTGTGCATCCTGTGAGACCTAGAACTGATGCTGCATCTACTGAACTTTCCTCACTCACTGCTTTTGAACTATACTGACTATGTGGCTACAAGTATGCCATATATGCAAGATCCATTTTTTGCACACGTTGATTGCCCTGATGTCATTGACAAGAAGATTGTATACTGGATGCACAATACAACTGCCATGTCAAAAAAACCCTTTTAAACAACCAGAATACAGTTGCAGCTGCTCTAGACTTCTCATATACTTTTGCAGTGCCCACTAACTAACATGCTGCTGAATTCTTTATATTTCTTGATAACATCCAAATAGGTCCCCCCCAGAGTCAGGGTTTATTTATAATGCAACTTAAAATTTCAGGTTATCTTGATACCTGGCCTGGAATATTTTGGTGCGGAGCAAGGTTGAATGAAATCCCACAATAGTATTTAATTGTTTGTTAGGACAAGAAGTTCTTTGCTATTGTAATTGAAATGTGTTTTGTTTTGTTTTCAGGCTCCCACTGAAACATGGAAATAACTTTTAAAACCTGAAAAATATACCTAAGTTTGATCTTGTGAATTCTGTGATTTAATACAAACAAACAAGCAAGCAAAATATTCAGAATGTCCAAAGTATTAATTTCTAGAAAAGTACTTCTTTGAATTACCACTTTTCTTGAAAGGCCTGTATGAAAATATCACTCATCCTCTGATAAGCTCTTTTTTATCATCATAGTTAATGAGGAAACCTAGGTGAAAAGATGGGAAAATTGAATGTATTGTGCCTGCTTGTAAATATCTGTATTTGGAGTATTGGCTTAGTTTTTTCTGTCTCATTTTCGTACAGTTTTCCCAAGTTATAACTGAAGTGCAGAAGCTCTAAGGAAGAATTATGCCAGTGACTTTCAGCCTGATTCACATCTTAGGCAATTTTTACAGAATTTTTTGCAGTGAAGCAGCTCTTGACTTCCTGAAAAGAAAGGGATAAATCAGGCCTTTTGTTAATGAATACAATGTGGAGACAGGACACAGGCACTGCTCCACTCTCCCAGTGTTAACATTTATGACAGAGTTTTTCTTCAAAAAATTTCCCAGGACTGAAGCCTCTCTTGGGACACAGACCCACTTTGTGGTTTTTCTCCTTCCTTAACCTGAATTCAGCTCTCAGCCTTCCTCTGTCCCTGACAAGAGCCATGTGTTCACAACCTGTCCTGGTCCCACCAGACAATTCCTTTCATCAGTGCCACTTACTGAAACATTTCTCTTAGACAAACACTAAGGGCATCACTTCATTGACTACAGTGGGGCTTGGATTTAGCCTTTGATGATTTTCTATGGTTCATTTCACCTGTTACACATTTTGTGATTTGGTAGGTTTGATTGCAACAGAGGTGTGGGTTGGAAATGAAGAAGCTTGTACCGGTATGGTTTGAGTTTTAAGCATATTCAGCCAAATGCCCATATTTGAATAAACATTTATAGTTCAGTTTTCCACCCTGGAAAGTTTTCAACACCTGACTGAATAAAGCCCTGAACAACCTGGGCTGTCCTCAGAGCTGACTCTCCTTGAGCAGGAGGTTCACCCAGAGATCTCCTGAGATCTTTTGAAGCCTGAATTATCCTGTGATCCTGTTCTGAAAACATTAACATTTAAATGAACTTTGTCTTGGAACTCAGCAAATGCAGAGTCCCCTGAGAAAGGGCTCATTTTGAAAGAATTTTTTTAAAAAAGAACTGAAAATTAAGAGTGTTTTCAGGAACAAGAATTCATTTTCAAGTTGTTAAATTAAGGGAAGTGGCTCTTACCATAAATATTTTTTTAGTCCCAAATATTTTGTAAACTGATGGTGCTATTCATGTTGCACTTCTCTGTTGCTGTCACTTCATACAGCATAATGTCTATCCAGTATAGAGCAACATCTCATCCACATGTTAAAATACAGATAAATAGATCCATCAGAGTTTTCCATGGTGCATTTAGACAAAACCTATGAAATCTTAAAGCCTATCAGAGTGCACAAGCCTTTCATATGTGTGTGTGTGTGTGTGTGTGTGTGTGTGGTATTACAAATTTTAGTGCCCTTAACAGGCACAAGTCAAGAAGCAGGCTCTCAGAGGACAGGATAAAAGCTTCCTTTCCAAGAGAAAACTATGGATATGAAGTATCTGTGCACAGATTAAAAAATGAATGGTACTTTGATGAATATGTATATGTGTATTTAAAAAGGTCTCTTTTACTTCTTTAACTGTCATTTGTTTTGTAGACATGCACATTTCTGAACCCTTTTATCAAAGGTCCCCTAAAACTCTTATTGTGGAGAATGAGGTGCTCCATTATACTGCTTCCAGGGATGTGAGGAAAGCAGGGTGTATTTTTCCCTCTGCTGTTAAGGTGAACTGAAACATGGGCATCTAAAGAGGAGCCAATCCTAACTTGGACACCAAATACATTTCAAGTAGGACTTCTTCATTTCCATCAGCCCCTTCTGCTAGCTTCAGGGAGCTGCATTCACAGTGGACTATGTCTCTGAACAGCTCCCAGAGGGGGTTTTGACCTGGAGAATTTGTAGCTGAATTGTTGTAGCAAGGTGAGGGTCTTCTCTGAGGTAACAAGTGGCAGCACCTGAGGAAATTACTTGAAGTTGCCCTGTGGAGGTTTAGATTAGACATTAGGAAACATTTCTTCACTGTAAGGGTGCTCAGTCATTGGAATAAGCTGCCCAGGGAAGTAGTGGAATCACCATCCTTGGAAGTGTTCAAAAGGTGTGGTGAACACTTGGTGCTAAGTTAACTGTTGGTTGCAATGATTTTAGAGGTATTTTCCAATCTTAATGATTCTATGATTCTGCGAAATTAAACAAACAGGAGAGTTTTGAGAATGGGTAAGAAACTGGCTTTGTCTTGTATCCAAAGCTTTCCACACTTTGCCACAGGGCATGAATGATATTAGAAAAGTATTGCTCCAGGTCCCAGCGTGGTATTGAGCAGGAACCCATCAGCAAACCTGTCTCTGGCCTAGACCATGCTGCTGGCCAATTTCTTGCTAGGCTGTGGGAGTGTGTGTGTACAAACACACACATGCATCCACATAAACAACCCTATATATATATATATATATGTAATATGCCTGTAAAACTGCCATTTGTGTATCAGTATAAGAAAGCAGTAATGCCTGTGATAGTGAACACAGAATGTTTGTGTGTTAAAAGGAAGACAAATGATGCCTTTTCAAATAACAAATACTTTGGTTCCTTGCCCTATTGTGTTCGTGTTTGTTGGGGGGATGTTTTCCATTGCTGCTGTGGGAAACAGGGCTGGAAGAGGTCAGTACTAGGCAGAATGAGAGCAGTAAATTGACCCTTTTCTTTGGGGAAGGGTGCTATGGGAAATGTGCAATAGTCCTGAAAGCAGTTGTAGGAAAGCACTGTTTTGTGACAGTGACATTAAGTTGTAGGTTAAAGAGGTATTGAGGCAAACCAAGCCAAATTCTGCCTTGCCAGCAGGCTGTGGTTAAGACTGAAGAACTCAGCAGGTTCTTGGTATGGACAGCAGGCTGCAGGGAACAGCGGCTGTTGTTTTCACTGTTTCCTTCTTCTGCACATGGCCTGTGCATGTTGCATTTCTTGGTGTCCTGAGGCTCCTTTAAGTGATTCTTCCTTGGCAGGTGTGACTGAGGCCAAACCTGACTTAGCTAGTCTTTGGTTCTAGGGCCAGAACTGCCTCGCTCTGCATCTCCTTCTCCTTGTGGGGTTACTGCAATGCCGACAGTCCAGCTGTCACATGGCAGACTTGGACTGCCATCCCACAGCCATGGCTCTGTCCCAAGGGCTTGAATGTCCTCATGGGAAATGCTGGATTTGTTTTAGAGAGTTTAGTTTAATTGAAATGGCATACGTGCATGGATTTTTGTCAACTCCTCCTTGGGTGTTCAGTGCCTTCCTAAGTCATCTGTCCAAGAAGATGTATGTCATTGGCAAGTTCCATCAATGCAACTGTATTTGCAAATAAGTAATTATTTATTAATTAATAAACAAAATAAATGGATCTTGTTTTATAATACTGGAACGACTTCTAGCCAGCTTTTTCATCGTAGTTATGTGTCATTGTGATTTTATCTCCAGTTATGCTGGCAGAGAAAGTTGAAAACAAAGAAGTCTGTGTGTGTGTGTGTGTGTGGTATAAAATTAAAAAATCTAGGAGATGACTGGATGCAGGGCTTCATCCTCCCTCTCCCCTTCCTAAAGAGAGGGAGCAGGAGGCTGGGCAGAAGCACCTTTGGCCCACGACTCCTGCAATCATTCCCACCCTCCCTGTTATGCAGGGGCAGTGGTCTGTCTGGCCAGGGGACCATGGAGATATGGTGCCAGCACCCAGTTCAAAAGCACTGTGAGATGATCACCTTCTTGCCACCACCCAGAGGACATCAGGGCTTTTGTACTCCCTGTGTCCCATCCACCTGGGGGAAGTTACCTGGTGTGTAAATTGTCTTTTTTCTCCTCATTTTCTCCTATTGTATGTTGTGTTAGGAAACACAGAGGAGACTCTTCTCAGAGTGATTTTGACTCAGTCCTTGTCCAGACTGGCAGTTTTATTTTGGTTTGCTCTGCTTTGATCCCTGAGTAGCCAAGAAGTCCTTCCTGACAGTGAGAGTGCTGCTGTAATATATACCAGACCATAAAGAGAATAGTTGGCTGGTTATGTTTTTACCAGAAATACTTCGACAGGTTTGCACATCTGTATTTAGGGGATATGCTCTCTTTCATTTCTGAGTAAATAAAATCACTTAAGTTTGATCCCCTCTCTCACTGAAAAGCAGCATCTGAAGCTGGTGATATTGCACATGATGGGTTACATGGGCTCTAGTGAATACATATAAATGTGTAATTTGGAGCAACTGGTGTACATCAGTCATTTTTATTAAAGAAACTCTGCTTCAGAGCCTTATAGGAGATAAAGAACATGGAACACTTGAGTAAATTGGACTTCAATGTGTTTGGGGTTTTTTTGTGAAATCCTCATTATAACAACAAAGGTCAGTGATTAATTTATTTTGTCTTTAGGATGATTATTCTGGTCTTATGATGATCTCACATTTAACACTGTCCCCTGATACTAAATATAATATTGTAATTACGGGGTTTAAATGGATAGGGAATGGCTGAAAATGACCTGTGGTCTTCCCTTGCTTCTTTTTGATATTCTCAAAGTTTTCATGATGTTGATTTCTCACATTAGATAGTCAGATCTTTGGTACTACATGACCAATTAGAGATTTGTTTCTAATATGCTATTGAACAGACTTAAAAAGCAGCATTCCAATAGAGCAGAAGAGAAATCATTTATGTCCCAATTGACTAAAGCTCTGTGTTTTTATTAAAGCAGATTTAACTCAAGCCTCGGGGGAAGCAGCTTGCAGTGGTAAAAGATAAGCATTTTCCTGTGTCCAAGTCCATATTGAATAAATTGAGGCCTGGGGTACTTTGAAAGAAGGAGAGAGGGAAGACTGTGTGAGAAGCAGGGACAATCTTTAAAATCCTTCTAGCAATGGAAAGAAGTAGGGCTCCAGTGAAAAGTAAAACATGTTCAAAGCTGGAGCTGCACTTTGAAAAGCCAGGGCTTGTCAAAGGCAAGGTGCCTGACAGGCTGAGGCTTCCCTATGCTGGCTTGGACTGCCTTGTCATGGAGCTCCCCAGTGTGTTCATACTCCTCTCACTGGAATTCAGAGCCTCCTCTTATCACAACTGTCCTTTTGCTTGCTTGAAGCTGGCATGGGGAAAGGCAGCTTTCAGAGCACACAGAAATGGAATTATTGCTGTGCCAGCATTGTCAGTGTTGTCACCCACATGAAGCATTTCAGGTGAAGGCCATTCAGGTGGCCTTCTTCAGGACCATTCTTACGTCAACAGGGCAGAGATTACAGACTCTGAGATAAACATTGATCTTTCTGTTCCTAGCACTGATGAGCTGCAAGGGATGAGAACTGGATCTGGTCCAAGAGAAACTCTCTTTGCTTGCCCTGAGATTCCTGAAAGTCTGTTGGCAGAATCAATTTCTGCTGGTGAGCACTGATGGCCTGGAACAGCTGCCCTGAGACTGCATCCCTTCTCAAGGAATGTGGGTGAAAACATTCCAGAAATATTCCATGCCAAAATAATCTGTGTTATTTGAAATTTCTAAAAGGAAAAGTTAGAAAAATAATGAAAACAGAATTCCCTATCCTATTATTGTCCATAGTGCACCCATACCTGTGTAGAGATGCACCTGGGTATGTCTACATGTCTATATAAACTCACAGATACAGCCATCATGTTCTTCTGAAGTGTCTGGACATGGTCTAAACCATGCCCTCAATGTCCTTTCCAGCTCTCACTTGTCTGTGCACATGTCCTATTACTCCCACAAGGGAGCTCCATTTTCCCCTGGGATTCCCATGTTCCACTACCCCAGGGAGATGAACGTTTGCTTCTTCCACATTCTTGCCAGGACTAGGGCTGTACCTGGGATGGTCACCCATGCATTGTCCCCTCTTGCTGAAGGTGGAGCAGTTGGTGAGCCTGGGGCCAGGTGGGGCTGGAAAGGGGGATGGAGATGCCCTTTTACTTACTGCCTCCCCTTCCTGACCCCCCTGCACTGTCAGCCCGAGACACAAACACTCCTCCTGGCAACGGGATCAGCCCCAACAGTTCAACCCAGCAGCAGAAGTGGCCCTAGCACTGATCCTGCTGCCATAAGCTCCTTTCCTTAGCAACCAGATGAGCCCTAACATAAACCAAGCAGGATCAAATACCACCTGGAGCACTGGACCAAAAACCTACTGACACAGCCAAGTCACATGACTGCACCTTAGCGGGAATTTCCCAATAAAACAGCTTCTTTGCTGAAAAAGACACTGCTTTGACAACACTGAAATTGCTGGTAAAAAAACCTACATATTTGGAGTGTTAATTTTTTTCATCTGCTGTCTTCTCAGATGGGAAATTTGTTCAAAAATTATTGAGAAGTCCTTGTTTGCTTATATGAATGTCTAAGTAAGCAATCCTGGATCTTTTATTTTTGACTTAAAGTACTTTTTAAAGAAATCATTAATTTAAAAACTTGTATTATAAATTTGAAGATAAAAGTGCTTCGAATACCACAATTTTTTTTTTTTGTTTATTTCTTTGGAGTTTGTTGAGCTGAATATTGTTTTGACCTTTTTTTCCGCAGTGTTTGGGGGTTTTGGTTGGTTTGTTTGTTTGTTTTGCTGTTGGTAGTGGTGTTTTAGGGTTTTTTTGTCCATTTTGGAATGAAGAAGAGATGTTACCGTCACCAAAATGGCTGTGCGAGGGGAGCAGTTTCTGATGCAGTCACAGACAAGTGCTCCCAGCACCGGCTGTCACCATGAGCCACAGTGGAGCTCCCTCTTGTGCTGGACTGTCCGTGGCTCTGGATACAGCTGCCATGTGACCAGCTCCAGGCTGGCAATCGTCTATTAACACGGCAGGGGGGCTTCTCTCGCCGCTGGCTAACTGTGTTTTCCAGTGGCAGAGGAACCTGGTTGTAGATTTATTTCCTTCTGGGCATCCCAGGCATGTTTAATGGTGTGCAATATCTGCATCCCTGGGGTATACTGAGAGCTTATCTGATCAGGCTCAGCAGGACACCAGCCACGTGGTTTACACTTGTCAATTTTTATGCTTCTCATCTGAAAATCCCAAACAACAGCCTAGTCCTTGGAAAGCTTCCAGTGGTTGTGAGAGTGGCACCAACATAGGGGCAGTGGTACATCCACACTGTGCCTGAAGCGCTCCTTCAGTGGGTAAATGCCCTTCATCCTGTAAATAAAGCTGAGCTGGGGGTAAAGCGAGGGGTTTATACGTGTGACTGCATCTGTACGAGGGGCATTTGCTGGAACAGCACTGCCAGCCATGGTCGGGCTGAGCAGGGGGAAGCCTGTGGTGCTCAGAGGCCACGATAAAACCACACGATCCCAATTTGTGTGGTTTTTATCATGGCTAATCCTAAATCCAGCCTGAATCAAACTAAACCCTCACTCATTCCTAATTCCCCCAAATTAATGCTTGCATTGCTGTGTACATGCTGTTAGCTAACAGAGCACACAGCAGACACCATCCTCTGTAACATGCTGGGCTGTTTAGAAGACTTTTTGCTCCTTGCTGCTTGTTGCCAACTCTGCCAACACAAGTATTTCCCAATCTGCCTGTAGCAAGCCCAGAATGTTCCCTCCTGCTGATAGAAATGTGAGGAGCTGGAAGAGAGAGGGTCCCTGACAGAGGGCGGCGGGAAAGGATGAAGTGAAAACATGTGCTTAAAAGGTGTAATCATTTACAAAAGTAGCATCTGAGCAATGCATTTCTCCCTTGTGGCAGGTGCTAAGGGCCTTGTTAAATTGTGGGCCAGATATATCCACCTTTACATGTGGGAGCTATTTTTGTTAGGCACATGTAAGTCCCAGAGACAGAGAGTATGGAATCAAGGTTAAACTGCCTCCCCATGCAGTGGCAGCAGAAATAAGGTGTTTCCAGTACCCTGGCTCAGTAATGTAGCTCTAAAATCTAAGTAATGACAAAGACTCTCATTTATTCCCTCTTCTCCTGCTTTCACAGTGTCTGGCAAACTGTGTATTGAGCAACAGAAGGGTACCAGTGTCACTAAATTTTAACATGTGTGTGATTCATCGAGCTGGTGAAAAAGCATAGCTGGTAACTCAGTGGATTATTTTCTTAAAAGTTTGATTTCATCTAAACTAGCTAGGAATTTGAAGATTTTCAGTTTCCTATAGACAAGAGGCTTCCCAACCTCAAGAGCTCTGTAGACACTTGATATTTATACAGAGCAGCAGACCTATGACATTATAACCAAAACAAAAATTGAATCCAACCAACCAGCTACTTCAAAAGAGAATTTCAGCCAAGATCTAGTGACTCCTTTGTGTGGGACAAACAGCAGCACTTGCATCTGCTGCTGTACTGCTACTCATCTCTGTGCTGATGTGATGCAGAAAACCCAGTGTGGCATTGAGAAGCAGGGTGACACTGAGGGGTCCCAGATGTCTTGTGAGCCGTCAGTGAAGGGACAAGTCACCTCTCAGGCTATGGAGACTCATTCAATTACTAAAAGAGGGAATCTCTTAGCAAGAAATATCTCCTTTCAGAATGCCTGCACTGAAAAAATAACAGAGTAACACAAGGCTCAGGTTGGTGTGTAGGTGCGAAGGGACCGCTAGTAAAAAATTACTGAGCAAGAAATTCTCCCCCTTCCTTTCCTTCCAGCTTGGAGCCAGGTTGTGAGCTCCACCCACAGCCTCCTAGCGGAGCAGGGATGAAACCTTGGGCAGTGAGTCCTGAGCTTCGCTGTCAGAGAAAGGGCTCTGCGGGGTGCGTGAAGCTGACTCACCTAAACGCTGCTCCTGAGCCGGGTGCAGGGGAGCTCCACCAAAAGGGAGAGGAGACTGCGATTTAAATGTGCATGCTCACACACGCACACACACATACAGAATGTCTGTCTGCTTGTTGTCTGTGTTATTTATCTGAACAAGTAGCAGCATCAATCTGGAGTGCTCCCAGGTTCAGACCCACAGGAGAAATATTCAAGTATTTGGCTTTCTGCGAGTGATTTTGAAACTTCCTTTCTGACCTTTGTCGGATGGTGATTGTCAAATCCTCCCTGGAGAACCTCTGGCTCAGTCCCAGCTGGGTTTAGCTCTAAAGTAATGGTTCAGAGGAGAAACAGGATCAGCTCTTTTCTCCTGTACATCTTCCTTCCCTGCCAGCAGCCAATTTCTCGTGTGCTGCTACAGATATATTTCTAATAAAAAATAACAACTCCCAGGGATGCTACTATCCCTTGCTGTGCCAAGGCTGGTGATCACATCAGCATCTTGGTTCTCAAGCATCTGCCAAAGCCTGATGGCTTCAGCCAGCACGGCAGAGCGAGGGTGAGCCAGCTGTGATATAACAGGCAGAGTTTAGGTTCCTGGGGAGTCTTCTTTGCAGAGATGGGCTTCTTCATTTAATGGGCTTTGGATCTTATTTAACACATTGCCTCATGTACAGTGCGGGTGTAAAGAAGCTGTGTGCACATAATAAAAACTTGCCCTATTTGTACCTAGGGGAGCCCTAATAAATTTGCCACTATAGCAAGTGTTAGTCTCTAGGGCCAATACTGAATGCTGCAGTTTAATGAAAAAGAATTCTGAAACAGAAGAACTGAAAGGTAAACCAGTTCAGCTGACAAAGCAAACACAGTTTAATTAAAAATGAAAAGTTTTCTCCTGGCCTTGACCGGTCCCAAGGAGCAGTGTCTCAGGCTGGCTGCGTCTGGCCTGCCTTCTGATGGCTGCTCTCAGCGTGCATTTTCCTAGCACACTGTCAGAGGTCTCCAGACTGGGCTGAAGGCACTTCTCAGGGTGTGTTCAGGCCACTGTTAGGGCAGAAGATGGGTAAGTAAGTCATGAAGGATGACATATTCCAGGTGTCCACCTGTATAGAGCATTAGTGTCACAGTACTCTGGCTTGTGCTGGGACTTAGAAAGCAGGTCAGTAACAGCCACCCTGCCATTAGACCAGCCCAGAGGAGTGGATATTTTCTCTGTACAAATAGCTGTCGCAATCTCAGATGCTCCAGGACACTGTAGAGTTATTTAGCTGCACTGTCTGAGACCAGAACCAGCTTCAGTAACTTCCAGGCCCAACACAACAGAGTTCTATAAGCTGGCTTTTATTGCTCTGCCTGTGAAAACTCTTCTTGGTAAAATGACACAAGCGGTGGTGGGTTTTGCCTTCTCTGTTTCATATTATGGATGTTATATTGAAAAACACTGACTACAGAAGAAGCCATTGAAATTAAATACTAGAAGAATTATGCAAGACAATATTTTAAATCCCAGTGAGATTTAACTATTACTAGTTTACCACAAGAAACATCTCACAACTTCAAAATACGATGCTCAGACTTCTGAAAGAGCAGACCAGCACCTACGGTTCCAGACAACTTAGGGCAGACAACAAGGCCACTGTGGTTGGATTATTAAAATATTGTCAACACATCACTTTCAACTAAGGCTAGATGTGCTACAGGCCAGTGAAATTCATGTTTTCACAAGCCAGGACTGTGCAAATGCTTCTTTGTTAGTTATCAGGAAAAGATCTTATTTTGTGGTAATATGGCCACCTAAAGTCAATATTTTACTACATTGCAAAGGAAGTTTTTAACTGGAAAGAATAAAGCATTGTTTATTGTACTCTATTACTCTTTTATTTATGGCATTGTGGTGGTGCAGCCCCCCCGCCCTGGGGCCGCACTGTGATCTCAGGGAGGGGTGTCAAACTCTTCAGTGGAGAGGTCTGAATTATGTCCTCAAGGCTCGGGTATCAGCTCAGGGCATCTCACTTCCCCTGCTTCACACGCTGCTTCCACCGCACCGCCAGCCAAGCACAGCAGGATCTTTATCGAGCAGAGCTCTGTTAGAGGGAGAATGTGCCACAGCAGCACACCACAAGCATTTCATCTCCATCCCCTGTTCCCTTGTGGTCCACCCGGCAGCAAATGACTTCCTCCCACACTGCGCTGGCTTCTTTCTGCTGCGGGGAAGCAGAAAGCTTGAGTGCACAGCCGAAGTGCAGACTTCCAGAGACACAGCCCTGCCAGCAGGCTTTTATCCCTGGCCATGACCTGGGATGGGGAACTCCTCTGGGAAGTGGAGAGGTCATCCCAAATTCACCAAGGGCAACAATCTGTGGGGAACAGAGGGGAGGGCACTGACTGCAAGAGGGAAGAGTTAAACGGTAAACCAAGATCTGCACGCACATGGCCTTCAGCATTGTTGTAAATAATACTCCTAATAAAGAGCCAATTAGACCAACAATCTCATTACTATCCAGCATGCAGTGTAGGAAGGACTAGCCTAAAGCATAACTAAGCAAAAGTGAAATCACAGCTCCACATTTCCTGTTATCATGTACATAGGCCTAAGGAGACTTAAATAGATGTGTAAGAGCACAAAAGCCTGGCGAGCTGAGAGAATGGCAGGCAACCTTATAAAGAAGCCCCACAGTGTGGCACTTTGCAGCAACCCCCACTAACAAAACCCAGCCCAAGGTGTTGTGGTCACCCCACACCTGCCCTAAGCACAGCCCCTGGATGGCCCTGCCGAAGCCTCCCCGGTGCCAGGCTCAGCCCCAGAGCAGCAGGAGCAGCAGCCTGGCGGTGGCACAAGGGGAGAGTCAGCACCAGGGCTGGAGGCAGGACCATGGCTTTCCACAGAGCCATGAACGAGGGTGCAGGGAGGGTAGGAGATGAGGGGGAGCCTGGGCATTGTGGGTGTCTGTGATCACTTGAGAAAGGAGCCCAGGTCTGGAGACGCTTTGCCAAACCTGAGCAAGCAACATTGTCACAGTGACCGTCCATGCCATGCATGGCTCCTGCTAGTACAGAATCTAAGAGAAAATTATTGTGTAGGATCCAGTGACAATGCCGTGAGCCATCAAACAAAACATATTTATCTTACATCCATCCCTTAAACCTTGGGCTTCCATTTTTCCTTCACGTAGCCGAAAAAATACCATGCAGGCTAATTTTGGAATAGCTCTCATGTAAATCATCCTCTTGGGCTTGGGCCTCTCAAGCTGGGGTTCAGCCTGAGTGACTTTTTATAGCTGAGTTATAAACTTTTAAATGCCAGACTTAATCAGAGCTACTGAAATGGCCATTAGAGTGGTTTAAGTGGCATAGCCCTGATATATGACAGGTGGCTCATCTGCAGCAGGCAGTCCATCTGGAAGGGAACAGGGTCTGGTGGCTAGAAACAAGCACAACTGAGACACAGATCTCTGGAGTTTTGCTCTTGCCCTTGTGCTACTGCTGAGTGACTTCAAGCAAGCTCTCTTGGGATGCACTGTCCTGAGCAGCTGGGTCTCAGATCAAAGGCTTAGAGGAAGAGGTGGCTCACCATGCCCTGGTTGCTCCAATATGCTGACAAGAACACAAATATTCTTCTGCCTCCCCTCGGCAAACTGCAAGAATTGTAAGAGAATTGGCCTAGGGTTTAACACGGCATTGTGTGCACTCAAAACACACAAATCAGCCTCATTTTTGGCTGACTTAGAGCAATCACCCACAAAATCTTGCTGAATAATTAAAATCACAGACACATCAGACCCTGAAGAGCTCAGGCTTGAAGGGGTCTAATGCTGTTTTGCTCCTTACCAGGAGGCTTTGTAAAGCTTTGAGCCCCCTAATTTTGCAAGTTCTGAGACACACAGCAGGTTCCAGCTGTGCATGGGAGAGCCTCCCTCACTCTGCAACATTACTGTGGACTGAGCAGAAATGGGCAGTCATCAACGTGAAACACAGAGAAATTGATCTGAATGAAAACAGTACAGGAGCTTTTCAGGGTCTTCTTTCTAAATTTATTCAGGTATTAAACAAACAGAAACTACAGCATGCATCAGATACTTTGCTTTATCGTACAACAAAACTGTGGACTTGTTTGTATTTGCAGCATTTCCAGCAACATCAGGCAGACTTGTCGATGTTATCCAGTTTTGCACAGTCACTAGAGTGTCGCATCATGAATTATTAAATCAGTGCTTCGTGGTAATACATAATTTCTTATCAATTATTCATGCTAATGTGCGTGTAGTTTACTTAATTGTGTTATTGACGATCAAAAGTAATTTCCTGAAAATCCTCAAGGACAGAAAATTTAATCAGCGTAACTACTTTTCAGATGCAATGCTGTTAAGTATTCTTAATTTGCTCAACAATTCACTTATTTATGTACCTTTCTGGAGGAAATACGAGTTTAATCAAACAATTAGATTGAAGAGTTAGTGTACAGAAGGGCTGAAGTTCAACTGAATGCAAGGTAATTATGTCGAGAAAAAGTTGGGCCTGCCTCTTTGGACTGGAATATTTTTTTTAGTCTTTTTTTAGGAGGGAGAAAAAAATTATGATTGGAAATATCACTAAGAAAACAGTGATTCTCTCTCCTCCAACCATACCCCACAACAAAGCACATAGCGATCTCTTTTATTTTGGTGGAAGAAAAGGGTTGTTGCTGTTGTTAAACTAAGCCATAACTCGCAGCCAGAGAAGCCACCTGCACCCACAGTTCAGCAGAGCAGCTCCTGAAGCTGGAGCACAAAAGCGGACCACAGGCTACTGTATGTTCCCCTTCCTGCATTAGGACAGTTAAGAATGCCCAAAAGAAACACACTATGTGGCAGAAGCAAAGCTGAATTACTCCATTTGGTGCACGTGGGCCCTGCCTGACTTTTTTTGTTCTCTGACCGAAGGACAGACCCAGCAATGCCCTCTCTGCTGGCTTGTGCCCAGAAGAGACAAACTCCACTCTGGGGGTGCCTGGTACCCTTGGCTCCTCCACAGTGATGGCTCTTGGTGCTGCCAAGCAACCCCACAAACACCAGGGCTCCCACCTTTGAGTGGGTGCTGACATCAAACCATGCCTCATGGAAAGGAAGGTGTACACCAGGCAGTATGAAAGGCTCCCGTGAGCCGCAGAGAAGTCCCAGGTGCTGTGAAATTCATGGGCTGAAATCACTTACATGGAGGACACAAAATTTTGCTGCCAGCCTTATTCAGAACTGCCTTTCCAAGCACATTCGCAAACCTGGATCCTGAACAGCCAAACAAACCCTGTGTAAAGGCACGTGCTCAGCACATTTCAGGAGGTCCCCAGCACAATGTGCAGGGTCAGAGGTGACAGGAATCCTTCCACTAGCCTCCATGTTACTTGATCAAAATCTCAGAAAAGTGGTTTCAGCCTGTTCTCCAGGGACACCTGTGGACATGCCTAAGGAATCTGCAAATGACAGTCCGAGTCACTAAGTTTAAATCCTCACGTGCAGTTCTCATGGAAAGGAAAGTGAGAACAAAATGACTGCTCTTCAGATCTAAGTCTGCCTTCTTTCAGGAGGTTTGGATGAGAGATAAGACTAAATTTACTAAGGCATCAATTTCTCCTTTGCACTGTTCCCGATCTATAATAATTAAAATCTTTTCATATCTAGATTCATTACAACAAGCTTTCAGTAAATGGAATAGTGTAAATTTGGATGGCATAAAGGAATATCCTTCCAAGCTTTATTTCCTCTTTATTAAACATAAAACATGGAAAAACATATTTGCAGTCTTGCAATGTAGGACTATTTTTGTCTTCCAGCCTCTTTTTCCAAGACAATGATGTCAAAATACCCCCAGCTTTGTGCAGACCTAGAGACAATTCACTCTCCATTGAATACCAGCAGTACTGTTTGAAGCTGTGAATGCCACTCTGAAGTCATGTGCCTTTCATGTCTAACGCAGGGAATTGCAAGAGAGAACACTAATGTTCACACAGAGGCTAGTGCAAGGATTTTAGTCACAAGTAAACTGATCTCAGCAACTTCCCAGTAATCTACTTCATGAGAAGTTTCACTTTCAGAGAAAAGGGAAAAAAAGAAAAAATTATGAATATTTTTGTTCTATTTTCTGCTTCTCTTACACCTGGATTGCCTGGGGTAGGTTTGGTTGAAGTCAAATGCCTTCAGAAAACAGCAGGCCAAATTGGGATATACCTGGATATACCTGGATATCCCTTCCCCTCTGTTGTGAGTGGTGGAGTAACTGGTGCCTGGGTGCATCTCTTGCCCCAGAACTCACACCTGGAAGTGATGTGCTGCTTCCAGCCATCCATTTCTCACAGGATGGGAAGTCGAGATGTGCAGGAGCAAGCCAGGATCCTGGGCCTTTCAGTGTCCCTGGGATGTATGGGGCAAGGGGGGAATAAAAACAGTTTCACCAACGTTTCCAAACACAGATAGCGCTGATAAATCAGGGAAATGAACCTACAGCGACACAAGAAAAGCAAGGGTGCATGAAAGGCAGCCAAAGAGGCCACTCAGCTGTGCGGGTCCCTGGTGGCCCTGTGACATCCCACTGGGCACGGCCACACTCAGTTCACCCCACGGCAGGGCGCCGGCAGCGGCTCACTGCCCTGCGCCGAGGGGCCAGCACCGTTCTGGTCTCATACGCTCTTCTCCCCTTCCATGTGCTCCTTGGCTGGAGAGGGCTGCTTGTCCTGGCTGCCCTCGGGGCCGGGTTTGGCAGGAGGAGTGGGGCTGCTGCTGGCGGCGGGCAGGAGGTTGGCAGACTGGAGCACAGCCTCCGAGTGCTCGCGCGCCTTCATGCGCAGCGCGGCCACGCTGGCGGTGCGGTTGCTTTGGCAGCCGTAGGTGGGCAGGAAGGAGAGGCCCATGGGGTCTGGAACGCAGCACGAGCACAGCGGGCTCCCTGGGGAGGAAGGAGAGAAGGCACCATCACTGCTGGGGAAGGTGATGGAAAACATCTGTTCCCTCCATGGTCAGTCTGAAGAGGACAGAAACGGGGTTGGCCTTTAGTGGTACATTGACCTTTAGTGAGTACACAGGTGTCCTCTGGATCACTAGGGCTAGAAAACCCATATCTTGTTCTGCTGATCCTTCTGTAAAAAGGATCTTACACTGCGAGTCATCCAGAGTGACAAACCGAGTGCAAGAGGGAAGCAGAGACACAAGTGAGCAGTGAAGTTCAGATCACACATGAGATTTCCTCATAAGCAAGGCTCACCTCATTCCCTCCTCTCATAACAAGCTGCTGTTCTGTGGCTGCCATCAGCCCCATGCTGGAGATGTCCCCTGCCCTCCACCTGCACACTGAGCCTGACCAATGTAGGCAGCAGCATTTGGTGAGTGAGTGTAGGGGTTCTGTCACATATCTTTGGCTGAAAGATTACAGCAGAGAGAAAGATGAAAATATTCCACTTGATGACCTTCTCCTATCTCACTGTAAAATGAGATACTTTCCCTTGGCTAGGACGCTGCCAACTACTGGCACCATGTCTACCTGCATGAGTCTGTTCTACCTTTACCCATTCAGTGTCTGTGCTGCTTCAGGGTGATGCCTCAAAGAGAATGGCCTCCAGAAGTGAGACAAAGCTACCTAAAGTTGCTGCTGTGATACAGCTTAAGAGTCTCATCAGGAGAGATGGGCCAGAGCATCTCTACCCTGTCATTTGAGACACATGGCTGTTCCAAGCAGACAAGAAAACACTGGAGAGTGGATAAAGTGATTACTCTCTCTTGAAGCCAAAATCTTCCCTGCAACCCACTGACAGAGGCAGTCATCATTCCACCAGCTGCCTTCCCGAGGCTCTTCCTCTGGTTTCTCTTTGATAATGCTGGAGCTTCAGTCAGTTCCCAAGCAAGCACACCTGGAAGCATAGGCTGATCACTGGGCAGGACGTGCAATCCGTCCAAAAAGCCACGCTGGTACCCAGCTTAGAGGCATCTATTGAATGATGGAGAATGTGTCAGAGGAGTAGGATGGGGAGGCAGGGTGGGATGGCTGAGCTACTTCTTGAATTTACTCTCTGGTTACAAAACAGACACCATTAGTCCCCATTTTTCCATGGGCCTTAGAAGCCACACCAGCTCCACATCCTCATGTACACCCCTGGCAAAGACCTGTCTTTTGCTGATATGCTACCTTTCAACAAGAAACAGCCCAGCCACACACATCCTGACACGATGCAGTATCTTCCCCTGATCTTTCCAAGCCAAGGACTTGCTTTAATTTCTGCAGTTAATATTTGAGTTAAATGGCTCATGACTAAGTGATGGAACTAATAACCTACAGAGTTTTACACTTCTGTTCTTGGTAGCAACGGGTCAGCACCCATCTGCTAGGAGTGAAGGCAGACAGTTGTTTGTTTTTAAGATGTTGGCAAGACTTCCTCACAGCAATTGTCAGAGATTTGTGGTTGCCAGTAACATTCAGAAAAAAGTATTCCTTGTATTTCAAAAAACGGCATCTACAGAGGACAGCTTATTAATATAAATGGAAAAACTCTTTTCTCTTGTAATACTTCTCTGATAAAGCATATGATCAGCAGACCGATGTTTCCATGGGTCCAGGCATTTAAGCACAAGCAAGTTTCAGCACTTGACTAAAATCCTCTGCTTTTGCTTTCAACTCTAGGAAGCTCAGTCTTGAATTCTGTGGCTGTTTTGAGCAGGTCAGAAGGAGGGTTTATAACAAAATCTACTCAGTGACACAATTTAACAGTTTTTGCCACCACCAGCCATGCTCATAAAGTAATTTCTTTCCCTATTGAATCACAGCCACTGTTTTAACAAGTGGGAGGAGAGGCCCTTCAGAGTTCCTGCAGTTTGCAGCAGGTCTTTTGCACCAAGTCCCACTGTCTTCAGGTTCTGCTCAGAGGTGGGGGAGCCAGGAGGCCTGCAGGAGCATCAGCTGCCTTTGCACTGCTGCTTTCTAACACAAACTGAATGAGGCTTTCAAACACAGCTGTCCAGCTCCCAGGCTGAGGGGAGGGCTGGCCTGCAGTGCCTAATGCAGGACTGGGCACAGACTTTGCTTAGTGGGAGGTGGGGAGAAGCAGAAAGCAGTCTTCCCTTTTTCAAAAAAGCAGAAATCAGCTCCATCCCCTAAGAATAATTTTCATTCCATTGTTAGAGGAATAAAATATTTATTAGTATTCAGCACCAGCCTAAGATCTTCACTTAATAATTTGCCCTGATATTACCCAGTGGCTCTGCAACCTGAGGGTGCAGTTACCTGTGGTGGAAACTAAGCTATCTCTAGCAATAATTCACCCATAAACCATTCCTTTCATTTCCACTGAGGTTAAAATACTTGCAAACAGCTCACACATGAAAAAAGTAAAGTAAAAAGCATCATTTGCTCCAGGGTCCAGCTAGAATACAGAAGAATAGGATCTTCTGTATGTTGTAAAATCTTTATGTATGTTGTAAAGAAGGTTGACTCTACCTTACAGCCATCTGAATCTGCAGATAGTAAGTCCAATGGAATGTACTGGACTTTGCCAGCACAAAGCCAAGACCAACAATGGGACACTCAGGAGTACAAGGTCTCCACCTTCTCGTCAGTCAGCCCACAATCTCCAGAAAAGTGACAATGGCCAGGAAAGTGGCATCCCTATATAGCAGGCAGCAGTGGCTTTCAACATCTTGTTGCAGTAATCTTGAGCCCGCAGTGGGAAAGGAAGGAATTGTCCCTACTTATTTCAAATCTTCAGAGGACTTCAGGCATCCAGGTCCCATCAAAATCCGTGAGGGTTCAGCCGTTAGCCCTAGATCTTGATCCAGCTCCCACTGACATCTATGACAATCTGAGCTTAGTTTAACAGGATTTGTATCAAGTTGCTGTAATACGGACAGGGTACTGTTTGCTTTCTTTCAGGAACTTACTGCCTCCTGTACACAAAATTAAAATACACAATTAGATTTCCATTAACTTACAGCAAATTCTGCTGGATTGATCTGAACCTCCTTCTATTCCTATATGAGATCATACTTTAAATGCCCAGCCTGAACATAAATACTTAATGTAATAAATACAGTCTGAAATATTTGATCCACTTGGCAGTTTAATTGATCTACTACAGAGACTGACAGGAAAAATTAAATTAGTTTTGTCTTGTCTCTGCCAACATCACATTTAAATTGTAACAATATTTGATCTACACTTTTCGTTGTGGACTCTTTTGTGCAGTTTCATGGTTCAGTTTAAGGTGGGAAGAGAGGGATAGGAATGGGGCACATGCTGATACATAAATATCAATATAAATTTTTAAACATGTATTTTGTGTTTCAAGTCAAGGGCTTAAAGAATTTGATAGGTAGTCTTTCCAAAAGGCAAACTCCACATTCCTTTCCTCTTTCATTATTTGTGCATATCAGCATTTGATATGGACAGCTGAATGACAACCTGACATGGAGGGAAGGAGAGAAAAAATCCCATTTAAAACCCTCATATATCAATGCATAGTGTTTAGTTTTCAGAGAAAAGATTATGTTTGATTGAATTATTATCTTCTCATAGTAGTCACATTGGTTTTCTTCAGCTCTAATCCCTTTCATAAGGATTGGAAGGTCAACAACAACCTCAAGTTCATAGTGTTGATTACCATTGGAAGCTGATTCAAAGGGAGCTCCCTCTTGCTCTTCACAGAAGACACCAACATTCTTTCAATTAAAGCCTAAGTCAAAAGTAGGAAACATAAAAGTGGCTTTATCCAAAACTTCTTGTGCTCTGAATCAGGAAGTTCAGAACAAGGAAGGCATGAACTCAGTCCTGAAATGGAGCATCAGATGGTCCTGGTTTAATTTGGGGTAGCCTCCAGGCTGCTGGAATTGTGCTAAATGGTTTCTCCTTCCTACTGAGAAGCTGGTTAAATGTGGAAGGTACCCTGTGCTGCCCAGAGGCTGGAAGAGCACTTGAGAGGTGACAGCAAAACCCACAAAAAGCTGGGAGAACAGAACCAGTCCTTTGAATGCTGTCAGCTCAGCAACCTCAGCAACAGGAACCTCTGCCCAGCCAAGGTCCACTAACCTAATCAAGATTTGTCCTGGAGGAACAAGACAGCACCCATTTCCTACCCATGGCTCTTAGGGCTCCAACTACCTGTATATTTCCTAGTATTTGTGAAAAAGACCAAAAATCTCCACCTGTGAGGTAGGGTAGTACCAGAGCTGGAGAGCTGCGATATGGGAATCAAAATCATTTTCTCAAGGTGTGTGCATCTGCAGCAAACTAAAGAAATGTTTTTGATTCTCTGAAGTCAGAGTGGCAGATAAACTAGGAAAAATGCCAAACAAACCCACTTAATATATTGGCTGTGTTACATCAGAAAAGTCAGTAAATCCATGATCAAGAATTACACTGAAAATGAAAGACCCCAAGAGTTTTATTCCTGTTCCCCAGTCTTACGGTAAACAGTGGAGCTTCGATTCAGTAAACACCAGTTCAAGGGTGAGTTAGGTCCTTGAACACTTCTTTCATAGTGCTGGCAATGGGAATTGCCCAATGGAACTGAGCAAATTCCCTTCATCTTTCCATAATAGAAATTGAAATGTAATGGACGAGCAGTTCTAGTTATGTTTTAGGTTTTTTCCTGGATACTGCAATTAAGCCTCCCTAATATGAGCAGCAACCACAGCAGCAGCAAACCATAAAAGAGCCTAATCAACAGTGGCCTGCAATACCCATTTGGATGTGCCTAATACAATCATGCCTCTCTATCAGTGGTGTGGGGGTGCCGTGAAAACCAACTCAGCTATAACTTGCACAGAGAAGAGCTGTGGGTGAATTATGAAAGTAATTCCCTGGCAAGTGTAATTATTTCTCTCCTCATACACTTCACTCATCGTGGGTCTGGGGAAATTTCAGCGGAACGTAACAGACACACTCTTGGCCTCAGCCACCAGGATGGTAGAACACATCCGCTGGAAAGCGGAGATTCTTGTTTACACCCATTAATAACATCTTCTGCATTAATGAATTGCATTCATGCTGTCATCCATTAAGAAAGTACTTTGAGGTCTCTCTCTGCACAGAACACTAGCTTCTCCAGATGACTCTACAGTTATACAGCCCATAAATAAAACAAGTATTTTCCCTTCGTCTTTGAGGTCTGCAATTAAATCTACTAAATGGACTGCAGATGCCTGGCTTACAGTAAGTGTTTCATCTTGGAAGATCATGGCACTGTCGAAGTCACCACAGTGAAGTAGCATAGTTGTCAAATCAGGGCAATTTCAGAGAGTAATGAACATCAGAAACTTAATCTCTGTGAGTCAACCTTTTTCCTCATTATGGCCAGTGGTGAAGTACTAAAGCCCTGAAGTAGGAAACGCTGTATACCTCAGAAATTATGACCCTACACTAATTTTTCAAATGAGGAATTGTATTTCCTGACAGAATAGTACATAGGGAGATGATACAGTAGTTAACAGATGCTTGCTACTGAATACAGCCTCCAATGTGCTGAACTTCAGAGAGACAGGAGACAGGAAAAGGTCTGTTGTGTTACTGAACAGAGAATATTTGATAGAAACAGAGAAAAACTGCCCAGTGATAATACACTCTTCTCTGGAAAAGTCTATATTCTGAACAACAGTTTTCTTTGCATAGTATAGCCAGGCCATTTTATTAACAGAACATCCTGTGATGCAAATATCCTCACTTTGATGGAAAAAAATCTCAGTTTTAAGACAGCAGAGTTCATGGGGCATAGTGCTTAGGGAAAATAGCTTTCTTCTCATTCATCACAGCAGACCCGGTCTCATGGTCCAACAATATCCCCATATCCTAGAAGTGGCACATGTGGGGTCCAGAGCCACATGAGGCAAGCCGAATGAACACTTCACAGTCTTTCCAAAAGCAAAGTTGCAGTCTTAGTCCCTGCCCCAGACTAGGCTGTCTTAAGATTTCCTGTCTCTTGTAGACCAGCTTCACCTGAACTATTACATCCTTATACTACAAATTAGATCCCAGAACCCTGTGGCCTAAGCACTTTATGTAGCTTTGGAAACCTGGGTCTGGAGCCAAGCAAAGTCAGAGAAAGAAAAAGAGAGGTATTAGTTTTTTTATTGAAGGTGGAGAACTCTCAGATGACAGAATGAAAATAGTCCCTGAGAGCATAAAATAATTATTAATTACTTACATCACCATCATCACTTGTTATTCACTGTATTGATTTTGTCTCCTTCTAAAGCGTCAGATATTATTCACCGACACCAGTGAAGTATTGGCTCACAAGTCCAACAAAGCACATCTTGTCTCCTCAAAAGAATAAGAAAACAACCTACACTTCCTAGTAGAACCTGATGTGCTGAGAGTGCTCATTTTTTTGCAGGCAGCTCTTATGGCTGTACTGAAGAATGTGATTCTCTTTACTGGCCAGAATTGTTCTCCCGGTGGTGGGAATACATATCTATTTACAAGATCCACACAGAGGAGCTGTGTTTGGTTTGACACTTGCATGGAAGAAAGCAGGGTCTTGCATCCTTTCATAGTGAAATAATGCTTTGATTCTGGAGCAACTATTTGGCTTTCAAAAGGACAGAGAATTCCTGGTAGATTCAAAGCATAGCTGGCACAAGACAAATACTGGGAAGACCTCTCAAACATTTTACTCTTCAATAAAACTTGCAAAATTTTGGAAAACCTTTCTACTTGCTGGATTTTCCCTTACCCAAACAATCCAAAAAACAAGCAGCTCATAACTTTATGTCCTGGGCTGAGTTTTATGGGATTTGTGTGACACAAAGTCCTAAGCCTCTAGACTGCAGGGTTCTGGCATCATTTCTGCAGCAAAATGCAACTAGATTTTCAAGGAAGAAGCTTAAATCCCTTCATTAAGATGTATAAGGACATATACCATTGCCTACATGCACACAGCTCCTGTCTCAAACAGAAATGAAAAGGGAGAGTCAAACAAACTGAACTGAGCATATGACAAAGACAGCCCCATTAAGGTTTTGTGAACACTGTGTCTCTCCCTGTCCTTTCCTGCCTTCTCACAACCATTATCTTTTCCTCCAGACTGACACATGAGTTTGGTTGTGCTCTCAAATGCATTAAATGGTTTAAATGAAACATCATTCACCTGGAGTTTCCATACCAAAGAAAAGCAGACTGTGCATTAGGCCTGTGACACCTTTGGTCCTCTCAGAAGATCTAGAGATTGCCCTGGTCACCAGTTAACAGGACCAAAACTCAGTGACTGCTGTGCACAGCCCTACCCCAGCCCAAGTGAATTGCTCTTGAAGAAACGGGGAAAGAGGAACTTGTGGAGATGAGCCAAGGAAGGAGGACACAATACTCCATACATCAATACCACAAGAAAGATGTTACAATTATTCTCTGCTTGTATATATCAGATTTGGTCCCTCATATAACGGTAAGTTCCTCCCCCTTAACCCCAAGGCCAGAATTTGACATTACTGAGAGCTAGCAGCAGAGCTGGCAGCAGAAGAAAAAGAGCTCCCCTCAAAGCAGCAGCCCAGACTACCAGTCCCTTGCAGGGATAACAATTCGCTGACAGGCACACACAGCTCCTGGCAGGTGGACGCGCAGATGCGCGAATCTGTAACTGGATTTCATAAAACCAAAATGTGCTGCTTTATCCCAGCTCCCTTGCATGTGCCTGGAGATTTCTAGTGCCAGGCAAGAAATATAAAACAGACATTTCAGGAATGAACTGCATGTGTAACTGACAATGTTCACCAAGACAATATGCAGGCATCTGATAACTGACCATTCCTATACAAATTGTATAAATAAAAAATCTCTATATTTGGGCCAGTTTTTTTCAGGGACACTGTCTTTTAGTTTGGGCAACTCACTATTTAATATCTACAAAAGATTCGGGAATAGAACTTTTTCTGCCCCTAGGTTGTAAAATTTCAATCAAGCAAAAAAGAGCAAATTATTCATTTCTTAATTTATTGGCCAAGCTGTAAAATCAAAGAAAAGAGTATCAGGAAGTCTTACAAATAAATAAAAATAAAAATAAAAATAAACAAAAACAACGACAAAAAATCCAACCCCAAACAAACAGAAAAAAGCAACCAGCTGAAAGCAAAAAAACCCAAACAACTAAAACAAAAAAGAAACCAGCTAAAAATACCAAACCCTCACAACATTTTTTAAATCTTTTTTTATTTCATTTTGCTTGGCTTTGTTTATTTGGGTAATTTTTTCTTAAAATTTTTATTTAAACATGAAACAAGTGAGAACACATATTGATGCATTTGATTTTTAAAAGTTTGAACGTAAATTTTAAGGAAAAAGCCCTCTTTACTTTCATCGAAATTATTCACTGAACACAATCCTATTTCCACACTTTTCAGCCTGTCTGGGACTACATTTATCAATGAATGAATTTTTTGCCTGAAAAATTTCAGCTTATCTACTCCAGAGAGGCTGTTTCTGCCCAATAGAAAAATTCAAAATTCACCACCCCCAGACTTCACAGGGGAGAGATCAAGAGGACTCAGGCACTCTAAACACCTGCTGCCCACTTACAGGTGACAATAGGCCTTTAGGTTTAGGGTTCAGGTCACACCTGTGTGTCCTTTCTTGATTCGGAATTCCAGGTCCCACAGCTACCAAAAGAGCAGTAACTGTGTGGTGTGGCTGGCTTCAGCTTTTTTTGAAAGGCAGGAGGGAAGGGGGTGCAGGGGGCAGGACACTGGACTTAACACACAACTCAGGAGTTCCAAACATTTGCTCCAGGAATACACCTTGGCAGTGCTGATTTAACTGGAAATACAAGGAGCGTGAAGTATGCCAGAGACCACAGTGAGAGGTATTAGAGGACATTTTTCTTTATAGTGGGGGTCTTTAACTGAGAAACTTTCCTCACAAGTTATTGCAGTACATCAAGACGTGGAGTAAGTGTATGTGCCTCTTTGTGCTTGGCACTGCTGTGAGGTTTTGCATCCTATAAATCTATAAATTGAATTCATCCTGCTTACACTCTTAGTCTTATAAATTGTTAGTCTAAGAACAGCTAATGGATGAGTAGGTGATTTATTTTTAAAAGATGCATACTGCTGCTGGAAACCAAAACTATATAGACACGGGATGTACCCTTCCTGAAGTCAGGGTCCCAGGTAATGAGGAATTACTTTGTATTCTTCCCTGTCCCCAGGATCATGCTTTATTCAAGTTCTCAAAGGGGACCTACTGTCCAAGAAGAGAAAGGTCTGGATTGTGCAGAGATGCACTGCAAAGGAAACCACATGCAAAGAGTGGATGAGGCATCAGTAATGGTGCCAGGTACTACATAATGCAAAAGGATGTATATAACTAATTTATCAGAATAAATTTAACTCTTAAAAAAAAAAGCATATGCAACAAAAACTCTAAAGGAGCAAACCCTACCTGTCTTACTCCTTCAGGGAAACCCTGATCTTACAAAAAGTAGCTGTCAGATGAAGGAGTTTTGCCACAAATGATGCTACAAAATACAACAGGAGAAGCATTTCAGTACGTGCAAATTGCATTGATCAGTGCAAATACTGCCAATCTAAACAGAAAGAGGGGTCTGTCATTTCCCAAAGGTTTCCTCACAGAGGGCAGTGGGACCATGCCACTTAGCTTGAAAGGGATGCTCTTTGATCTTACTCCCAAGTTAAGTAAAGTAATTTACCTTTTAGAGAGGCGACATGGGATAAAGCTTGTGCGTAGGTGGCTGTGTTGAGAAGAGTCCCCGGCAGGCAGGAAGGGAAGAAAGGTCCTGTAGGACCCACTGCTCGGCTCAGGCTGACGGAGAAAAGAAGAAAAATTCCTTACAAAACCAGAACCAGCTGATTCCATTTGTGCATGCACTCAAACACATTGGTGTCTCAGCACACGACTAGATGTGACCCAGGCTGGACAACATCAGTCTCCCACAGCCACAGCTCCTCAGCATCTCCACAGGGAACAGTGGATTGCACAAGAAACACCTCATTTTCTAAAGATGATACCTGTAGGTCAAGGCAAAGCAGCAAATCTGTATTCACATGCACACATGAGGCATTCTTGCCCCACAGACAGGTAGGCAGCTGATACCATGTATTACTCTTACCTCTGCTGGATCTCCAGACCCTCTTTTTTATTCCTGGTTTGATCTGCTGGAGAAGGGGAATTTAAATTCCTTGCAGGAGGTGCCACCTCAGCCATGGTTTCCTTAGAGCCCTCTTGGTCAGAAGCACCCCTCTCTGTTTTTCTCCATTTAGCCCTTCGATTTTGGAACCACACCTGGAGCGGGAGAGCAAGCCTAGGTGAAAACCATGTTTAGCCAAATGTGAAGCAAGGGGGTTGTAAATTGTTACTCTAGTGAAATCTGTCATTTAGCAGCTTGGCTAAATCCTCCTCTTATTTTTATCCCTATTGCTATTCTAGTTGTGTCTTAGGATTACATTTGTATCTGTAATATTTCTACATCTGGAAAACAAGCCAGAAATGTCTGAAGACATTCAAAAGGAATGTCACAACAAAAATTTAGGGTTAAATACATATCTAAGCACTCTGATGAAAACATATATAAGTCTTTGAATCAGCTGCTGCTAGAATCAGAGGTCAGAAATGAAAAGGTGTGCATCTGGCCATCTTATCCAGCCATCAGAGGGTTGATACTAGCTGCTCTTCCTCTCATCTCCAGTCTGCTTTCAGAGGACTCAAAAGCAGATAGATACTAATTTTGGAACATCATTCTGCAGTTTAATAATATTGTTGTGCAACTGCCCCCACCTCAGGCCACACTATGACCTCAGAATAGAACATCAGTTTCCAAACCTCTTTTTTTTCCTCATATGCAAAACAAGTATTCATATTCTTGATTTTTTCACCTGATTATTAGTCTAAAAACTTTTTTTTCTGTTAACCTGATATGCTGAAAGAACCATGTTTGAGGTGGCAAATGCCAAGCCTCTCTTGAGGTCAGGAAATCCACATTTTAATACATGAATTCAAGTATAGGCAAGAGCGCTGTTGTTATTATTATTCTTCTCCTTCTCCAATTCCATTTTAGTTAGCTGCCTTTTAATTGCATGTATCAGCAAACATTGAATAATGATTTTATCTATATTCTAAATTTAGAGCAGTTAAATGCAAAGCAAAATGCAGACACTTTCTTGTGTCTTAATTGAATGAAGGTCACAGCTATAACAATATTTAATTGAGCTATTTTTCATTATCATATTTTAATGACTTTGCACTGACAGTTCGCCTGCTTCTGAGGAAAGAGCATGATGAAGTCGTTTATTTCCCTATTTAGTTATTGTTTGACAACATCATCTTCGATTAAGACTCTGCTTTATAGCACATTAATCATATTTGAATGAGCAAGGGGTATAATGTAAACATATCTCCCATCCTCTGTGTTTCCCCATGTCCCTGCATGAAAGCAGGCTAAACAAATGCTTGCATCTATTGTCTGTTTGCATAATAGCCAACAACAAGGCTAAACACCAGTCCTCAGCAATCTAATTGTCACCACCCCTATCTCACCCTTGCACCTTTCAGGAAGAAGTTATGATCTTCCACTTCTGAATGCTCAATAATTGTCCCATTTATCTCAATTTGCAGTTCAGTCTTTAGGCACCAATAGCCAAAATGGCATTTTTTATTATTTTTTTAAGCCAGTACCTACAATGCAGTGGTAAAAGGAGATTTTCATTTCCAAATAATAATCAGTTTAATTTGCCCACATATGACCAATGATTCATGTTCAGATTTAATAATCAGGATCACATAATCTGATTATAGGAGAAATAATTTGTTTACAATCCCCAATTTACTGTGGTGAATTCCATTATCTCTCTTCAGCCATTGGGTTTTAAGAGATACTAACATGACCCTAGGGAACAAAAGGCAAGCTATTATATTTCCTACAATTAGATCTTTGCATAGTCTTAACCCCAAGCAGCTAAATAAAAAAAAAAAAAAAAAAACCAAAAAAAACCCCAGAAGAACAGCGTGCAGAAAAGCTCCATAAATAAAAATGAATGCATAATAGTGTTCAAAAAATGGTTTGCAACTCTGTTGTGGATGCCTGAAGAGTTACAGGCATCCATCTCTGACAACTGCAGGACTCCTTCTCTTAGCAGAGCAGGTATACATACATATGGACTGGATATGGAACAACAAACATATGGAAAATTTAAAAAAAGGAAAAAGGTGAAGAGAAGGAAGAAAGGAAGGGTTGGAAAAGTGTGACTGTGGAAAGAGTAATCCAGTAATCATGGCCAATGGTATTTATTGGATCATATTAAAGGTGTGGGAATTGCTCTGTAAGCTCTTTATCTGCCTAAATTAAGTGTTTAGAAAGAAGGCAAAAGGGAGAAAAGTTCAAAAGATGCTTTTTTCCTGGCAGCTGGGCTCCCTGCAGTTGACTAACCCCACTGCTCGACAGTGGTCATAGTTGCTTTGGAGAATCACGTCTCAGCTCTTTTCTCTGCACCACGCCCCCCCTCCAAAAGCAAGGAAATGGATGTGCATTGATGTAATTTAGTACCTTGGAGACGCGGACAAATTAGTGTAGAACATTATCACTAGTTAATTATGAATGACCGATTAATCAACCTAATCTAATATTCCACATTATGTTGATGTTATTAAAGTGCATCATGAAAATGACAGATCGTCTTCATTTGCGTTCTTTGGCCAAATGTGCACTCTGCAGTCATGATGTCAAATTAAAAAAAAAAAATTAAAAAAAGTTTGCCAGTTTGAATATCCGAGTTAAGTAATTCCCCAGGATGTTTACCTGCACCCTGGCCTCCGTGAGGTTGATTTTCAGAGCCAGCTCTTCCCTAGTGAACACATCGGGGTAGTGCGTTTGGGCAAAAACGGCTTCCAGAGCCTCGAGCTGATGGAGGGAAGGAGAGCAGAGATCCGTAAGGGATCCATGAGGGATCCGGCCGCCCCACGGGGGTGCCTGCCAGGCATGGATGAGGAAAACGGGGCCACCGAGGCAGCGGGGCAGGCAGGATGGGCTGGCAGGGCGCGGGGCATGCGGGAAGGAGGCCGGGAGCTGGCAGGGAGCAGGCACGGGGGAGCCAGGGAGCAAGCGTGGCGCAGGCAAGCAGCGGGCCGCGGGTGCAGAGGCCGGGGCAGAGGAAGCGGGCTCCTACCTGCTGCAAGGTGAAGGTGGTGCGGTTGCGGCGCTGCTTCCTTCGCAGGAACCCGTCGTCGAAGTCGCCGGCCGAGTGACCTCCGAAGGGGGCCGCGCCTGCGGGCCGAGAGCCGCGTTAGGAGCCGCTGTGCCCGGGGCACAGGACCGGGGCACAGGACCGGGGCACGGAGCCGCTCGGGCGGGCAGCGCTGCCCCAGCTCCGCGGGGCTGCTGCGGGCACCGTGGGGTTCTGCCGCCCGGAGGTCACCCCGGCCCGGAAAAGAGCAATTTTCGGGCCATTTGTGCTTTAAATGGACGAAGAGACAAAGCTGTGACATAGGCGTGTGGCCAGCAGCTCGCAAGGGCCCTGCCGTCTGCCGAGGCAGCCCGGGGGAGCCCCTGCCCGGACCCGGAGGCAGCGGGGCCGCTGGCAGGCTCCTCTCCACGGACCCCGCAGGAGCCGCCGAAGCGGCCCCGTCTGCTCGCCCTGGCTCCTGGAGGAGAACGCGGGCACGGCGCTCGGTGCAGCCCAGCACCGGCTGAAGCGCCGGGAGTCGGTAGCGGGCCTGGGGGAGGCCACCCTGCCTTTCCCCGACCGGCGTTCGAGGGCCCGACTGGGGCACCGGGGGTTTGTCCCCAGACGGAGGTCGGGAGAGGACAGATGGGCCACCGGGATGCGAACCACGTTCCATGGAGCGGACCCCCGCCTTCCTTCATGGCTCCCCCCAGTCACACATCATCCGTGGGTGCCCGTGTTAAAATGTGTCACTCCCTTTCTGTCCGCTGACAAAACAGGCTAAAAAAACCACAAAGAAAACAAAACAGACCGAAAAACCACTCAAAACTTAAACCAAAGCAAAAAATAAAACCAAAAAAGCCAACCCCAAACCAAGAAAAGAAAACAAAAAGAACCCCAAACAAAAACCCACAAACGAACAAACAAAACCAAACCAAAACAAACCCTCACAGAACAGAAAAGTATCCAAATCCCCAGAGGCGTTGCTGAGCGTCCCCGTGACCCCACTCACAGACCTGCCCCTGGAGTGCTCTGGGGTACGTGGGCTGGAGGTCACCGCTCATCTTGCAGCATCATTTGGAAGATAAACACTGCCCCGAGCTCCCTACTCGCACAGACCTCACTCCGTGTGGGCCTGGGAGAGGCTCATCAGAGAATAAAACACTGTCCTGGTGACCCCCAGAAAGCGGTTTCTTCCCTGCGGCACTGGGCCTCCCCGGCTGCCCGAATGCTGGCCGAGCAGAGCTTTTCTGTTTCCGCTTCTTTGGTTTGGTGATGGGTGGGTGGGGGGTCTGGACAGAGTTGTATTTTTTTTAAATTTTTTTACTTGTGATGCCCAACGCTATTTTCACCCTTTGGCAGGGCAGATCGCCCCTTCGCCCCGCGCCGCTGCTGCTCAAGCCGGGAGAGCGAGGGACCGGCCCCGAACACCGCCGGGAGAGGCTGCAGCCTGCGGGGCCGCTCCCCGTCTCGGGCCGCCAAACACAGGCACCGGCCCCACGCTGCCACCGGAGAAACAAACATACAAGCAAACAAACAAACAAGCAAGCAAAAACAAGAGCACGTTTTCAAAGCTCTCTGCCAAAAACTAGCAAACAAAGCCGCCTCAGGGCTCGGTGGAGGACCCTCGCACTGTCCTGCCCAGTCCGGCTCCCCTGTCCCGCCCGGAGAAAACTTTGGGGAGCGAATATTCCAGCCGGGATACACAGACCGGCTTGGGTCCGCTGACCCTGGGAAGCCGTGCTTAAAGAGCGGCTGACCCTCCCCCGAAGTGGGATGAAACCGCTGGACCACTTCTTCCTGCCCGCGCCGCCGCAGGGACAGCCCCTTTCCGGCCGGGTATGCCCGTGCAAGGAGCGGGGTGGCCGGGCAAGGGGATTTTACGGGTTCGGGTCGCTTTCCCCGCCGTGCAGCCGCGGGGGCGGCCGCAGTGCTCGGGCACGGCGGGACAGCCCGCCGGGGGCTGGTGCTGCGCGGCCGCGGCCCCGGGGATGCTCCGCGCACTACGAGCAGCGGGGAGCGGGGGCAGAGGGCCCTGGGCATCTGTGGGGCTGACATGGGGAAATCCTGAGGGCTGCCAATTTTTAGAAAGGAAATCAACAACAACAACAACAACAACAATAAAAATAATAAAAATTTAAAAGTCTCTGATCAGTAACACAAAGGAAAACATCCTCCCAAATATTTATTTTCCCTCATTTTTTTTCTTCTGTTCTACCTCATTTTCCCCCGTCCTCCCACAGAATGTTTGCAAAACAGCATTAAAGATTTATGTGGTCCCTTTGGCTGGAGGGAGGAGGCGTGACCACGTCCTGAAAGTGTCCCGATTACAGCCATGACACCAACATCTGTGCTGGGAGGGGAGAAAAGCATCTCTCTTTTAGCCTGAGGCTCAACTGAGGGATCGCTATCCACAGAGGGGAGGCAGGTGGCAAAATGACGGGGGTGGGGGTGTAAAACCAAGCCCTTTCCAGCAGGAATCAAATTAAAGAAAAAAAAAGTCATGCAATCCTTCTTTCCTTCCTGTGATAAGAGGGGAAAGCTAGGACGGGGGAGGACAATAGGGTTGTATTTTCTTAAAGAAAAGGATGCTATTTAGTTATTTCTGTAAATTCGCATCTTATCCCAGCACGTATTTGTACGCGACAGTCGTGGCGCAAGTTCGGTCACAGTTCCGTCCGCAGCGCACCCCCCGCCCACAGACACCTCGAAGTTCAGCTCTTGCACTTACACATCTCTGTGCGACAACACTCACCCTCTAGCTGCGGGGGGCAGTGGAAGTAGAACATGGCCCTGCGGCTGGGTGGGCGCCCGCTGCCCGCAGCTGCGAGCCCGACGG